>OX326956.1:35917581-36517581 GCA_946800325.1 Luzula sylvatica
CATCTCCATTGTTGGTAAAGGAGGTCTGGGTAAAACCACCCTTGCCCAAATTGCATTTAGTGACTCAAGAATCTCTGAAAACTTCGATTTAATTGGGTGGGTATGCGTTCTGGAGAATTTTGATGTCAAAGGGGTCACACAAGCCATTTTCGAGGCTATTAGTGGTGGTGGTAATGACCTAAATGAATTGAGTGCAATACAAAATCTGCTTTGCGAGGAAGTGAGAGGAAAAAGTGTGTTTCTCGTTCTTGATGATGTGTGGAATGAAAATGAAAGAAACTGGGAAGCATTGGTTGCTCCTTTAATGAAAGCAAAATTGGCAAAAATAATGGTTACAACTAGAAATTCTGCAGTTTCTAGGGTTATGCAATCTGCTTTTCTGTTTCGCCTTGGCTATTTGAACGAAGAGCAATCATGGCTTTTCTTTCAGCACCATATTGGTATTAGTAATACCAACCATAATGAGAAATCAAGATTTAATGAAATTGGGATGCAAATGGTGAATAAATGTGGTGGTTTACCCTTGGCAATTAAATCGCTCGCGAGTCTTTTAAGATACGAGTCAGATTACAACAGTTGGGAAGAAATCCTGCAAAGTGATTTATGGGAATCAAATTGCAGTAATGATATATTTGGGGCTCTTGAGATAAGTTATACTCGAATGCCCGCTCATCTGAAACCCTGTTTCTTGTTCTGTTCCATGTACCCTAAAGACTATATTTTCAAGAAGGACCAATTGATTGGATTATGGATTGCCCAGGGTTATGTAGAAAAAAAACAACCCAAAAGTAGAAAAACTTTGGAAGAGATAGGGTTTTTATATCTTGAGGAGTTGATACAAAGATCATTTATTGATTCTAGTAACGTGGAGGTTAATATAGTGCTTCAATTGCATAGTGTTATTCATGATTTAGCACGATCCATTTCCAAAGATGAGCATTTTTCTATGGATGGAAATGATTTAAATACATTTAATCTTGGAAGTCGAGTTTACCATTTATATTCAACTAGTTTCTGCGGTTTAGTGCGACCGCTATGTTTAGGGCAATTAATTTCTCTTCGAACGCTAGTATTAGATCTTACTTCGAAAAAAACATTGCAAATTAGCGATATTACAAAAGCTAAGGGTTTAAGAGCTTTTGAATTACAAGAGGGAGGGCGTTCGATTCAATTGCCTGATTCTATTGGTGATTTGAAGCACTTGCGATATCTTTATGTTAGTTTATGTGGGTTTGAAAATCTTCCTGAATCCATATGCTTCCTTTATAATTTGCAAATTTTAACCATATTTGATTGCGCCAATTTAGTTTGTTTGCCTAAAGGAATCCAAAACCTTGTTAACTTGCGATACCTTGATATACGTTACTCAAAAATCAAAACTTTACCCGAATCAATCACCCTTCTTAATAACTTGGAAACATTAATTCTATGCAACCTTGAAATAAAAGAAATACCTGAAGGAATTGGGAACCTTATTAACCTAACAAATTTGTCTTTATCTGGTTGTCCAATTGAAAAATTACCCGAATCCATTTCTCAACTTAAATACCTAAATTCTTTGAGTTTATCTAATTGCAATGGGCTTATAGAGCTACCTATTTGTATAGGGAAATTAAAAAAACTTCAAAATCTCAACCTTAGTGGTACTGGGATCTGGTATGTACCACCTTCTATCCATGAGCTTACTTTGCTCGAGAAGCTCAACGCATCTCTTAAATTAGAAAGAAATAATAACAATGGCACGATAGGATTATTAAACGATTTGGTTCACCTTAAAGGAAGTCTCGGTATAGCCGGTTTAGAAAATATCGTTAATTTGGAAGACGCGAGTTCTGCAAATCTTAGAAATAAACAAAATTTAACGAATATCACGCTAAGCTGGTGGGCATCCATAATCACGAAGTCTGAAGGGTTCACGCTAACAATCGAGGGCGATGAATATGATACTGACTGCGAATATGATACAGATATTTTTCTTGATATAGATATTTTTTTTGATGCCGATATTAATGACTATAAATTGGATAATAATAACAATAATAATAATAGCAAGGAGATCGATTTTCTATTATTGGAGAGACTTCAACCCCATCCCAATCTCAAAGAACTAACTATTTTAGGCTATCGTGCTCAATCCTTGCCAAAATGGCTCGGAGACGCTTCTTGTTGTAAATCGATTGAATCAATTTGTATAAGAGGCTCTTACTATCTCTTATCTCTCAATTTCTCAACTTTTCTATCTGTTAAGAGTTTGACTATTACTCAATGTCACCAACTCGAATTTGTACCACAAGAAAACTTCCCTCCCAAGCTCGAGTATCTCTGGATTCAGGATTGCTTGGGGCTAAAGTCCCTTTCAGGTCTGCAGAGTTTCGAACATTTGGAGAAATTGAACATACGCCAATGTAAAAGACTTAAATTTATCGAAGGGTTTCCTAATGCAATTTCGATGCTTCTTGTTGATGAGTGTGATGAACTCGAATCATTAAAGGGAGTGAGATTTTCTTCGCTTAAATACTTGGAAATTGCTAATTGTCCCCTCCTCCAATTCGAGTTAGATGAGTTGGATCCAATGAGCAGTCGCGTTAGGATTTCTGATTGTCCCATGATTGTAGAAAGATCCATTTAACATGCTTGTAGAAAGGAGGTGTGTTTAACATTGTATTGACTATTTCTACAGATTTTCTTACTTTGTTAACGGCTAGCGGTTTGATTAGAATTAGCTAACTATAATTAGGAATTTTTTTCTTCTTATTTTTTATGAGCCGTGGGCAATAAGCTTTGAGTGTATTAGGAGTTATGTTTTGTCAAGATAACATAATGAGATAGGCTTAGCTTAGATTTTTTTTTTTTTTTGCATAAAAGCCCTTAGGCACTATTACATCTCACAATTACGAGATTTTCCTTATAAAGATTAGGTAAAGCAAAACACCTATTTAATCCTATTAACCTATTGGTAATGAATCCCCCGCTATTTCGGCTTGAGACATTCTCGCGTATTTAGCCAATTTGTCGGCTTCGTTATTCGCGCTTCGTGAGATGAGGTAGAATCGCCAACCTCCTTGAGCTCTCGCCATTGATTTGCATTGCATTATCGTGACGTACGCACAGGGCCGGCTCAAGCTTGTCGGAGGCTCTCGGCAAAAAAATTTCAAAAAGTTTTTTCTTACTCTATACAATTTAACATAATCAAAAAATTATAGCACTAAAAATACTCAATAAAAAATCGTATAAACTAAAATAAAAATGCAAAAAAAAATCTTAAATTAAAAAATCAAATATGCACAAACCCAAGTGCTAAATCAAATTGAAAAACCAGAAAATTTGTGATTCAGAAATCAGAAGAGATTGTGCTAAATCAAATTGAAAAACCAAACATTCACGAAATTTAATTGGAAAGAAATGCTTGGTACTGTATTAATGGAAAATTTAATTAGAAAGAGAGAAAAATACAATTGGCAAAAAATTACAAAGAAGGCAAGACTCGCGAAAATTTGGTATGCATCCTTGTGAAGATTGTGGTCTGCATAAATCTTGCAAAAATCTGAATGATTTGTGAGAATCTTAACATGGAAACCGTGAGTAAACAAGAAAGGAAAATTGAAATTTTATGGGTGCCATTAAGAGGAACTAGAATCTTCAAAAATGGAAGGAAATCATGAGTATACAGCCTTCATAATACGGTTTTGACAGAAAAAATATCATTAACTCAAACCCATTATAAAATAACATAAATATATATGAGGCCTTCTAAATTTTTGGGCTCTCAACCATTGCCTATATGGCCTACATGGTTGGGCCGGGCCTGCGTACGCATTCCAATATACTTCAACCGAGTTCACATTTAATGAAGTTATGAGAGCGGAGTTATCTGCTAGTATACCACATGATTCAATTTTTAGCTCGTTGAGCTTACTTAATGCATGTTGGCATGCTAGCGTCTCGACATGTGATGGTGAATTCGCGTTGATCGACTTAGCTTCATAGTATATGAGCTTTTGACCTTCATAAATTACAAATCCGCAGCCGGCCTTTTCTTGCGCCCATGAACCATCCACAAAGCATGTGAATTTCTCGCTTTTGGGCTCTAATTTCGGTTACTTCTAATGAGATATCCTTGAATGAGTTATTTTGAGAGGTTATCGCATTCACTACTTTTATCCTTTCATTCGGGTTGAACTTTTTTTGTTGGAATATCAACTCACACCTACCTTTCCAAATTACCCACAAAGTATTTGCAAATATTTCGAATTGGTTATCATTTAAGTTCTTTGCGAGGTTATCTAAAATTTCTAAAAGATCACCTTGAAAGTTATCACTAATTAACCCTAAAGGGGATGCGAACCATGTGGCTCTAGAGGATGGGCACCTAAAAGCCATGTGTATGATGGTTTCTTCTTCGTTTAGGCATCTTGGATATAACGGATTTATATGATTTATTCTTCTATGGAGATTTAAGTTTGTTGGTAACGCATTACACATTGCACGCCAAAGGAAAGTTACTACTCTCGGCGATATGATCTTGTCACTCCAAATTCTCGACCATATTTGATAGTTAGTTGTTGTGTGATTATTGTTTTGTGTTGCACGTATAATATTCTCATAATCGTTTTTGGTTGTAAATTTTGCCATTTTTACGGGTTTCCAAATTAATCTATCCGGCTATTGGCAAATGTTTCCATCCATTTGTATAGATTGTAAAATTGATATTGAGTCGACTAACCCGAGGTTTTCTATTAACGCTTGCGCATCCCATGTATGGTCTCGAGGATTTATAAGATCATGTACCTTTAACATGTGTTGAGCATTTGTTCGCGGTTTTCTATCCTTCCAATTATCAAACCACGGTGCTCCTAGGGCCGGGCAAGATAATCCATCACCAATTTGCCAAAGAATGGTATGCTCGAAAAATTTCCTTTGTTCCAACACATTCTTCCAAAATTCCGTATGATTTGTTTCCCGCTTGGAGTGCCAAATTGTATTTGACGGGTAATATTTAGCTTTTATAATTTTCGCCAAAAGCTTATCTTCATTTGCCAATAATCTCCATAGATTTTTTTGAATAAGCGCTTGGTTCACCGCCTCTAATTTTCGAATAGCTAAACCTCCTTGTTTTTTGGGCTTTTCTATCTCATCCCATTTACATAGCGCCGTGTACCGACCTTCACCTTTTCCCCACCAAAATCTTCTTATTATTTGCGTGATCATTTTTATCATTTTTTTTAAAGCATTTCGGTCATCATCGTGTATGTTGGAATTGCTTCCAAGACTGATTTAATGAGCACTAACCGTCGCGCATGTGATAATGTTTGAGATTTCCAACCCGCTAGTTTCCTTTGAATTTTTTCGATTAAGTCGTTAGTGTCTATAGACCCATTTCGCTTTATCATAATACCGAGGTATTTCTCTTTTTCCTCGGCAAGTGTGGCGCCCAATTTTTGGATTAAAGCAATTTGTACTTGTGGTTGTATATTTTTGCTAAACCAAACCTTTGATTTTATTGGGTTTAGTTGTTGACTCGACACCCATTGGAATGAGTCAAGTCCTTGCTTAATTCTTTCCACTTCCCTCTCATTTGCCGATGCGAAGATAGTGAGATCATCCGCATAAAGCGAATGGTTTATCGTTGCAACGGAGAACGCCAATTTCACTCCCTTGAGATAATTTGTAGTTGCCGCGTAGTTTAGAGACCGAGAAAGAAGATCCATAAATAATATGAAAAGATACGGGGATAATGGACACCCTTGCCTTAGTCCCCTCTCCGGTCTAAAAAATCCATCACCTCTACCATTGAACATTATCGTGTATTTTGCACTCATAATACAAGCTCTTATTAGCAAAATCATATGTTGAGGAAAATTATATGTGCGAAGCATATCACATATAAAATCCCAACTCATACGGTCAAAAGCCTTGGATAGATCCGCTTTTAATGCCAAAGATGGATCATTAAACCTTGATTGGCTAAACGAGTGCAAAACATCTTTTAGAAGTATTATATTGTCGGTGATTAGCCTCTCGGGAAGAAACGCATTTTGTTCCTCCGCGATGATTGTCATTAGGCTTGGTCTTATTCGGTTAACGATAATTTTGGCAATGATTTTATAGACCGTATTAAGGACATTTATAGGTCTATAATTGTTTACCGTTTCGGGTTCGGTTACCTTTGGGATTATAACCATGTCGGAGTCACCTAATTTTTCAGGGAGAATACCATCTTTGAAGAAATCTTGTACCGTGTTTGTTGTTGGCACCAACAAAGAAGAGGAGAAGTATTTAAGGAACCTCTCGGTTATTCCATCCGGACCGGGGCTTTTGTCCGGACTCATCTCACTTAGGGTGTTTGTGATTTCTTTCGTCGTTGGGATTGAACACATTTCAACCCCAATTTCATTTGCAATTTTTGGGATCATATTTAAAAACTCCTCCGCGTATACTTCATTGATTTTCGCCACCGGCTCTCGCAACGATAAGTTTTTGTAATGCTTCACGAATTCCCTTCGAATCTCCCTTTCCTCTCCGGTCCATGTGCCATTGTTAAGTTTGATTGAGTGAATCGTGTTTTGTCGCCTTCTTATTGCGGTTGTTTGATGAAAGACCTTGGTGTTTCTATGCCCTCATAAACTCCAATTCACTCGCGATCGTTGGTGCCAATAAACCTCGAGTTGGGATAGAGCTACATCGATTTGTCCTTGAAGAAGTTTTTGCTTTTGGTTATTTAGAGAGGTTGGTTGAAGACTTTGATTTTTGAGCATTTCATTTTTTAATAACTGGATTTTGGTTTTGAGGATTCGGCCGGTTTTTTTTTCATTCCCCAATATGCTTTGTTAAGCTTCTTCTCGTTTCCTCCCAAGACCTTGCGTTATTATTTTTAAGAGCTTGTGAACATACCTCTTTGAAGTCCGGCTCTTGCAACCACCAATGTTCGACTCGAAAAGGAGCTTTGGCGCGCCCGGTTTGTGCATTGGTCTTGAGGAGAATCGGATGATGGTCACTGTGAAATCTTGGAAGGTGAAACACGCTCGCCTCCGTGTATAATTAGGAGAATTCCACATTCACTAAACTTCGATCCAATCTTTGTCGAATGTATTGCCCTTTGCATCGATTATTTGCCCACGTATACGCGGGACCATTACATCCCAAATCGATAAGCGCATTCCTATTAATAAATTTTGCAAAACGACGATTGTTCGAGTTTAGAGATGAAGAACCTCCTTGTTTTTCGTTTGGATATACTATCGCATTGAGATCGCCGATGATGCAAGCGGGTTCCTTCGATGTGTTGAGAAAGGCTTCAATCCCCCTCCAAATCGCCCCGTTGTTAGCCTTATGTGGATCTTCTTAAACACAAAGGAGTTTCCACTTGATCTTCGTTTTCGGATCCGTTACATAAGCAAACACATAGTAAAAACATTTTATTACAATATCAATTATTACATATTTTTTCATAATGACCATAATCCCTCCGACGAACCAATGGAGCTTAGTTAAAGTTGCATCTTTATTGAAAAATGCAAAAAAATTATTACAATATCAATTATTACATCTTTATTGAAAAACGCAAAAAACAAATACACCTAAACGAAGCTTTATTAAAGTTGCACCGTGTCTCCGAGATGAAAGCTATTGCGGAGTTAGTGCTATGGAGGTACCTCTTGAGAATGCCAATTGTTGCGCGGCCTCGACTCCCGCAACAATTCCATGCCAATATATTCATTGATGAGGTGGCGGAACATGGCCCGCCACCGCTTTGGGTTTCTTCGATTATTAATAGGCCTAATCATTGGGTAATCGAATTCGGGAACTGTACTAATCTCCCCTTTCATTATTATTAGTATATATATAACATCCTAATCCTAAGATACATGATCCCTTAATCACCTAAATTAGAAAAAAAAACATTGTATTGAACTGCTTGTAGTACAAGATACATGTTGATCAGGCCCGGCCCACTAATGACGTGGATTTGACATACGTAAAGGTCCATCAAATTTTAAGGTCCCAATTTTTGTTTTATAGGTGTATAATATTGGAGATGTAAATCAATATCATTTTAATTAACTAAAAAACAATTGAGACGTATATCAATACTGTTTTAATTTAAGGCCGGCCCAAACACAAAAAAAAGTTGAAAGAAGAGAGGATAAAGTGGCAATGAATAATATTCCGGCCCAAAGCCACAACTTTTTTTGAAAGAAGGGATGGTAAATTTGCAATTAATAATATTCGTGGCTTCTCCCTGTGTAAGTTGAAATTAATAATGATATTTTTTTTTGGCTCTTGCGTAGGCATGACTCCATTTAATTATGGAGTGTATAAATTGCAATTAATCTCTTCAATTTTGCGAACAGGCCCTCCAATGTTTTTAAATTGCCACTACAGGTTCAATTCTTCTATTTATCTTTGTATATTGTTTTAATTATATTTTGTCTCAAGAAATGTTAAATGGATTAGCAATTTTATCAATCGAAAATAATTTTCCCAAACATCTTGATTATTCGAATTTAATTGATGCATTCGCTTTTAAAAGTACAAAAATAATGATATTTAAATGACAATTGTTAGTAATGTAATATTTTTTATTATATTTTGAAGTAATTTCGTATTTGAGAATTTTTTGTGGTTAAATTAATATAAAATTGATATTTAATTAATATCGTATTTTTTGTCAAAGGCCCCTAAAATTGCCGGGTCAGCCATGATGTTGATTTATCTTTTTTTTTTTCATTGAAAACAGACACCACCGTATATGACCAGGATAATACCTTACTACGATTCAAAAACAATAATTATGTATTTATTCATTTTAATACTAAGTTGTGAGAGGATAAATTTGACGGTATTAGTTTTAGAGCGATACAATTGATTTTCTCAACTTTTGGAGGAATATATCAAAAATTACCTCAATATTACATGATTGATGTTTATAATCATTCACGTAACATCAAATATATAAATAACGAATCATGCAACCTATGCACTCACTGTCAGGGATGTCAAAGAATCGGATATTGCCATAATTGTATTCTACAAAACATCCGAATCTGGGTACTTCTACCTGGATCCAGATAATTCTATATCCGAAATTTTTTGGATGCAGATCTTGTATGATCATTATCCGATTATCGATTGACCTACTCAAATCTCGACAAAGACTTGAAAACGCGAAGACCCACACGACCCTAAAACAATTCTAGGGGACCCTAACACACCTTATAAGTATTGAATCAAATCCCAAAGAAATTCAGAAAATCAAATTTAGAATTTTTTTTTGAAAACTGCAAAACAACACATTCCGTCCGGACGCTAGATTGAGCCGTTCGGACGCTAGATTGAGCCGCCCGGATGCTTCATGGGGAAAATACTAATAGCGTTCCGACGGGCCAAGGAAGCACCCGGAGGCTTAATACAAATTTAGCCCAAATGTCAGATGACCCAATGAGGCGTCCGGATGGTTAATGTAAAAAGGGCCATTGTCCGGAGCGCCCCTGTCCAGCGTGGGGGGCAAATTTGGAGCGCCCCTGTCCAGCTAGGGGGGGGGGGGCAATTTCAGGCAGAATTGAAGGGTGTTTGAATTTGAATTTTCCTGATGCTCCTACCAATTTGGTCCCTTGATTTTAGCCTTAATTTGGGAATGGGGTGCTCCCCCAACCCCCTATAAATAGGGGAGCACCACCCAGTCAGAATTTACAATTTTCGTTGCTGAATTCTTGATAGAAAGTCCTAGCCACCACTGTTGTGAGTATAGTTTGTGAGCTCCATTGTTATGCTGGCTTATACCTTCAATATTTCTGTGAGAGTAACCTTAATCAAGAGAGCATTCTTTGAGGGATCGTGTGGTTGCTTGGATAATTGTTATATCTGTCGTTTTGTGGAGTTAGTTTGATGTGTAAAGAAAGTCTCTATGCTCTTGTTAGTCATTTTTATAATATAAACTATTATAAGAGATACGCCATGCTCTCTCTGTTAGGGTTTCGGACAACCTTATTGCACGGAGGAACTTATCCGAACCCCTAAGCCGAGCGGATATGTGTAAGATAATTAGATACGAAGGAAGAGTTTTAAAGTTATACCTTATATTTCAATTAAATCTAGAGAAGATCTCAAGGAAGATCACTTCAAGTGATGCTCCAAATCGGCACCACACTCTAGAGGTATCCACACGCGCTTCGTTCGTCCTGAATGCGAAGACCTCCGATGCTAGTCAAATTCTTTCTCCCTTCAGAAAATCTGCTGCCTCACTTTCATTCTCAAAGAATTTCAATCAAGATTTTCACTCATTTTCTTTCTAAAAAAAAACTTGTTTTTATCTTCTCTTTCTCTCTCTATTTTCAGAATATTGAGAAATGTGAAGTGCATTGAGAAAGATTGAGAGAATTGTAGGGAATTTATGCCGACCCCGGGCCCGCGCAGCGGATATGAAGGCTCGGTCTGGTTCCCAAAATCCAAGATCACGCCATGACTTTGAGGGTACGATGCAATAGAAGGATAAACGATTACCAGCGTGAAATTGATCACGCACGACGGGTTGATCGCTCGCATCCTTTCCTTCTCCAGTGTCACGTTGGAGACTAGCCCGTGCGTCCCATACCACACGTCTCCCACCGTCTTGACACGCCTCCGGTTGTATTTCGTGCATCCCACGTCCACACTCTTCCACAGCCGACAGTTTTGCTCCTTGGGTTTGATCACAATCGAAGAGCCACAAGTGTCGCTCCTCTACGTGTATCCACCTTGAGTCGGAAGACGTCGGTCGCGGGTGCAACTGCCTAGACAAAGCACCGGCGAACTTGGTTGATTAGATCGATTCTCTACACCGAGAAAAACGCTTTTTCTCGGTTTTCTCTCTTCGCACTCTTTCACTGTTGGAAAGAAGACTCTCAATATTCTGGATTAATCTTATTAATTCAACATGTTGGTCTGAATCAACTACATAGATGAGAGAGAAATATCATATTTATATATCATAGGATTATGATGGGTCAAAAGACATGTATATCCAATATGCACCCTTTCACACAGAAAACTGCATGAACCTGTTCAGTATTCTGTCCATACGAAATTGGTAAGTTCTTCTGACAGACAATTAACCTTCACGAAAGTTGTAGATAATCTTATTATATTTCCAACCCAATTTATTTATTGTTGGCAACATCTTAAATCGCCATTTAACTATGTAAATCATAACTGGCCTCTAATTATGAATATCCAAATTAAATAAATGATTCGTGATCATAACCTATATATCAAAGAGACAAGTAACTAGTTCTTTTGTTCATACAATATCTGTTGATCAAAGGAATGGTAAATTGTCATCCTTTCTAAATCAACTTAACTCTTTCCCGATCAAGAACTAGATTGAATATTCAATTTAGATTAACAACACATGTTAATACTGTTGAGCGTGACCACACATTTTCTTCAATCCTAATTCATCAGGAGGCCCTGAGAGATATCCATGTCATAATACGAAAAAGACAAATTCCTTCTTAGTTATTCACATCCTTCATCACGCTTCATGTAATACCCAATAATGATCTTATAATTATTCGGTTAAAGATAATGAATAAACATATCTAAATATCACAATTCACATATAATGAATCCAATGATAACTTCAGGTCCAAGAACAAAAACTCTATTTGTTATGAGAATATATATAATGATGAGAATATATATAATGACTATAACCATGTATATTCTCATAAGTTGGTCAATCTAAAATGCAGTCTCTAATACATGTCTATATTTCATATTTGACATCTCAATGTCCGTGATCAGTAAAACATGATCATCTCATATGCGAATATACTGGTGTGCATATATATTATATTATCTTAGACATGTATATCTCCATATACATCATATATATGACCAAGGACATTTAGAATTGTATTACGTTCATTTTACAGTTTTACTATCATAATCCCATATTATGATGATGTACAAACTAATTATACAATTCATGTCTTATTTAAATATTCTTAAATATGTTAAATAACCAGTACACCTATTAAATAAAACATTAATCAAATATATATAATATTAGATGAACAAACAAAAATAATAGCTGAAAACAAGAGTACGAAAACGAAAAATAAATATCACTACCAATACCAATAGCAATACGTACCAATACGAACTAAGAAATACGAGTACGATTATGAATTACGAATATGAATACGAACACGAAAATTAAATATCGATACCAATACCAATAACAATATCAATGCTAATACGAACTACGAAATAAAATTACAAATAGAAAAATATAAATACAAATGAAAATGTAAATACAAATACAGAAATGAAATACAAATACAAATGCAGATACAAAATACAAATGCGCAATACAAATACTAAATACATATACAAATGCGAATTACGATTATGAATTACGAAATAAATACGAATACGAATACGGAGACAAATACGATTTTGAATTACGAGTTACGAATTACGAACCAATACCAATATCAATATTAATACAAAGTACGCAATAAAATTACAAAAATACAAATACAAATACAAATACACATAAGAATGCAAATACAAATACATAAATAAAATACAAATACAAATGCGTACAACAAATACAATTACAGAAGACAAATATGAAATACATATACAAATTCGAAATACCAATACAAGTAAGAAATACGAAAATGAATCACGAATACTAATATGAACACGAATACAAATACGAATACAATTACAAATTACGAAATAGGAAATCCGAAATCCGAAATCCGAAATTCGAAATTCGAAGTAATAAACACTAAATACGAATTACGAAATATGAGTACATATAAAAAACGAGACACCAATACGAGTACGAAATACAAATACGAAATGCGAACACGAATACGAATACAAACAAAAATACAATTACGAATTATCCTTAAATCCTAAACCCTAAACCCCAAACCCTAGATCCTAAGGCTTTCCCAAAGCCTAAAGTCTAAAACCTAAACCCTAGATCCTAAAGCCTAAAGCCTAGAGTCTAAACACTAAAGCCTGAACCCTATACTATAAATACGAAATGCGAAATGTAAAATACGAATATGAAATATAAAAACAAATTTGAAATATGAAATACGAAGTACGAATATACGAAAGACAAATATGAAATTCAAATTCGAACACAAGTACAAATACAAATACAAACACAAACAAAAACAAAAATACGAATAAAGTAACACATTTGCCTATGATGTATAGAAAATAAACAAATATTAAAGCATGATCCGTTTAAATCGTTCAAGGAATCCGACTCTTGAACGATTCAAGCAGTTCCTGCTTTAGAATTTATAAAAATCATGATTTACTGAGACTATCATACTGCCGTAGCATATTTTATGTCGTAGTGAAAGTGTTTGTTCTTTTGAACGCATTTGACTGCATTATTTCTTATTAATTGAATTAATTAAAACTAGGTATTATTGTAATTATTGTCATTTCTCTCATTATTATTATTAAAAGTTGGGTAACATTATGTATTATTTTTTTGGTTAAATATTGGCAATTTGTATATTGCTTCTTTACATAATACATACAATGCATCCATAATTCAATGATATACATATTATATACAATGTAGAAAAATATTTTTCTAATATCAATCCCGAATTATCATCATATAGTATTCTCATAACATGTATAATGTGATAGTACATAATTTGTATATTGTGTTTTTACATGTTGTAAAATATTTATATTTACGTCTATCAATCTCACGTCCTTTGATTCTCTTTATAAGAACTTTAAATTTGCAGCTATCATGTTTGCCACACACCACATAATAGACACCACAAATCACATAGTCAAATAGGCAAACTTGTTACCAAATGAGATAAGAACTGGAAAATAATAAGTAATTCTATAGAAACAACTAAAAGAAATGAAAAAATTGAACGGCAACCATAAAAACAATCACAATATAGTCAACGCTAACAAACCGCGCGGGGTAGCGCTAGTTTAAAATTAAAGTTATAAATATCATTAATATATAATGTTTATTTTGTAATATAATATATTAGTATTTCATATATAAACTCTCTTCGTCTTATATTTCTAATCATAATTGATCATATAACTTAAGATAAAATAATAAACAACTGAATAGAATTGATCTAATGTCAACCTAGCAAATTTAGTAGTCCATGTCATTAACGTAAAATGACATGGCTTCTGAAAATGTCCAAAATTATTTGTAAAATAATAAACATGTAAAAGTTTATACAAAAAAATTATGAGTATAAAAAAAATTAAAAGATATATATTAAGACGGAAACCAAAAATATATACCGTAAGTAGTAACATTGGATATTACATCAAAAATGTGAAAAAGCACTGCTTTTGTACTATGCGTTCAGACACATGCTTGTATGCGTTCGAACAAGTAGGTATAAAAACGAAATGGTTTATGTAGTTTTCTGGAAAACTGAATGTATGTTTGTGGAGTTCGAATGCATGCTTCTTGCGTTCGAACACACAATGCATTTTCAGCCAAAAGTTGCAACTTTCCAGTTTTCTTATCCATGTATACATGTTCCAAAACGAGTTTCTCGCTCTCCAACTAAGTCATTTTCACAGTTTTAGTAATTTTTGAAGTATGAGAAGAGTTATAAAAGGAGAAAAACTAAATTGATTTTGGGTGAGATAAACACAAAATGACCCGACGGTTGAACTGTGGTAATCGTTGACTTTCCGAGAATACAAATTCAAGGTGAATTAAATATAGAGAGCTTCAAGTGAGAAATTGGTGATCGATTAGCACGAAATTCAACTGGAAAGAAGAAATACAAGATGGAAGAGTAACGCGTCAACCCTACATATTCATCCCACCGTGGAACCAGTAAGTTATAACTCATGAACTCTTCCTTCCGTATATGAGATTGATAGAAACGAGCCCTACAATTTCGTGAAATCTCGCATGTTTCTCTGTCACATGTATATGATACACGAGTGTGAGAATTCCCAACAAAATATTGGTCTAACTTTTGCCACGTGAATCGCATAAATTTGGATGAAAAATATAAGTTTGGATTAACTAGATTAGTGACAAATTATTTGAAAATTTATTAACTTATTGGTATGCCTTAAATGTCCATCTATTTCATAACATTAAATGTGCAGTTAGTAGTTACATCTTCAAAAACATGTATTATTCATTAGCAATAAACAATAACTTTCTAACATATTGCATATTTCAGTATTAATATTTTCAACCAGAAACAATTTTGTCTAAACAATCCACAAACACAATTTTCCAATCAATCATATTTCAAGTAATTGATTGCATAACGTCACAGATCCAATTTTAATTTGCATCAAATAATAATAATTAAGAGTCAAATAACCTTTCTATTCAATAAAAAAAAAATCAACAAACACAATATTGCAAAACCAATCACAAAACAAATTTTATACAGTAATTTCCCCACTATATTCAGTCTAAATAGCATTTGTTTTGGGAATCATTTCATCATCGATAAACCGTTTCCAAAACCAATGCTTCTTCCAAACTTTCTCACTGATCTTCTCAATCGGCACATTCTCAGTTTCAGGCACGAAGAAATACACAAACAAAGTCATCACAACCACCCATCCCGCAAAAAACGCAAAAATCCCATATTTAAACCGGCACAACATTGAAAGAGACGATTGCGCAATAAAGAAAGTAAACATTAGATTGACACTAACAGTCACGCTCTGTCCTGCCGATCTAGTTTCGAGTTGAAATACCTCACTAGGTATAAGCCAGGTAAGTGGGCCCCATGACCAATCATACGAAGCAGCAGAAGTACAAATCATTACCAATATGAACATTGCATAATCACGGCTGAGGTCACCTAAATGGTCGTTTACATGTATACCGAGAACAACTGTGATCAAAACAAGAGAGAGGAACATTTGTACACCGGCTTCTAGAAAGAGTAATCTTCGCCCAACTCGATCAACGGCGTATACGGAGACTAATGTAGCGAGCACTTTAACTGAGCCCAAAATTACTGCAGAGTATAATGGTGCATCGCTTAGGAAACCGAGTGATATGAAGAGAACTGGAGCGTAGAACAAGAGCACATTCATCCCTGTCAATTGTTGGAACATCTACAACGACGAAACACAAATAAAAGAAAAGGTGTGAGAGTGATATGTGTGACAATTTAAAAGACGAGGATAACAGAATTAAAATTTGGTATATACTTGGAGGAGAATGGCTATGATCAGTGGAGGGCGATTGTGTCGTTGGAGTAGTTCACGAAAGGGGCGCTTCACTTGTTGAGCGATTCGTGAAGCCTCCAAGATTTCCTTTAATTCGGACTCGATATCATCTGTGCCGCATAACTTTCTTAAAACGGCCTTACCTTCGTCAATGTGGCCTCGCTCGATTAAACTAGTTGGTGTATCATCTACAACTAGTGCACCGAGTGTAAATAAGAAAGCAGGTATACCCGCCGCGCCTAATGATAACCTCCATCCCCATTCGTCAATCCTATTTAAATGGAGGATGATATTAGAAACAATGAGTTTTCGGACGAGTTTCATGTGGATTGTGGACCCCTACAGGCTACAAAATCTGAACATATCATACACCTATGACACATAACGAATAAACACCTAGAACAACAAGCAATGTCACTTGTACCTCACATTTCTATCATCATTTTCCAATATTGTGTGGTTATAGTTTTATGAGGTATTCATTGAATTATCCTATATATATTAAATCATAAATTCAGTGATAATATGAAGTAAGGTAATAAATAAGAGATGTACTTTGATGAGCCATAATTGACGAGGCTTGTGAAGAGGATACCAATTGTAATATTAAGTTGAAACAAGATATTTAAACCTCCTCTTATTTTCGTCGGCGCAATTTCAGATAGATAAAGTGGCACCGCTTGATTCGCGAAACCAACACCACAACCAAGAAGTATTCTCCCAGTTATGAGCATCGTAAGATTATTTGCCGCAGCACCAAATATTACACCTATGATATTCCAAAATTTAATTATATTATATTTCAATATTTTAGGGCTAAGTAAATGTTTAAACTAGTTATATAGCCTTCCCTATTATTATTATAATAATTTGACTTAGTTTTTTTAAGGAAAATGTTGTACATACACAACTCCCCTCCCCTCCATGCCTTGATGACGTGGATAACGCTTAACACCTCAAGAATTAACATACAAATACATGATTTAACATCTTAATTTGCGCTTTTATTATCTTATGTTATGTTTAAACACCCAAATAAGGTGTTAAATCATAAATTTGTGTGTTAATTCTTGAGGTGTTAAGCGGTATCCATGTCATCAAGGATGTTGGTGTAGGTTGGGGGGGATGTACATCACTACTCTTTTTTTAACTAGTGCATAACAGTACCTATGATGAAGAAGAAGCCTGCGACGACCATGGTGAGTCTGCGCCCTAAATATCTCGTAGTGTACGAGGCAAAAAAGGTGGCCACTATTCCAGCCAAGTATAATGAAGAGGTGAATAATTGAATCTTTTTATTATTGAACAAGCAATATCTGCTGTTATTCTCTTGTTCATGCTCCCATTTGCGAATGTATACCGAGTAAAAGAATTTCTCTAGAAAGCTATCCATTGATGTTACTCCACCTTTTTAAAAATATAATTTGTGAAATGCAAATAAAATTAATATTGATGTTACTATTTTAAATCCTTACGATCTAAACTAAAGACTATTTTGTCTGATACATATTGTGACTTTGGCCCTCGTATTATTTAATTGGTTTTGAAGTAGAACTCTTTGGTATTATTTGACTAGAGAGTAGAGACTACCTCGGCTTCTCTTTTATTTTTCCTACTAGGAAAATTGGATCAACAAAGTTTTAGGTTTTCCTTTTTTTGCAGTATACAATATGATATTTATAGACCAAATTACCCCCCTTCAAAAAACATTATCAGTTTAACAAAGTTAGGAAATTATCTAGCACTAAAATAGACAGCAAACCTTTAATATTTTTCACAAGATCATTTATTATTGACCTGACAATGCACATGAAGAAACCAGCATAACATACCGGGTCCTGGGCATGCGACATTTTATACTATACTCTTTACTTGACTGGAAATTAAAATCTTGACCCTTTCGTCAAATGGATATATTTGAAAACGTCAAATGGATTTATTAGAGAAAGTCCTACCAGATTATTAAATACAGGACTTTTTATTCTATAGCTAATCTTATTTCATTTTGAAAGGTACATTTTGGCAATAATTCACTAGAACTTAAATTGGCCATTAATAATAAAAACTTAAGGTGGACATTTCTAAGACTGAATAGAGGACAAAAAGAGGAATAACAAAGACATTGGGCAAATTTGTTCTATTTAATCAAATAGAAATCATCATGATTGGTGTTTTTTTTGGCACAAAAATTTAAGCACGAGCAATTAAGAAGGCAAAGTAAGAATAAAATCAAAACCAACCTGAGATTCCGAGATCATAGCCAAACATCAAACCAGCGGTAGCAACCATGATGCACGATACAATCAAAATCGGAGTAATCTTCGCATCTGCATCAAGCGCCACCTCTAGAGGCTCCACTTTACTGTAACCTCCTCCTCCTCCTCCTGTCCCCAGCATATTCCTTTCAATTATATATGGAAATGCAAAAAGGAGAAAAGAAAGATTAATTATTTTGAATTCACTGTTTGCAAGTACTTGAAAGAGTTGCTCAAGATTTACGCGTGTGTGTACTTTTATGTGCGTCTGATCGACATTTTTAATTAAGCAACATAAAATATTTAGAAAAGGAAGAAGTGTAGGAAGCACTAGAGACAGGGATTTTGGTAGATGAAACTGTAAAAAAGCAATATCCTCATTGGCTAAAACAAATCAAGAGAGGAAGAAGAACAAGGCAACTTAGCAATCAAGAGAGAGGTAGCGGTGGAGCTGGAGGGGTTCATACCTTGATATTCTGAGCTTACAAGAGTACAAAATTCAAGCATCAGTTCCATTCATATTTAAATTTTCAATCAAAGATTCCCTGATTATGTAGCTTTAGAAGGAGGAATTACACTGACTTGCAGAGATGATTTATTTTCTCGTACCAAGTCAATAAGAGGGAATTATTCAATCATGCATTTCTGAAATGCAAATGGGACAATACCACCGTTGACGGTCAAATGTATTAATTTCAGATGCTGACGCAGTAATAAAGAAACATGAGAAAAATACATAAAATAAACATTTAATTTCTAAAATACTTTTACCTTTATTACAACAAAAAATAAGAGCATTACTTCATTTGAGACGTTCATTTTGTTAATTTGTCATTTTAAGAAAAAGAGTTCATACAAATTCAATTATGTAAAAGTAACCCAGATAAGAACATATTAGAGGCAAGTAAAAAATAAAATAAATGTTAAAAACATTCACAATAAATTACAAAAAGTGCCTATGTTATATATTATTACAAAAGATTTTTTTTTACAAATAAGAAGATTAAGAGAAGTTTTCAAATTTCTTGGCATTTACAGTATTATAGCCTTCAATGCAAGAATTAGGGTTTATAATTTACTAACACTTCAGTTTATCCTCAACTGCTTATGATTATAGTATTAAATTTTTCCTCAACTGCTTCATCTAAGCACTAACCAAAAGAAGAAAATTAACATCAAAGTCATATTGTACAAGACATATGGAGTTTATGGGTTTTGCATGATATTTCCGGGGTAGTAATGACAATGGGGTTATATATGGAGCCCCTCAAACACAAAATTAAATGAGTTGATTAGTATTATTAATTGATTCGGTTAGCGATTTAATCGACCGTTCAATTTTGAATTGACAAGTCTAAATTAGTATGTATTAATATAATTTATTGACGTGTCAATTAAAGTGTCAATTAATAATTAATTTAGTCAATTAGAGGAGCTAATCAATCTACATAATCTTTTTCTTCACCTCATCAAAGGACTTGGGATGAGTTCGGGGGCCAAGAATATTTTCTCAATAAAAATTGCAACTTTTCATAATTGTATAGATTTTTTGGAATGCGTAACGTTTTCTTGGACTATATGACCATAGTGTTATTACAACTTCTTACAAATTAACTAGAAACTAGATTTACCCTAGTGCGATTTTTTTTTTTTTTTTTTTTTTTTTTTGAAGGAATACCAATGGTATTCGTACTTTTATAAATAAAGAAAAATATTTACATATCTTTGTTAAATATAAATAAAAAAAAGAAGAAGAAAGACAAGCGTTTGAGACCCGGAATAAGTTCTATTCTCGCTTACGTGATCCTATCTAGGCATGTCCATGTTTTTATTTCGTTGTAAGCCCTTGTCGCCGTTGAAGCCGGAATCGCCTTAACGGAGGCGAAAATGCATTCATTTCTCGCCTTCCATATATTCCACGTAATCGCCGCCCAAATTCTATCCCAAAAGTTCGGTGTTGGAGTTCTATATGTTTCTCTATTAACTACCCTAGTGCGATTGCGCAAGACAGTCTAATTTTCGAAATTATTATAGTTTATCAATAATGGGCATATCTTGATTTCTCCTTTTGTTATTTTTTATCAATAAGAAAAACTATATAAAATCTATTTGTGTACCATGTCACCACCATTCCAACAGAAAACAGAATGATGGCCTCAGAACATACACGATAGCTGCACACAATTAAAGAAAAAGAAAGAAGAAAAAAATAAGTAAATAAATAAATAAGTTGCAACATCCCAGAACACATATCTAGTTTAGCAAATTCAACTATTCGTTGAGAACGTCATTTCTCAATTTCACTTGTGTTATACATAACAAGCTCCTCTCTAGGCGTTGATGGTGTTGATTAGAAGATGAACAAACAACACGGATTATTTTCATATGCTCGAAACTAAACTTTTCGATATTTTCGCCCATTTCTTCAACAATCCATCATCAAATTCGGAGGAATGCCGTACCAAGGACATAATTAGAATTATAATTGTTTATTAGTTTAGGAAAAAAAATAACCCAACAATTGTGTTGCTATTTCGAAAAACAATCGTAGAAAATCATTATATTTAAACACTACTTTAATCTTTATTCAATATAAACAGAATTAAAAACAATATATTGAAACTTGATGACCAGAAATAAGTCAGACGACACTGGGAAATTTTTGGTTGTAGAATGCGAATTTCTATAAATAACGTATTTTGAATACACATATATAAATTGAAATTTGAATTGCACAAGGAAAATATACATACCTCGAGACAAACGTGATGAATCAAGACAATTTGTTTCAAATTTGCACAACACCTTGAAACAGATGGCATGCAATCCAACCGAAAAAAAAGATACAATTATTTTGGAAAGTTACCAATTTCAAATTGTTTAGAGGCCTGTGATTCGAATTTCGTGTACCATATCAACCAAATCATGACAAAATGATAATTTCAATTCTTGCACATTTGAGCAAGTGTCCAAAAAACCACATTCCAATTCAAAAACCAAAAATCTAATTTCCGCTTTTTCAAGTTTTTGCATATCCTTGAATTAAAGCTCAGTGTAAATGTTTCCATCCAAATAATTTCCTGAAGATTTGGACCAGATAGGGAAAAACGTACTGCCTCAGTTGCGGAATAGTATGTGCAAGTATTCATAGTGGGTGATTCAGAATTTTCGGACCAAATTATATCCATCATAATCTGACATCTTTCCAGTGTGTAGGTTCTGAGAAGAGGAGTTTCATAAATGATCTTTTCAATGTGTTCTTGTACGAGACACATCATCGACAAATGTAATCCCCTTAAACTCAGAAGAAATACTGTGCTTGGCGTGATGTTAAAGAAGTGATTTCTGTAAAAAAACAAAAATACGTTTTGTCGAGCGGTTCACAACAAAAGAGAGAATCAGGCAAGAAAAACTCATATCGGGTTGCGGATACCACAATATGAACTTGTTTAACATCACGGTTTACCGCGCACAATATTTGCCTTCTTGTGAGCTGCGCAACATATATCGGAATTCGGAACATCCAAATGCGCAATATCACATTTAAAAATAAAAGTCTCAACTTCGATGTTGTTCCGGCAACGTTCCAGAAAACTCAATACAAATCTTTCACAGTTTCGCACACTTGTCCAGAAATTGTATCTGTTTGATGACAAAACAATAGGATGGGTTCTTTCAAGATAAAATTCAGATTCAAACCAGAAATTGTCCACGTCAAAATCAAGATTCTTTACCCATGTCCATTGACTCGACCATCTCTTTGAAAGAATGCATGTTCATGCGATCTTTGTTGCTTTAAGAGGAGATATTATTTCCGTGGTAACACATCAGGCAAGTTGCTTATTCGGTCGTCGTTTGCGCTCATGTTCTTCTCTTTGAAATCAAAGATCAAAGAAGAGAACATTTTTCAAGCGGAGAAGAGATGAGCGTTTACTGCAATAGAACCGAAGAGACTATATCTCATAGCCCTGCAAAAAGTTAAGAAGCATGAATGTTAAAAGTGTCGAACAAAGAAAATGATTACATCAATTCCACAATCAAGCAAAATATTTACAATACATTAAAAAATCGGCACACCCATTTATTTGGTTCGTGCGGAACAAATGTTCCGAAGACAAATGCGGGACTAACCAAGCAATCTTATGAAAATTGATTGTTTCTTGCATGCAACAATTACTTCCCATGTACTTCTTTAATATATTATATAGCAATATAATTTTACAGTCATGAAATCCTAAGTTGTCAATATAATCTACAAAGTTTTAACCCAAGAATATTAGTTATAATAAACTTCATATCTTTGAAAATAATTGCGTTAACAAATTCCTTAACCCCAAAACACACACATAAAATTTTTCGTGATCAATTCCAGACAGAAAAGACAATCTGAACATTCTCAAAAATTTCGTAAAAATGAAAAAAATGAAGTCTAACAACCTAATTTTTTTTTTCGTATTTTTGATAACAATTCCAAAATTCAAGTCCGAAACTAGCAAAAAACTCAATTTTCATGTTTTCCTAAAAAAATCCGTAATTGAGGACTAACACAAGCAAATTTCTATTTTTCAAATATTTTGCAAAACTACAAAAAGAGGAGTCTAACACGATCAATATACTCATGTTTCATATTTTTCTAAAAAAAAAAAACCATCATTCAAGACAAACACAAGCAAATTCCTATTTTTTTGAAAGAATTTCAAAAAGGCAAAAGAGTAAAGGCTTACACCTACAAAAAAACAACTACTATATTTTAATAAAAATACGAAAAATGAGGTCTAACAGGAGAAAAATACGGAATTTTTCATGTTCTTCTCGAGAAACTCTTTAATTGAAGACTAATCTAAGAAAATTTCTATTTCTTCAAAAAATATCTATTCTAAAAAATATAAAAAGTGAAGTCTAAACACCTTAAAAAATATCAATTCTCATATTTCTTGAAAATATTAACAATATATATGTCCAAAACTAGCAAAATACTCTTTGTGATGTATTTTTCTCAAAATACTCAGTATTTTAAAACTAACACAAGATTATTTCTGTTTTTTCAAAAGACTCTGTATATCAAGCACAACACAACAAATTTCTATTTTTTCAAAAAGATCGTAAACATACAAAACGTGTATATAACACCTTAAAAAATCGATTATCTTATTTTCCTTCTAAATTCCGAAATTGGAGTCTAAAACAAGCAAAATATTCGATTTTCATGTTTTCCCTAAAAAACTCAGTAATTGAAGATTAACACAAGAAAATTTATATTTTTTCAAAAAATCGCGAAAGTACCATACATGAAGTTTAACACATTGCAAAAAATCAATTATCATATATTTCTAAAAAATGCCAAAATAGATGTCCCAAACAAGCATAATACTATGTTTTCTTTTTTTTTTCTCAGAAAAAATCAGATTTGAAGACTAACACAAGCAAATATCTATTTTTTTTAAAATAGATGTCCCAAATATCTATTTTTTACAAAAATCCGTAAAATTCAAGACGTGAAGTCTAACACCTTCAAAAAAATAAGTTATCTATTTTCTAAAAGAATGCCAAAATTAAAGTCTTAAATAAGTTTGATGCTCAATTTTCATTTTCACAAACCAATTTCGTAATTGAAGACTAACACAAGAAAATTTCTAATTTTTTCAAACATTTCGCAGAATTCCAAAAAAGTGAATTCTAACACCTTCATAAAAATCAATTGCCCTATTTGTCGAAAAAGTTCCAAAATTGAAGTGTAAGATGAGCAAAATACTCGTTTTTCATGTTTTTCACAAAATACTCCGCAATAGAAGACTAACACACACAAATTAAATTTTTCAACAATTTCTCCAAAATGCTAAAAGTGAAGTCTAACACCTTAAAAAAAATCAGTTATCCTATCTTTCGAAAAATGCTAAAATCGAAGTGTAACACGAGCAAAATACTCAATTTTCATGTTGTCCTCAAAATACTCTTTATTAAAAGAATAACACACAAAAATTTGTATTTAAATTTTTTTTTGTTCAAAATGCAAAAAGTTAAGTCTAACAACGTCAAAATAAATTAATTATCCTATTTTTCGAAAAAGTGCCAAAATTGAAGTCGTACACGAGCAAAATACTAAATTTTCATGTTTTCCTCAAAAATTCCCTCCTAGAAGACTATCACACACATATTTCATTTTTTCTAAAATTTCTTAATAGTACGAAAAGTGAAGTATAAAACATTCAAAAAAATCAATTATCCTATTTTTCGAAAAAGGTCATAATTTAAGTCCTACACGAGAAAAATACTAAATTTTTATGTTTTCCCCAAAAAATTCTTTAGTACAAGACTAACATGCACAAATTTCAATATTTTCAAAATTTTCTTAAAAATGCAAAAAAGTGAATTCGAAAACCTTAAGAAAAATTCAATTATCATTTTTTTTGTAAAGAATGTCAAAAATGAAGTGTAACATGAGAAAAATACTCAATTTTCATGTTTTCCTCGAAAAATTCCATAATAGAAGACTAACATACACAAATTTCAATATTTTAGAAAATTTCTTAAAAATGAAAAAGTAATGTCGAACACCTTAAAAAAAATCAATTATTCATTTTTTGTAAAAAATGTCAAAATAGAAGTGTAACACGAGCAATATACTGAATTTTCATGTTTTCCTCAAAAAATTCTTTACAAGAAGACTAACACACACAAATTTATATTTTTCCACAATTTATTTCAAAATGCTAAAAGTAAAGTCTAACACCTTAAAAAAAATCAATTGTTCTATTTTTGGAAAAAATGCAAAAATTGAAGTCACACATAAGAAAAACACTGAATTTTCATGTTTTCCTAAAAATAATCTGCGATAAAAGACTAACACGCACACATTTGTATTTTTACAAAAAATTCTTAAGAATACAAAAAAGTGAAGTCTTACACCTTAAAAATAACAAATTATCCTATTTTTCTAAAAAAAAAGCTAAAATTGAAGTATAACACGAGCAATATATTAAATTTTCATATTTCTCTTAAAAAAAATCTTTAATCGAAAAGTAACATACACACATTT
The DNA here is from genome assembly GCA_946800325.1 of Luzula sylvatica. NCBI lineage: Eukaryota > Viridiplantae > Streptophyta > Magnoliopsida > Poales > Juncaceae > Luzula > Luzula sylvatica. The sequence continues at coordinate 35,943,100 of OX326956.1, forward strand.
AAATATTTTAGAAAATTTCTTAAAAATGAAAAAGTGATGTCGACAATCTTAGAAAAACCAGTTATCCATATTTTTTTGTGAAAAATGTCAAAATAGAAGCTTAACACGATCAAAATACTGAATTTTCATGTTTTTCTCGAAAAAATCGTTAATTGAAGAATAACACACAAATTTTCATTGTTCAAGAAATTTCTTAAAAATGCAAAATGTGAAGACCTTCAAACAACCAATTGTCCTATTTTTCGAAAATATGCCAAAACCAAAGTCTTAAACAAACAAAATACTTATTTTTTATGTTTTCCAAAAAATAATCTGCAATAGAAGACTAACACGCACACATTTCTATTTTTACAAAAAAATCTTAAAAATGTAAAATCTGAAGTCTAACACCTTAAAAAAATCAATTGTCTTATTTTTTGAAGAAAAAAAAATCCAAAATTGAAGTATTACACCATCAAAATACTCAATTTTCACGCTGTCCTCGAAATACTCCATAATAGAAGACCAATACGAAAAAAAAAATTATTTTTTTTAAAAAAACTACAAATGCAAAAAGTGAAGTCTAACACCATTAAAAAAATCAATTGTCCTATTTTTCGGACAAGGGCAAAATTGAAGTCATACAAGAGCAATAAACTGAAATTTCATGTTTCCTCAAAAAACTCCTTTATAGGAGACTATCACACAAAAATTACAATTTTTTTAAAAATTTCTTAAAAATGCAAAAAAGTGAAGTCGTTAACCCTCAAAAAAATCAATTAACCATTTTTTCTTAAAAATGCCAAAATCGAAATGTAACACGAGCAAAATAATGAAATTTCATGTTTTCAGGAAAAAAAAAAACTTAATAGAAGACTAACATACAAATTTAACTATTTTAGAAAATTTCTTAAAAATGAAAAAAGTGATGTCGAACACCGTAAAATTAACAGTTATCCATTTTTTGTAAAAAAGTCAAAATATAAGTGTAACACGAGTAAAATACTGAATTTTAATGTTTTCCTCAAAATAATTGTTTAATAGAAGACTAACACACACAAATTTGTATTTTGCCACAAATTTCTTACAAATGCATAAAGCGAAGTCTGAAACCTTAAAAAAAACAAATGTTCTTTTTTTTCTTCAAAAAACGCCAAAGTTGATGTCATACATGAGCAAAATAAAGAAGTTTCATGTTTTATCAAAATAATCCGCGATAGAAGACTAACACGTACAAATTTCGTTTTTTTCTAAAATGTCTTAAAAATCCAAAAAGTGAAGTCTAACACCATAAAAAAAAAATCAATTATCCTATTTTTCTAAAAAATGCCAAAATTGAAGTGTAACACGAGCAAAATACTGAATTTTCATGTTTTCCGGAAAAAAAATCTTTAATATAAGAGTAACATACACAAATGTCTTAAAAATGAAAAAGTAATGCCGAACACCTTAAAAAAAATCAATGATCTAATTTTGTAAAAAATGTCAAAATAGAAGTGTAACACGAGCAAAATACTGAATTATCATGTTTTTCTCAAAAAATTCATTAATAGAAGACTAACATACACAAATTTGTATTTTTCCACAAATTTCTTAAAACTGCAAAAAATGAAGTCTAACACCTTAAAAAAAATCAATTGTTTTATTTTTTGAAAAACGCCAAAATTGAAGTCATGCATGGGCAAAGTACACAATTTTCGTGGTTTCCTAAAAAAACATGCGCGATAGAAGACTAACACGCACAAATTTATTTTTTTTAAAAGATTTCAAAAATACAAAAAGTGAAGTCTAACACCTTAAAAAAATTGATTGTCTTATTTTTTAAAAGAATGCCAAAATTTGAGTCTTACACGAGCACAATACTGAATATTTATGTTTTCGTCAAAATAATTCGCAATAGATGACTAACATACACAACTTTCAATAAATTAGAAAATTTCGTAAAAATGCAAAATCGGAAGCCTAACACCTTAAACAAAATTATTTGTCGTATTGTTCGACAAAATTCCGAAATTGAAGTGTAACAAGAGCAAAATAATCAATTTTCATGTTGTGCTCGGAATACTCTGTAATGCAAGACTAACACGCACAAATTTCAATTTTTTTAAAAAATTCATGAAAATTCAAAAAGTGAAGCCTAACACCGGAAAACAAATAAATTGTCCTATTTTTCTAAAAAGGCCTAAATTGAAGTCATAAACGAGCTAAATAATGAATATTCATGTTTTCCTCAAAAAATTCCCTAATAAAACACTATCAAACACAAATTTCAATTTTTTTTTAAATTTCTTACAAATGCAAAACAAGTGAAGTCTAACACGTTTAAAAAAATAAATTATCCTATTTTTCTAAAAAAATGCCACAATTAAAGTGCAACACGAGCAAAATACTGAATTTTCATGTTTTCCTCAAAAAAATCTTTAATAGAAGTCTAACATGCACAAATTTTCTTTTTTCTAAAATATCTTAAAAATCCAGAAAGTGAAGTCTCGCACCCTCTAAAAAAATCAATTGTCCTACTTTTTGGAAAAATGCAAAATCGGAAAGCTAACACCTTAAAAAAAAAATCAATTGTCCTATTTTGGAAAATATTCCGAAATTGAAGTATAACACGAGAAAAATACTCAATTTTCATGTTGTATTCGGAATACTCCATAGTAGAATTCTAACATGCACAAATTTCTATTTTTTTTTAAAAAAAAAATCTTAAAAATTCAAAAAGTGAATTCTAACACCTTCAAAAAAATTAATTGTCCTATATTTCGAAAAAGGCTTAAATTGATGTCATAAACGAGCAAAATACTGAATTTTCATGTTTTCCTCAAAAAATTCCTTAATAGAAGACTATCGAACACATATTTCAATTTCTTTAAAAATTTCTTAGAAATGCAAAAAAGTGAAGTCTAACACCCTTAAAAAATCAGTTATCCTATTTTTCTAAAAAAAATGCCAAAATTGAAGTCTAACACGAGCAAAATACCGAATTTTCTTGTTTTCCTGAAAAAACTCCTAAATAGAAGACAAACATACACAAATTTCAATATTTTAGAAAATTTCTTAAAAATAATAAAAGTGATGTCGAACACCTTAGAAAAATCAATTATCCATTTTTTTGTAAAAAATGTCAAAATAGAAGTGTAACACGACCAAAATACTAAATTTTCATGTTTTCCTCGAAAAAAGCGTTAATAGAAGACTAACACACACAAATTTTTTGTTTTTCCACACATTTCTTAAAAATTGAAAATTTAAAGTCTAACAGCTTAAAAAAACAATTGTCCTATTGTTTAAAAAATGTCAAAATTGATGTCTTAAACGACCAAAATATTGAATTTTCATGTTTTCCTAATAATAATCTACAATAGAACACTAACACGCAACAATTTGTATTTTTACAAAAATTCCTTATAGACACAAAATCTGAAGTCTAACACCTTTAAAAAAACCAATTGTCTTAATTTTTGAAAAAAATCGAAGATTGAAGTATAACTCCGGCAAAATACTCAATTTTCATGTTGTGCTCGGAGTACTCTGTAATAGAAGACTAACACACACAAATTTCTATTTTTTAAAAAAATTATTAAAAATGCAAAAAATGAAGTCTAACACCTACAAAATTATCAATATTCCAGTTTTTTCGAAAATTGCCAAAATTGAAGTCATACAAGAGCAAAATACTGAATTTTTATGTTTCCACGAAAATTCTTTAGTGGAAGACTATCGTACAAAAAAAATTCAATTTAAAAAAAAATAATCATACAATTAATGCAAAAAATGTTTAACAGTTAAAATAAATGAATTATCCTATTTTTCTAAAAAAATGCAAAAATTAAAATGTAACCATGAGCAAAATACTGAATTTTCATGTTTTCCAGAAAAAAGTCCTTAATAGAAGACAACATACACAAATTTCAATATTTAAGAAAATATCTTAAAAATGAAAAAAGTGATGTTGAACACCCTAAAAAAATCAATTATCCAGCTTTTTTTTAAAAAGTCAAATATAGAAGTGTAACACGAGCGAAATACTGAATTTTGATGTTTACCTCAAAAAATCTTTAATAGAAGTATTACCCACACAAATTTCTATTTTTCCACAAATTTCTTAAAAATGCAAAAAGTTAAGTCTAACACCTTAAAAAAAATTCAATTGTTCTATATTTCAGAAAACGCCAAAATTGAAGTCATACATGAGCAAAATACATAAGTTTCATGTTTTCCTGAAAATAATCCTTGATAGAAGTAGGGATGTCAATGGGTCGGGTAAAACCCGAACCTGCGGGTACCCAACCCGAACGGGGCGGGTATTACCCGAAAAAAAATACCCGCGGGTCGGGTATTACCCGAAAACAAAATACCCGGTTCGGGTTCGGGTCGGGTTCGGGCGGAGTACTACCCGCCCCGCGGGTAACCCGAACCCGTACCCGAAAAATACCCGAAATTAAAATGACATATTTACCCTTACATTTATTTGATGGTTAAATGTAGAGCATCGGTAAATTCGTAAATTACCCTTGACTCAAACTATCCATATAAGATAAACTAACCTAGCCACTCTTCTCTTTCATTAAACCCTAATCTGCGACTCTTCTTCTCTCTCGTGTGTTCAGAGCACTTTTCTGCCGCCTATCGTATCTCGTGTGTGATGTGTTCGTCGCCTCTTCCTCCTGCCCCCTCCTCCTCTGACGAGTTTTTAAAACAGCAGCCGCACCTCCTTTTCCCTTCTCATCTTATTCTAACATGTAAACTGTTTTTGATTTTTTTTTGTTTGGTTTCTTTGTTTGTGTTTTTTTGTTTAGTTTCTGTTTTTGTGTTCTGACTTTTCAGATTTGTGTTTCGAAATTTTTATTGTGTGCGATTTATCTCTTGTTCCTACAACGGAGTTCAACGGTGACAAAAATGAAGTTTCTAAGGATTTTTCTAAGGCTGTTGAGACTATCCAATCTCAGATATTAACAGGTTATTTCTTTTTATTTGATTGGTAATGATTTGTTTCAGATTGGTAATGATTTTTCTAAGGAGTTCCTAAAGTTTTCTCTAATATTGTCATGCATCCTTGAATCTGTTGATTTAGTTGTTTTTGTTGCATATGTTTTGGATTAAAAATTGGATAAAATTAAGTCAATCATGATAAAAATCTCTACAAATTGGGAATTTCACATATTATAAGTCTTGTGAAACATTATGTTCTCTAAAAAAATTCTTTTGTACTAATTCGATGTATTATTTTTTTGCAGTTGATGATATATCCGAGGACAAATGAGATCCAATTAACGAGGCAAAAACACAGCCATTAAAGGACTTGAAAAACAATTAAGTAGATAAAAATTGAGAAATCATGACAAAAGTGGATTCTGCCGATCCAATTTACATTCACATGCTAATTCAACTTGGGAATTTAGTTTTTGATATAATTATATTTTTGATGCTATTATATTTTGTAATTAGGATTGTCAATACACTTGTATATGATGTTATTATATATCTGGATTTTTGTTTATTTCAAATTATTGGTGATTTATGTGTTTGAAAATGTATGATTTAGTTGTAAAATAATTTTTGGGATTTTTTTTTACAGTAATAATTTTTTTTATTCTAATTTTCGGGTAACGGGTAATACCCGCGGGTACAAATTTACCCGCTGGTTCGGGTTCGGGTAAGGTTTGGTACCCGCGGGTATTTTTGGATCGGGTTCGGGTAATACCCGAAAATTCGGGTTCGGATATGGGAAAGGCTTACCCGAACCCGACCCGCCCCGTTGACATCCCTAGATAGAAGTCTAACATGCACAAATTTTCTTTTTTCTAAAATATCTTAAAAATCCAGAAAGTGAAGTCTCGCACCCTCTAAAAAAATCAATTGTCCTACTTTTTGGAAAAATGTAAAATCGGAAAGCTAACACCTTAAAAAAAAATCAATTGTCCTATTTTGGAAAATATTCCGAAATTGAAGTATAACACGAGAAAAATACTCAATTTTCATGTTGTATTCGGAATACTCCATAGTAGAATTCTAACATGCACAAATTTCTATTTTTTTTTAAAAAAAAAATCTTAAAAATTCAAAAAGTGAATTCTAACACCTTCAAAAAAATTAATTGTCCTATATTTCGAAAAAGGCTTAAATTGATGTCATAAACGAGCAAAATACTGAATTTTCATGTTTTCCTCAAAAAATTCCTTAATAGAAGACTATCGAACACATATTTCAATTTCTTTAAAAATTTCTTAGAAATGCAAAAAAGTGAAGTCTGACACCCTTAAAAAATCAGTTATCCTATTTTTCTAAAAAAAATGCCAAAATTGAAGTCTAACACGAGCAAAATACCGAATTTTCTTGTTTTCCAGAAAAATCTCCTAAATAGAAGACAAACATACACAAATTTCAATATTTTAGAAAATTTCTTAAAAATAATAAAAGTGATGTCGAACACCTTAGAAAAATCAATTATCCATTTTTTTGTAAAAAATGTCAAAATAGAAGTGTAACACGACCAAAATACTTAATTTTCATGTTTTCCTCGAAAAAAGCGTTAATAGAAGACTAACACACACAAATTTTTTGTTTTTCCACACATTTCTTAAAAATTGAAAATTTAAAGTCTAACAGCTTAAAAAAACAATTGTCCTATTGTTTAAAAAATGTCAAAATTGATGTCTTAAACGACCAAAATATTGAATTTTCATGTTTTCCTAATAATAATCTACAATAGAACACTAACACGCAACAATTTGTATTTTTACAAAAATTCCTTATGGACACAAAATCTGAAGTCTAACACCTTTCAAAAAACCAATTGTCTTAATTTTTGAAAAAAATCGAAGATTGAAGTATAACTCCGGCAAAATACTCAATTTTCATGTTGTGCTCGGAGTACTCTGTAATAGAAGACTAACACACACAAATTTCTATTTTTTTAAAAAATTATTAAAAATGCAAAAAATGAAGTCTAACACCTACAAAATTATCAATATTCCAGTTTTTTCGAAAATTGCCAAAATTGAAGTCATACAAGAGCAAAATACTGAATTTTTATGTTTCCACGAAAATTCTTTAGTGGAAGACTATCGTACAAAAAAAATTCAATTTAAAAAAAAATAATCATACAATTAATGCAAAAAATGTTTAACAGTTAAAATAAATGAATTATCCTATTTTTCTAAAAAAAATGCAAAAATTAAAATGTAACCATGAGCAAAATACTGAATTTTCATGTTCTCCAGAAAAAAGTCCGTAATAGAAGACAACATACACAAATTTCAATATTTAAGAAAATATCTTAAAAATGAAAAAAGTGATGTTGAACACCCTAAAAAAATCAATTATCCAGCTTTTTTTTAAAATGTCAAATATAGAAGTGTAACACGAGCGAAATACTGAATTTTGATGTTTACCTCAAAAAAATCTTTAATAGAAGTATTACCCACACAAATTTCTATTTTTCCACAAATTTCTTAAAAATGCAAAAAGTTAAGTCTAACACCTTAAAAAAAATTCAATTGTTCTATATTTCAAAAAACGCCAAAATTGAAGTCATACATGAGCAAAATACATAATTTTCATGTTTTCCTGAAAATAATCCTTGATAGAAGTCTAACATGCACAAATTTTCTTTTTTCTAAAATATCTTAAAAATCCAGAAAGTGAAGTCTCGCACCCTCTAAAAAAATCAATTGTCCTACTTTTTGGAAAAATGCAAAATCGGAAAGCTAACACCTTAAAAAAAAAATCAATTGTCCTATTTTGGAAAATATTCCGAAATTGAAGTATAACACGAGAAAAATACTCAATTTTCATGTTGTATTCGGAATACTCCATAGTAGAATTCTAACATGCACAAATTTCTATTTTTTTTTAAAAAAAAAATCTTAAAAATTCAAAAAGTGAATTCTAACACCTTCAAAAAAATTAATTGTCCTATATTTCGAAAAAGACTTAAATTGATGTCATAAACGAGCAAAATACTGAATTTTCATGTTTTCCTCAAAAAATTCCTTAATAGAAGACTATCGAACACATATTTCAATTTCTTTAAAAATTTCTTAGAAATGCAAAAAAGTGAAGTCTAACACCCTTAAAAAATCAGTTATCCTATTTTTCTAAAAAAAATGCCAAAATTGAAGTCTAACACGAGCAAAATACCGAATTTTCTTGTTTTCCTGAAAAAACTCCTAAATAGAAGACAAACATACACAAATTTCAATATTTTAGAAAATTTCTTAAAAATAATAAAAGTGATGTCGAACACCTTAGAAAAATCAATTATCCATTTTTTTGTAAAAAATGTCAAAATAGAAGTGTAACACGACCAAAATACTAAATTTTCATGTTTTCCTCGAAAAAAGCGTTAATAGAAGACTAACACACACAAATTTTTTGTTTTTCCACACATTTCTTAAAAATTGAAAATTTAAAGTCTAACAGCTTAAAAAAACAATTGTCCTATTGTTTAAAAAATGTCAAAATTGATGTCTTAAACGACCAAAATATTGAATTTTCATGTTTTCCTAATAATAATCTGCAATAGAACACTAACACGCAACAATTTGTATTTTTACAAAAATTCCTTATAGACACAAAATCTGAAGTCTAACACCTTTAAAAAAACCAATTGTCTTAATTTTTGAAAAAAATCGAAGATTGAAGTATAACTCCGGCAAAATACTCAATTTTCATGTTGTGCTCGGAGTACTCTGTAATAGAAGACTAACACACACAAATTTCTATTTTTTAAAAAAATTATTAAAAATGCAAAAAATGAAGTCTAACACCTACAAAATTATCAATATTCCAGTTTTTTCGAAAATTGCCAAAATTGAAGTCATACAAGAGCAAAATACTGAATTTTTATGTTTCCACGAAAATTCTTTAGTGGAAGACTATCGTACAAAAAAAATTCAATTTTAAAAAAGATAATCATACAATTAATGCAAAAAATGTTTAACAGTTAAAATAAATGAATTATCCTATTTTTCTAAAAAAATGCAAAAATTAAAATGTAACCATGAGCAAAATACTGAATTTTCATGTTTTCCAGAAAAAAGTCCTTAATAGAAGACAACATACACAAATTTCAATATTTAAGAAAATATCTTAAAAATGAAAAAAGTGATGTTGAACACCCTAAAAAAATCAATTATCCAGCTTTTTTTTTAAAAGTCAAATATAGAAGTGTAACACGAGCGAAATACTGAATTTTGATGTTTACCTCAAAAAAATCTTTAATAGAAGTATTACCCACACAAATTTCTATTTTTCCACAAATTTCTATTTTTCCACAAATTTCTTAAAAATGCAAAAAGTTAAGTCTACCACCTTAAAAAAAAAATTAATTGTTCTATTTTTCGAAAAACACCAAAATTGAAGTCATACAGGAGCAAAATACAGAATTTTCATGTTTTCCTGAAAAAATTCCTTAATAGAAGACTAACATAGACAAATTTCAATATTTTAGAAAATATCTTAAAAAAAAAAATAGTAATGTAGAACAACATAGAAAAATCAATTATTCATTTTTTTGAAAAAAAAATGTCAATTTAGAAGTGTAACACAAGCAAAATACTGAATTTTCATGTTTTCCTCGAAAAAATCGTTAATAGGAGACTAACACACACAAATTTTTATTTCTCCACAAATTTGTTAAAAATTCAAAATGTGAAGTCTAACACCTTAAAAAAATAATTGCCCTATTTTTCGGAAAAATTCCAAAATTGATGTCTTAAACTAGAAAAATACTGAATTCTCGTGTTTTCCTATAAATAATCCGCATTTGATGACTAACATGTACAAATTTGTATATTTACAAAAATTTCTTAAAAATGGAAAATATGAAGTCTAACACCTGAAAAAAAACAGTTGTCTTATTTTTCGAAAAAAATCCAAAATTGACGTTTAACACCAGGAAAATACTCAATTTTCATGTGGTACTCGCAACACTCCGCAATAGATGACTTACAAGCACAAATTCCGATTTTTTTTTAAAAAATTCAAAAAAATGGGATAAAAATGAAGTCTAACACCTTCGAAATTATCAATATTCCAGTTTTTCGAAAAATGCTAAAATTGAAGTCATACGAGCAAAATACCGAATTTTCACATTTCCTAAAAAATCCTTAATAGATGACTATCACACAAAAAATTCAATTTTTTTTAAAACTTTCTTAAAAAATGCAAAAAAAATGGAAGTCTAACACATTCAAACAAATCAATTATCCTATTTTTCTAAAAGAATGCCAAAATTGAAGTGTAATACTAGCAAAATACTGAATTTTCATGTTCTCCAGAAGAAATTCCATAATGGAAGACTGACATACACAAATTTCAATATTTTGGGAAATTTCTTAATTTTAAAAGTGATGTCGAACACCTTAAAAAAATCAATTATCCATTTTTTTGTAAAAAATGTCAAAATAGAAGTGTAACACGAGCAAAATACTGTATTTTCATATTTTTCACAAAAAATTCTTTAATAGAAGGCTAACACACACAAATTTTTATTTTTCCACAAATTTCTTAAAAATGAAAAAAGTTAAGTCCAACACCTTCAAAAAAAATTAATTGTTCCATTTTTCGAAAAACTCCCAATTGAAGTCATATATGACCAAAATACAGATTTTTCATGTTTTCCGCAAAGTAATCCTCGATAGAAGACAAACAAGCACAAATTCATTTTTTCTAAAATATCTTACAAATCCAAAAAGTCAAGTCTAACACCTTACAAATCCAAACAAGCACAATACTGAAATTTCATGTTTTCCTCAAAATAATCCGCAATAGATGACCAACATACACAAATTTCAATATTTTAGAAAATTTCTGAAAAATGCAGAATCTGAAGGCTACCACCTTAAAAAAATCAATTGTCCTACTTTCCAAAAAAAGTCGAAATTGAAGTATAACACGAGCAAAATACTCAATTTTGATGTTGTGCTCGAAATACTCTGTAATAGAAGACTAACACGCATAAATTTCTATTTTTAAAAAAAAAATCTTAAAAATTCAAAAAGTGAAGTCGAACACCTTCAAAAAAATCATTTGGCTTGTTTTTCGAAAAACGCATAAATTGAAGTCATACATGAGCAAAATACATATTTTTCATGTTTTCCTCAAAATAATCCTCGATAGAAGACTAACACGCACAAATTTCATATTTTTCAAAATATCTTAAAAATCCAAAAAGTTAAGTTTTTGGGATTTTTGTAGTGTAATTTCCCGTTTTCGCCAACTAATTACGTTCCATTTGTATTTTACGCTGGCACAAGCAAATATGGAAAGGGCATTTTATTCACTTAAGAAGGATACATTTAGCAAATATGGACATAGGATATTTTTGATATATTCAGGTTTGAGTCATTTATTTTTAGGAAAGGCATTTTAGTCATTGCTGGGTTTGTAACTGGCAGTTAGGATTTTGGAAGGGCATTTTAGTCATTTTAGTTTTTTTTAATACAAAGCCTAATTACTCATATACTCTAATATGAAGTCCGGTGGGATTGGACGGAACGACTTGAACTCGAAAATTATTTTTGGCAGGACCTTGCCGAACAACTTCTTCGACGACAATGATGTAATGCGTCTCGGTTAGTAGGGATTATGTCTGATTTGTCAGAGTATTTTTTAGTTTTGTGATGGAGTGCATTTTGTGTGTTGCGAGTATGTTGTCTCGGCAAATGATTAGATGATTAATAATGTCAGATATTTTAATAATGAATATAATTGGGCATTTTTGAATTTAATTTCTTATTATTTAATTTATTTACTGATTTTTAAATATAATTACTGATTATTTAATTTATTTACTGAATATTTAATTTCCGATGACAATAAAATGAATGTATTTATTCCACGGCTGTCCAAAATTATTAGATACGACCTCCTGTACCGTAGCTAAGAGTAGTGTTGGCGAAGGGAATAGCCTCGAAGCAACTAGCACCATTCGCTACGATAGTGTTTCGTCTCTAATGGACCCGTGTCTAGTAAATATGTTGGCTACAATCCCGTGGCCAGTACGACCTTTAGACACGCGATGATAGCTGCAAGTTGGTAGCCACGAGCAAGAGTCGCCAATAGGCTTATGCGAAGCCAATACGTCTGTTAGACATGGAAATCTGTGAAGCTATCATCGCGTTTTTTAGTAGTGAAGTTAAATCTTTGAATTGTTTTCAAAAATATGATAATTAATATTATTTTTGAAGGTTAGACTTCACTTTTTGTTTATTTAAAAAAAAATGGAAAAAATATAATTCGCTTGTGTTAGTCTTCAATTTTGGAATTTTTGTAAAAAAAACATGAAAATTAAATATTTTGCTTGTTTTAGATTGAAATCTTGGAATTTGCGAAATTTTTGATAATTGATATTTTTAAAGGTGTTAGATTTCACTCTTTGCTTTTTTAGAAAATTATTGAAAAAATAGAAATTTGCATGTGAGTCCATAATTTTTGAGTTTTTCTAGAAGAACGTGAAAATGAAGTACTTTTCTCGTTCTAAACATAAATATTTGAATTGTTTTGAAAAATATGATAACTTATATTTTTGAAGGTTTTAGACCCTACTTTTTGCATTTTTGCAAAAAAAATATAAACAAAATATATAAATCTACATGTGTTAGTCTTCTATTTCGGAGTTTTTTAGGAAAACATTAGAAATACGTATTTTGTTAGTTTTAGACATATATTTTGGCATTAAATTGAAAAAAATATTATAACTGATTTTTTGAAGGTAGACTTCACTTTTTGTATTTTTTCCATTATTTCGAAAAAATAAAAATTCGCATGTGTTAGTATTCAATTTTGGAGTTTTATTTAGAAAAAAAAATGAAAATTAAGAAATTTTCTCATTCTAGACAGAAATCTTGGGATTGTTTTAAAAATATGATAATTGATATTTTTGAAAGTGTTAGACTTCACTTTTTGCTTTTTTACAAAAAAATTGAAAAAATAGAATTCGCATGTGTTAGTCTTCAATTTTGGAATTTCATCAAGAAAAACATGAAAATTAAGTATTTTGCTCTTTCAAGATTGAAATCTTGGAATTTGATTGAAAATTTTGATAATTGATATTTTTAAAGGTGTTAAACTACACTTTTTTGCAATTTTGGAAAATTATTCAAAAAAATAGAAATTCGCATGTGTTAGTGTTCAATTTTTGAGTTTTTCTAGGAGAACGTGAAAATTAAGTACTTTTCTCGTTGTAAACCGAAATCTTCGAATTGTTTTGAAAAATGTGATAATTGATATTTTTGAAGGTGTTAGACTTCACTTTTTTGCATTTTTGCAAAATGTAAACAAAATATTGAAATCCGCATGTGTTGGTCTTCTATTTCGGAGTTTTTTAAGAAAACATTAAACATAAGTATTTTGTTAGTTTTAGACATATATTTTGGAAATAATAAGAAATAATATGATAATTGATTTTTTTAAGGTGTTAGACTTAACTTCATTTACTTTTTCAAATATTTCGAAAAAATAGAAATTCGCATGTGTTAGTATTCAATTTTGCAGTTTTTTTAGAAAAAACATGAAAATTAAGTATTTTTTTCATTCTAGACAGAAATTTTGGGATTGTTTTAAAAAATATGATAATTGACCTTTTTGAAAATGTTAGACTTCACCTTTTACTTTTTAGCAAAAAAATGGAAAAAATAGAATTCGCATGTGTTAGTCTTCAATTTAGGAATTTTTTTAAGAAAACCATGAAAATTAAGTATTTTGCTCATTCTAGATTGAAATCTTGGAATTTGTTTGAAAATTTTGATAATTGATATTTTTAAAGGTGTTAGACTTCACTTTTTGCATTTTTGGAAAATTATTGAAAAAATAGAAATTCGCATGTGTTAGTGTTCAATTTTAGAGTTTTTCTAGGAGAACATGAAAATTAAGTACTTTTCTCATTGTAAACCGAAATCTTCGAATTGTTTTGAAAAATATGATAATTGATATTTTTGAAGGTGGACTTCACTTTTTGCATTTTTGCAAAATATAAACAAAATATAGGAATCCGCATGTGTTAGTCTTCTATTTCGGAGTTTTTTAAGAAAACATTAAAAATAAGTATTTTGTTAGTTTTAGAGATATATTTTGGCATTAATTTGAAAAATTCTGATAATTGATTTTTTGAAGGCGACTTCACTTTTCTATTTTTTCAAGTATTTCGTAAAAATAGAAATTCGCATTTGTTAGTATTCAATTTTGCAGTTTTTTTTAGAAAAAACATGAAAATGAAGTATTTTTCTCATTCTAGACAGAAATCTTGGGATTGTTTTAAAAAATGTGATAATTTATTTATTTGAAGGTGTTAGACTTCACCTTTTGCTTTTTTTTTTAAAAACAAATGGAAAAAATAGAATTCGCATGTGTTGGTCTTCAATTTAGGAATTTATTTAAGAAAAACATGAAAATTAAATATTTTGCTCGTTCTAGATTGAAATCTTGGAATTTTTTTGAAAATTTTGATAACTGATATTTTTAAAGGTGTTAGAATTCACTTTTTGCATTTCTGGAAAATTATTGAAAAAATAGAAATTTGCATGTGTTAGTCTTCAATTTTTGAGTTTTTCTTGGAGAACATGAAAATTAAGTACTTTTCTCGTTCTAAACATAAACCTTTGAATTATTTTGAAAAATATGATAATTGATATTTTTGAAGGTGTTAGACTTCACTTTTTATATTTTTGCAAAAAAATATCAACAAAAAATAGAAATCTACATGTAGTCTTCTATTTCGGAGTTTTTTAGGAAAACATTAAAAATAGGTATTTTGAAAGTTTTAGACATATATTTTGGCATTAATATGAAAAAATACGATAATTGATTTTTTGAAGGTGTTAGACTTCACTTTATGTATTTTTTCAAATATTTAAAAAAAATAAAAATTCGCATGTGTGAGTATTCAATTTTGGAGTTTTTTTAGAAAAAACATGAAAATTAAGAATTTTTTGTCATGGTTATTATCTTTAACCCGGTATTTATAAGATCATTATTTGTTACTACAGGAAGCATGATGAAGGATGTAAATAACTAAGATGGAATTTGTTCCTTTCATGTTATGAAAGAGATATCTCTCATGGTCCCCTGATGAATTCGGATTGAAGGAAATATGTGGCCACACTTAATAGGATTAACATGTGTTGTTAATCTAAATTGAATATTCAATTTGATTCTTGATCGGGAAAGAGTTAAGTTGAATTAGAAAGGATGTCAATTTATCATGTCTTTAATCAACATATATCGTATGAACAAAAGAACTAGTTACTTGTCTATTTGATAAATTGGTTATGATCATGAATCATTTATTTAAGGAAAAAAATGAACAGTACACACGTTTTGAAAGTTTATTCAGAAAAAACCAGTTTTGAACAAAAAATATGAAATGCAACACTATCGGACTCTGAGTGTCCGAAATTTGATGAATTTTCGGACTCTGAGAGTCGGAAATATTTGCATGCATTTGCACTGATTAATGGCTCCCCACCCCTGATTAATGGTGATCAATGGATGTATAATTTGTTAAGCAAAAATTCGGACTCTCAGAGTCCGAAATTTTTGTTCTCCAAATTGTATATATTGAGTACACCCAAATTGTACCCAATAATACACACAATTAATATATTTTTTTAATAAAATTAATTATATATTTTAAAAAATTATTTATTAAAAAATTATTTATTAAAAAAATTATTCATCATGACAATAAATATTTTTGTAATAAATAATTTTTAATGAATAATATTAAAATTATGTTAAATATATCTTGATTAAAATCAACTGAACGATACGAAAACCGAACAAATCAAATGAGATAAAATCAGTGTTCCAGAAATCGGTCTTGGCGGCCGATTAATCGGTGATTAATCGCTCCTCGATGGTCTGCCGTCGAGATAACCCCTTGGCGTTTTGTGTTTGGCGGAATCCGCCAAGCGGCTGCCAAGGGTCCGCCAAGACCGCCAAGCCACCGCCGAGCCGATTTTTAGAAGTGTTTTTTTTTTTTTGAATTGCCAACGGGTCCATAGCCTAGTTGGTTGAATGTGAAGAACAAAAAATCATATACTATGAGAGGTTGTGGGATACTATTCAAAATAACGATCGTTTTCGTTATGGATTGCCAATGGATCCCCATTCACATCAAAAAAATTAGGCATCAATAATGAAAAACGATCGTTTGTCGGATACTATTAAAAAAATAATTTGGACTAAATATTTTCAAATTTTAATATTATTTATATATATATATATATATATATATATATATATATATATATATATATATATATATATATATATATATATATATATATATATATTATTATTATTACTTGAGTTTATGTTAGTTTAGTGACGTAGTGTATTTTGTTACTTAAATTATTCAAAACTTATTAAAAAACTGTGATTTGTAATTTTGTTTAATTAATTTAAATATTAAATATAAAAAAATAAAAATCCGCCGAGGTCCGCCGAGATTCCCGATTAATCATCCTTGGCGCTTGATGGTCGTCTGCCGACCTGCGAGCGCCGAGCGATTTCTGGAACATTGGATAAAATCAACTGAACGACTCGAAAACGTAATAACAATTTATTAAAATATATCTTGATTTTTTTATTATTCATTAAAAATTATTTAAATATATAATTAATTTTATTATAAAAATATTAATTATGTGTATTATTGGGTACAATTTGGGGAGTAATGATAGGAACACAAATACCAACCACAAATGTGTCACAAATAACTAAGTTTGTAATGTTAATTATACATATATAAATCATAAATCAAACACAAACTTAGGTATTTGTGTCATATTTGTGGTTGGTATTTGTGTCCCTATCATTACTCCAATTTGGGTGTACCCAATATATACAATTTGCTATCAACAAAAATATTGTATATATTGGGTACACCCAAATTGTACCCAATAATACACACAATTAATATTATTTTTATTAAAATTAATTATATATTTTAAAAAATTATTTATTACAAACTAATGACAATTAATATTTTTGTAATAAATAATTTTTAATGAATAATATTAAACTTATGTTAAATATATTTTGATTAAAATCGACTGAACGATACGAAAACCGAAAGAATCAAATGAGATTAAATCAACTGAACGATACGAAAACCAAACAGACAATCCAACGACTCGAAAAAGTAACAACAATTTATTAAAATATATCTTGATTTTTTTATTTTTCACTAAAAGTTATTTAAATATATAATTAATTTTATTAAAAAAAATATTAGTGTGTATTATTGGGTGCAATTTGGGTGTACCCAATATATACAATTTGGGAGATCAAAAATTTCGGACTCTGAGAGTCCGAATTTTTTCTTAACCAATTATACAGCCATTAATCACCATTTATCACTCCCAAATGCATGCAAATATTTTGGACTCTCAGAGTCCGAAAATTCATCAAATTTCGGATTCTCGGAGTCCGATAGTGTTACATTTCATATTTTATTCAAAACTGGTTTTTTTTCTGAATAAACTTTCAAAACGTGTGTATTGTTCACTTTTTTCCTTTATTTAATTAGGATAGTCATAATGCTTTGCTAGAGGCAAATTATGATTTACATAGTTAAATGAAGATTTACATATTTTGGGAATCCAAAGTATTTTTCTCTTGATTATAAATACACACTGACCTCTTCATAGAAATTTGATTCATTCAATTGTTTTAATACTTCTCAATATTCAGAAATTAGAGAGAAAAGAGAAGAGGAAAAACAAAATTTCTTTTAGAAAGAAAATAGTGAAAAGCTTAGTTGAATTTCTTTGCGAAAGTAAGCGAAACACTTGATTTTCTGAAGGGAGGAAGAGTCTGACTAACATCAGAAGTCTTCACGTCCAATCCGAACGAATCTAATGTGGATACCTCTAGAGTGTGGTGCCAATATGGAGCATCGCTCAAAGTGATCTGTCTTGTGCTCTTCACCAGATTTAATCAAAATCTGACGTATAATACTGAAACTCTTCCTTCGTATCTAATTATCTTACACATATCCGCTCGACTTTGGGGTTCGGGTAAGTTCCGATGTGCAGTATGATTGTCCGAAAACCTAACACGATGTACCGCAACATACCGTATTTTATCTATTATAGCAGCGTTATAATACTCATAGCGCCCAAAATACAATTTTCACAATATTTCTCTGCGTTTTGGGATTTACCTTTCCATACCGCAATAACGGCATTATTTAAAGAAAATGATTTTTTCCTAAAATTCAAAAAGTGATGACTAACACCATCAAAAATTAAGTATCCTATTTTTCCGAAAATTTAAGTGTAACATGACAAAAATACTCAATGTTTTTCGAAAAACTCTGTAATTGAAGACTGACACGGGAAAATTTCAATTTATTCGTAAAAATTGCATAAATGCAAAAAGTGAAGTCTAACACCTACAAAAAAATCAATTATTATATTTTTCAAAAAAAAAAGACTAAATTAATGTCTAACATGAGCAAAACGCTCAATTTTCATATTTTTCATCAAAAAAAAAAGCTACGTACTTGAAGATAAACATAAGAAAATTTCTATTTTTTTTCTAAGATTCACAAAAATGCAAAAAAGTGAAGTTTTGATACTTTCAAAAAAATATATTATCATATTTTCTAAAAATGTCAAAAGAGATGGCTAAAAATAGTAAAATCTCCAAAAACTCCATAAAAAGTAAATTTTGAACTGTTTTACAAAAATTACGTAATAATCCAAAAAGTGAAATCTCACACATTTCAAAAAATCAATTATAATTTTTTTCTTTAAAATGCCAAAATTGAAGTATAAATCGAGCAAAATATATAATTTTCGTGTTTTCCTATAAAAATAAACTATCATATTTTCTAGGAAATACCAAAATTGAAATCTAACATGAGCAAAATACACTCAATTTCATCTTTTCCTCGAAAATACTCCCTAAATAAAGTCTAACACGAAAAAAATCTATTTTTTTTTCAAAATTGTGTAAAATACAAAAAATGAAGTCTAACCTTCAAAAAAAAATTATTATAATTTTTCCTTTAAAATGCCGTAATTGTTGTCTAAAACGAGCAAAATACTCAATTTTCATGTTTTCCTAAAAACACTCGTAACTGAAGACTCGCACAAGCAAATTTGTATTTTTTTTTATTTGGCAAAAACGAAAAAAGTGAAGCCTAAACCTTTCAAAAAATCAACTATCCGATTTTTCTAATAAATTCCAAAAATAAAATTTAACATGAGAAAAATATACTCAATTTCATGTTTTCTTCAAATCCGTAATTGAAGTCTTACCAATGTTGCACGGATACGGATACGGATATCGTATATGATACGATACAGATACGACGACACGGTAATTTTCTAAAAATCTCGGATACGGATACGGCTATATAATTATTATTTTAATATATTTATATTATATTATATTAATAAATAAGTAATAAATTAAATATCATGAAAATAAATAATATCAACCAAACAATACAAATATCATAAAAGTATCACAAACTTATTTTTTAAATATTCTAGAACAAATCTAGAAATATCCTAGAAGTATCCTATGTATTTTTTTTATAAATAGTATGGGCCAAAATATATAATAGGCTGAAGTATCCTAAATGGAGTATCACGGTCGTATCCTGGACGTATTCCCAGATGTATCTTGCCGTATCCTGCCGTATCCGAAAAAATAAATATTTAAGTATTCGGATACGTCACGTGGCGTATCTGATACGTATCCGAGACGTATCGCATCTGTATCCATATCGGATACGCGTATCCTCATGGTACTTCTGCATTTTTAAGTATCCGCGTAACATAGAGACTAACACCTTCAAAAAAATGTCAAAATAGTTGTCTATAACGAGGAAAATACTCATCTTTCATATTATTCTCACAAAAATCTTTTATTGGAGACTAACACAAGCAAATTTCTAAAACAAATTCAAAATTTTCGTAAAAATACAAAAAGTTAAGTTTAATGCCTAAAAAAATCAATGATCATATTTTTCAAAATAATTAAAAGTATCCACTTCTTGTAGTATTAGATACATGTTGAGGCATTTGATTTAGCTTTCTTATTTTCATTGAAATGAGATTCCATATGCGATTAGGATAATACTCTAGCTACGTTGTGAGTTTGATAATTACATTTTTCATTTTAATACGAAATATTCATTTGTGTTATGAAAATGACAATATCATCTCAAAATAAAATATCGCACACTATATTAATCTCATTATATTATTACAACTTATTTAGGTATAATCATGTATATATTTTATATTTATTTTAATTTGTGGTTGAATATCATTTGACTTTTTAGTCAAATACTAATAACTACATTAGTGGCCCCGTTTAATAATATTTGAGGTATATCACATTTCATGAAAAAAGCATAACAATAAGTATTATATCATATTGTAATAAGTATTATATCATATTGTGTACAATAATTCACGTAATACCAAATATAGAAAATAACGAACCAAACGACGTATTGATAAAAAAAAACAATGAAAATTAGAAGTAATTGTTGGGAAATCGACGGCCTCGCTCCCCACCCAGCAAATGAGGGACACGGTGTCTTTCCTTAAATCCGAGGACTCATTTATCGATTCCGAGCGTGCGAATCATGGAAGAAATAATATACAACCACATTGCACCAAATTGATGGTGGGCGAAGGTTGGTCGCTTTCTTCCATCATCTTCTTAGTGCTTCCACTCCGGCAACGCGTGCATACCATACCACACGACTCGACACATTTATGGTTTGTCTTCCGTCTCACGTGCGTGCTTCTAGTTTCGACTCTGTAAGACTCGTTCTCCTCCTTGTGGGTAAACCGAAACTATTTCGGTCAAACCATAATTTCAGTTTGATCACTTACACGAGAACCAAAAGAATGGTTCATCTACTCGTATCCGCCGTGAGTTGTAGTCTCTCGGTCACAGACGCAACTGCCTAGATGAAACGTGTGTGAACTTGCTTAACTTGTTCGATTACGTTCTCTAATGGGGAGAATGGCTTTCTCCTCTTTCTCTTTCTCTCTTTCTCTCTTTCATGTTCCAACTCTTGGACTGAATATTCATTTTTTAAATGAACTTGGACAGGATTCCTTCTGAATTAGATTACTTAGAAGAGAGAGAAACATTATATATATACTTACATAGGATAAGAACAACCAAGGGTTGCAAACTAATAAAGAGTCATGGATAGCTTCCGTTCGAATGGATGATCAGTCTGTTTGAACGAAACATGTTCTGTCTCGTGAGTGTATGAATCTAATTAACACATGAGCCCTTCCATTCGAACGGACGAACATTCCGTTCGAACGGAAGAGTCTCTCTCTGAATTACTTGTATAATCGCATTATACATCCATAACCTATTCCGTTCGAACGAAATATCTTTTGTTTGTTACTTGTATACAATCTTATTGTACACTACCACGAACGCTTAAGTTCGTTCATCCTTATGTGTATCATTTTACTGTTGATCGAAAAATGTATTTCTTTCAGTAATATCATATTTAGTAGTGAACTAATTTAAAAAGTAATATGAAAATTTTATTTATGACTTTAAAAATAAAAATAACATATGATATATGTCTACAAGTTTAAGAATTTATTCATGTTTTGATAGGTAAACTATTCTTTATAATTTTTGAAAATTTAATATTAAAATTGTTTGCAAATATAACCTAATTTTCATTATATAAAATTCTTACAATTAGAATTTTAAATAAACTAATAATAATACTTAAATTTGAATTATGTAAATATATGTTATTTTGCAGTACATTTTCTTACATAATATTTTCACAAATTCAAATCAGACAAAACATTATTTAGGAATTATGTTAATATTGATTTCAAATAAAGAAAAATAATTCAAGCAAATATACTGGCTGGGTACTTAAAATTAAGTTCTAAAATTAATATTAATATATAATGTATGTTTTATAATATTATATAGTAATTCATTAATATTTAATATATATATATTTTATCTCTCACTGGTATTCATATTTGTTCTTGTTAAATAATGATAAAAACAAATGAACTGAAATTGTATAACGTGAAACTAGCAAAAGAAATTAGTTCACGTCATTAATATAAGATGATACAACTTCAAAAATGATATTCATATTTGTTCGGAAACATTAATTATTCATTATTAAGAAGCAATATTTTTCTAACATTGCCTATTTAAATTTCCAACCAGAAACAATTTTGTATTTTGTATGATCAATATACAAACAAAATATTTCAAAACCGAGTACAAAACAAAAAATTATACAAAGAAATCCTCCACTATATTCAGCTCAATAGCATTTGTTTTGGGAATTCTTTCATCATCAATAAACTGTTTCCAAAACCAATGCTTCTTCCAAACTTTCTCACTGATCTCCTCAATCGACACATTCTCAGTCTCAGGCATGAAGAAATACACAAACAAAGTCATCACGACCACCCAACCCGCAAAAAACGTAAAAATCCAATATTTAAGCCGGCATAACATTGAAAGAGACGCTTGAGCAATAAAGGAAGTAAACATTAGATTGATACAAACAGTCACGCTTTGTCCTGCCGATCTAGTCTCGAGTTGAAATACCTCACTAGGTATAAGCCAGCCAAGTGGACCCCATGACCAAGCAAATGAAGCAGCAAAAGTACAAATCATTACTAATACCAACATTGCATAACCACGGCTAGGGCCTGAATGATCATGTAAACCGAGAACGACTGTGATCGAGACAAGAGAGAGGAACATTTGTACACCGGCTTCCAGAAAGAGTACTCTTCGCCCTACTCGATCAACAGCATATACCGAGACTAATGTAGAAAGCACAAAAACTGAGCCCAAGATTACTGCAGAGTAAAATGGGGCATCGTTTGGGAAACCAAGTGATATGAAGAGAACTGGTGCGTAGAACATGATCGTATTAAATCCCGTAAGTTGTTGGAACATCTACAACGACAAAATAATAAAAGAAAAAGTATGAGTGTTAAAAAGTAACGATTGATGAGACAAGGAAAAAATAATTAAAAATTAAAAATTTGGTACGTACTTGGAGGAGAATGGCAATGGTGAGCGGAGGGCGATTGTGTCGTTGGAGGAGTTCACGAAAGGGGTGCTTCACTTGCTGAGCGACTCGAGAAGCCTCCATGATTTCCTTTAATTCGGATTCAATATCATCCGTCCCGCATAACTTTTTTAAAACTGCCTTGCCTTCGTCAATGTGGCCTCGCTCGATTAAACTTGTTGGTGTATCGTCTACAACTAGTGCACCGAGTGTAAATAAGAAAGCAGGTATACCTGCCGAGCCTAATGATAGCCTCCATCCCCACAAGCCAATCCTATTTAAATTGAGGATGATATCAGAAAAATGAGTTTTAGGAAGATTAATACTTTTTATAAGGTATTCATTAAATTATGTATTAAATGATGATTAATAAATCCAATGAATTAAGGGAATAAATAAGAGATGTACATCGATGAGCCATAATTGACAAGGTTCGCGAAGAGGATACCAATTGTAACATTAAGTTGAAACAAGATATTTAAACCTCCTCTTATTTTCGCCGGGGCGATTTCGGATAGATAAACTGGTACTGCTTGATTCCCGAAACCGACGCCACAGCCAAGAAGTATCCTCCCGGTTATGAGCATCGTAAGATTACTTGCCGCCGCACCAAATATTACACCTATAATATTAATGATATTATATTTTAATATTTGAATGTTAAGTAAATGTTTAAACTAGTTATAAAGCTTGCTCTGTTATCATAATAATTTGGCTTGGTATTTCGAACAAGTGCATAACAGTACCTGTGATGAAGAAGAAGCCTGCTATGACCATGGTGAGTCTGCGCCCTAAATATCTTGTTGTGTACGAGGCAAAAAAGGTAGCCACTATTCCAGCCAAGTATAACGAAGAGGTGAATAATTGAACTTTTGGATTATTGAACAAACAATATCTGTTGTTAGGGTCTTGTTCGTGAAGGTCTTGTTCGTGAACCTTTTTGCGGTATACTGAGGGAAAGAATTTCTCTAGAAAGCTGTCCATTGATGTTACTCCACCTGTAATTTGTGAAATGCATGTGAAAATAATATTCATGTGACAACTTCAAATTATTACTATATCCATTGAAGTCGAACAACCTTTTAAAAATGTAATTTGAGGAATGCATGTTAATTTAATATTGAAAAAATATATTGTGCCCTACATCTCATCCCAACAACCTTGACTAAGAAGACATTGAGAATTAATTGGATTGATTTAACATTCTAATTAAGAATTAATTGGTACGTTCAATTTACAAACTAATTCATATTAATATGTTAATATTAATACATGTTAATTGACATGTCAATTTAATTAAACTCTCAATTAACATATTAATTCATTCAATTAAAAATATTAATTAATTCAACTAAATACAATTTGTCACTTCCTCAAGAACTGTTTGAACAAGTTAGGGGAGTACCGTGTGTAACCCTTTAATAGTCATGTCATCATCTTAAAATATTGATAAATTATTTTAGGATCTTTATCCTTTTACTGTTTTATTTTAAACTTTTATGAAAGCGAAAAAAAAAACAATTAATGTTTTTCTAGTAGGCTTACTTTTCAACGTGACGTCTTAATATAAAGACTATTTTGTCTCAATACATAGTGACTTGGGACTTTCTGTTTTTTTTTTTAAGAAAAAAAAAATCTTATACATAGTGACTTTGGACTTTCTATTTTTTAGGAAAAATATAGATGTCCTATTTCCTCTTTGTATTCCTTCTTTTTAATTAAAGTAAGTGATAAATCAAACAAATCAAACAAAAATGTATTAAATTAGAATTTTTATGTTAAATCGAATTAATTAACTTATATGTTTTATATTCATTTAAAACATACTCATTTATTACATATATGTGTTGAATCAGATTCACTTACTAGTTTATCACATATTCATTAAACATTACCAACAAAACATCACTACATTAATAGGTTGAGAGGATAGTAAGGATCAACATATCATCAATCATCTTTTTGTTGGTTTTAAAGTAGAATAAAGGTAATAAAGAGGATTCACAAAGAAATTGTGCAAATTTGTTATGTTTTAATCAATAAAAATCACCATTTTTTTTTATGAGGAAAATAGAGTAGGCTCGCATGTCCTACTTCTATTGTTTTATTAATAAAATGTTGTATTACAAAAAAATGTAATTTTTGGAGGTAGTTGATTTTATACTAACTAAAACACTACTCCTAACTATCTCCATTTGAAGTTACACAAATCTATGTTTTTAATCACATCAGTCCAAAAATATGAGTAAAAATCACCATGATTGATGTTTTTTTGGCACACAAAATTAAGCACGAGTAATCAGATGCATAACTGAAACTAATTAATCAAGCATAACAAGAAAAATAGTGATATTAAGAAGGCATCAAATAAAAAACCAACCTGAGATTCCGATATCATAGCCGAACATCAAACCAGCGGTAGCAACCAGCATGCATGATATAATCAAAATCGGGGTAATTTTCGCTTCCGCATCCAGCGCCACCTCTAGAGGCTCCACCGTACTGTAAACTCCTCCTCCTCCTCTCCTCGGCATATTCCTATCAATTTTATATTTATTATATTCAAATACGAAAAGGAGAAAAGAAATTTTTATGAACTTGAATCGACTGTTTGCAAGTACTTGAGTTAAGATTTACACCTTTGTGTGCGAGAGAAAGAAAAGAGATCAATTTTGTAAATAAAGGAAAGGCATAATTTTAGAAAAAACCCTAAATTTTCTGAATAATAACCCAATGTTTGCAACAATTAAGTAGCACAAGAGAAGATCAATGATTTTTTATGGGGGGGATTGGGTAAAAAGCAGTTTTTCAGCAAATATAGTGGCAACATAATTTTACACCACAGGAGTTTATGCATTCAATGAGAGGAGGACTTAGGACTTGGTCATTATTAAATTTGTGGTCGCTAGTTCTTTTCTGCTAGAATAAAAATCGAAAATCTCTGTCCACAATGGGCAGCAAAACATTTACACAAAATCATATTTTTTTTATTGAGCAGTGTTAAGGCCGACCAAACAATCTGAACCCAGAGGTAAATACGGTTTGAGTGGATATAAAGACCAGATATGCATTTAACGTGGTGTGAAAAGTATGAACCAACCGTTTTTTTGTAATAAACCGGAATCCGAGTGAACCCTAAAACCATGGGACGGATTTTAATAGCAGGGACGGGAGGGATCTTGGACTCTCTAAAATTTTCGTCGAACAGTGTATATATCTACTTATATCTACTGATTATGTGTATTTTACCACTATATCAGCGTAAATTATATTGTTTTTCCCTCTCCCTCCCTCTCCTTAAAACAAACCCCTCCCCCCCCCCCCCCCCCCCCCCCAACACACACACACACACACACACACACCCACCTCCCTCTCCAGAATGCCCGAGATCCGCTACTCCCCCCCCCCTCCCCCCCCAACACACACACACACACACACACACACCTCCCTCTCCAGAATGCCCGAGATCCGCTACTCCCCCCCCCAACACACACACACACACACACACACACACACACACACACACCCCCCCCCCCCCCCCCTCTCCAGAATGCCCGAGATTGGCTACTTCCTAAAACCAAGTACATTATCTATTCCCCTCCCATTTTGTTTCCGTCCACTCTTGTTGTCACCCGGATCGGTCCCGGTATTCTAAGGATCCGGAACTATTTTTTGAAAAATACCTCTTACATTAATTATTAACGAAGACTAACGTATTACATGTAATTGTGTTGATTATTAGTTAAGGTCTTAATTTTTTTCCAAAGATTCAAGGTTCAAATCTTGTATAAACCATTTTTTTTTTATTATATTTTGAAAAAAAAAATTTAATTATAATTTGTAGGAATTCAAACTTATGGCCTCTCTAAAAAGAAATAATTGTTCTACCAATAAATCATAAGATTTTTTATGATATATAATAATTTTATTGTAATTATATTTATTTTTAACTGAATAAATTAAGTTTTTCGAAAAATTTGGATCCCTAAAAATTTTGAACTCGAATCCCGGATTTCGTAGATCTTACACGTCAGCCCTGGTTATCCCTTTCCTCTTACTTGCAAATAGACATATGAAGAATTGGAGCTTACATAATACGCGAGCAACTCGTTTGCCGGATCTCCTTATACTTATCAATCGAACAAACAAAGTTGCCTAATTTCGACTCTTTCCTTTTGTCAACAACATAATAGAAAGTTATAAATCTATTGTTGTGTGATGGACTTGGGTCCAATTGATTCAATTTTAAATAATTGATAGGGTTTGATTGCAAGAACGGTTATTGGCCATATTCACTCGAGTGGTGATATGAAATCCCTTTATAATTCCTTCATTGTATTGTATTGATGATGTAGTATTTTGTCATTTGTTTCTAAATGTAGTGTTAAATGAACAAATAGATCGGATTGAGCATATGAGTATTTTGTCATTTAGTTCAACACTTATTACCAACACATCACTCAGTGTGGAGGAATTTAGAGCGGTATGTATTCATTCAACGGAGAGCTCAAATGTCAAATGACTATTCCAGAAACTACATGGTATCCTCGCTCTTAATCTAACTTTAATGTTTTTTATATTACTTTAAAGAAATGATTTTTGTCGCCAGCAAAATTTGTTGGTGACTTCGTTATATATTTTTCCAATATGAATTGTTTAACTACAATAATTCAGCTACATGGCATTTGTTTGGGGAATCCTTTCATCGTCAAGAAACCGTTTCCAAAACCAAGGCTTCTTCCAAACTTTCTCACTCATCTCCTCAATCGACACATTCTCAGTCTCGGGCATGAAGAAATACACAAATAAAGTCGTCACCACCACCCATCCCGCAAAAAATGCAAAAATCCCATATTTAAACCAGCACAACATTGAAAGAGACGCTTGAGCAATAAGGAAAGTAAACATTAGATTGACACAAACAGTCACGCTCTGTCCTGCCGATCTAGTCTCGAGTTGAAATACCTCACTAGGTATAAGCCAGCCAAGTGGGCCCCATGACCAAGCATATGAAGCAGCAAAAGTACAAATCATTACTAATACCAAAATTGCATAACCACGGTTAATGTCACCTAAATGATCATGTACACCGAGAACGGCTGTGATCAAGATGAGAGAGAAGAACATTTGTACACCGGCTTCCAGAAGGAGTAATCTTCGCCCTACTCGATCAACGGCGTATACCGAGACCAATGTAGAAAGCACAAAAACTGAACCCAAGATTACTGCAGAGTAAAATGGTGCATCGTTTTGGAAACCAAGTGATATGAAGAGAACTGGCGCATAGAACAGGATCGCATTCATTCCAGTAAGTTGTTGGAACATCTACAACGATAAAACATAAACAAAACAAAAGTATGAGAGTGATAAATGTAACAATTGAAAAGACATAAAAAAAATTAAAATTTGGTACATACTTGGAGGAGAATGGCAATGGTGAGCGGAGGGCGATTGTGTCGTTGGAGGAGTTCACGAAAGGGGCGCTTCACTTGCTGCGCGACTCGAGAAGCCTCCATGATTTCCTTTAATTCAGACTCGATATCATCTGTGCCGCATAACTTTTTCAAAACGGCTTTGCCTTCGTCAATGTGGCCTCGCTCGATTAAACTAGTTGGTGTATCATCTACAACTAGTGCACCGAGTGTAAATAAGAAAGCAGGTATACCTGCCGAGCCTAATGATAACCTCCATCCCCATTTGTCAATCCTATTTAAATGAAGGATGATATATAAGAAACAACAAGTATTAGGAGGAATTCCATGCGTACCCCTACAAAATCCCAAAATATCATATCCCTATGACATATAATGAATAAAACGTCCATATAAAACAAGAAGCAATGACAATTGTACCCCCATTTCGAAAATAATTTTTTTCAGTATTGTGGGGTTGCACTTTTATAAGGTATTCATTAAATTATTCTATATATTAAATGATGATTAATAAATCTAATAAATTAAGGGAATAAATAAGAGATGCACTTTGATGAGCCATAATTGACAAGGCCCGCGAAGAGGATACCAATTGTAACATTAAGTTGAAACAAGATGTTTAAACCTCCTCTTATTTTAATGAAGAGGTGCATAATATCTTTTGATTGTTTAAACTCCATGATGAAGAAGAAGCCTGCGACGACCATGGTGATTCTGCGCCCAAAATATCTTGTAGTGTACGAGGCAAAAAAGGTGGCTAGAATTCCAGCCAAGTATAATGAAGAGGTGAATAATTGAATCTTTTGATTGTTGAACAAGCAATATCTGCTGTCGTTATGCTCTTGCTCATGCTCCCATTTGTGAATGTATACTGAACGAAAGAATTTCTCCAGAAAGCTATCCATTGATGTTACTCCACCTTTTTAAGAATGTATTTTGCGAAATGCATGTTATATTAATATCCATGGCACCGCTTTAAATCCTTACGATATCCATTTGATGTCAATCGACCATTTTGAAAATGTAATTTGTGAAATACCTGTCAATTTAATATCAATGTCAATGTCCTAAAATATCTATAAATTATTTTCGGATCTTTATTCTTTTACTGTTTTTGCTTTTATTTTTTTTAGAGATAATTATACCATGCCCCCTCAAATTCCCCCAACACCCTCTATATCACCAATTAACAATTAATTAACATGGTAATTAATAAAAATACATTTCATTAACGATTAATTGATATTGATTAAGAATTGTCAATTCGTACGTACTTTAATTATATATCAATTAACCGTTAATAGAATATATTTTTATTAATTATCATATTATTAATTGTTAACCCATTAATTATCATGTTAATTAATTTTTAATCCATGATATAGATGATGTTGGGGCGGGGGGAACTCAGGGATACCATATATGGGCTATTTTTTTAGTAGGGTCACAATCTTCATACCAAGAATATTTTGTCTAATCCATATTGTGACTTTGAACTTTCTATTTATTTTATTGAATTTCAAGTAAAATTCTTTGGTAGACTTTTGACTTGAGACTAACTTGGCTTCTTTTCTATTAATTTTTTCGGCTTTTTTTGACTAGGAATATTGCAGTAATAAAGCTTTAGTTTATCCTTATTTTGGAGAATACAATACGATATCTACATTAGACCAAATTATCCATTTCTAACAAAACATTATTAGTGTATCAAAGTTCGGAAATTATCTAGCACAAAGGTAGACAGCAAAACTTCAACATTTTTAGCAAAATCATTTATTATTGACCTTAAGAAACCAAAAAACATAGGGTAGGGATGTCAATCGGGCGGGGCAGGACGGGGCCGGGCGGGATGGGTACGAGTAAGCCTCTCCATACCCGTACCCGAATTTTCAGGTATTATCCGTACCCGAAATACCCACAGATAAATTTTCACCCCATACCCAAACGCGGGTATACCCGTTACCCATAAAAATGCATAATTTAGTAAAATTATCAAAATTTGAAGATGATTCAAATCTAATTTTTTTTTGAAAATTGGGAAATCGGGTACGGCTATGGGTAAATTACTAAAAAAACAAGGATAATTGATATTTTTTAATTCGGTTAAAATGGGTGCTTTTTGCTTTTTAAAAAAAAAATTGGAAAAAATAAAATTCGCATGTGTTAGTCTTCAATTTAGGAATTTGTTTAAGAAAACCATGAAATTAAGTATTTTCAATGTTCTAGATTGAAATCTTGGAATTTTTTTGAAAATTTTGATAATTGATATTTTTGAATGTGTTAGAATTCACTTTTTGCATTTCTGAAAAATTATTGAAAAAATAGAAATTTGCTTGGTTAGTCTTCAATTTTTGAGTTTTTCTTGGAGAACGTGAAAATTAAGTACTTTTCTCGTTGTAAACATAAATTTTCGAATTGTTTTGAAAAATATAATAATTGATATTTTATGAAGATGATAGACTTCACTTTTTGTATTTTTGGAAAATTACTGAAGAAATAGAAATTCGCATGTGTTAGCGTTCAATTTTTGAGTTTTTTTAGGAGAACGTGAAAATTAAGTACTTGTCTCGTTGTAAGCAAAAATCTTCGAATTGTTTTGAAAAATATGATAATTGATATTTTTGAAGGTGTTAGACTTCACTTTTTGCATTTTTGCAAAATATAAACAAAATATAGAAATCCGCAGGTGCTAGTCTTCTATTTCGAAGTTTTCTAAGAAAACATTAAAAATATGTATTTTGTTAGGTTTAGACATATATTTTGGCATTAGTTTGAAAAAATATGATAATTGATTTATTGAAGCTGTTAGACTTCACTATTTGTATTTTTTCAAATATTTCGATAAAAATAGAAATTCGCATGTATTAGTATTCAATTTTGCAGTTTTGTTAGAAAAAACATGAAAATTAAGTATCTTTCTCATTCCAGACAGAAATCTTGGGATTATTTTAAAAAATATGATAATTTATATTTTTGAAGGTCTTCACCTTTGGCGTTTTTTTTTTAAAATGGAAAAAATAGAATTCGCATGTGTTGGTCTTCAATTTAGAAATTTTTTTAAGTAAAACATGAAATTAAGTATTTTGCTCGTTTTAGATTGAAATCTTGGAATTTTTTTGAAAATTTTGATAACTAATATTTTTAAAGGTGTTAGAATTCACTTTTTGCATTTCTGGAAAATTATTGAAAAAATAGAAATTTGCATGTGTTAGTCTTCAATTTTTGAGTTTTTCTTGGACAACATGAAAATTAAGTACTTTTCTCGTTCTAAACCTAAATCTTTGAATTATTTTAAAAAAATTGACAATTGATATTTTTGAAGGTGGACTTCACTTTTTGCATTTTTGCAAAAAAATATAAACAAAAAATAAAAATCTACATGTGCTAGTCTTCTATTTCAGAGTTTTTTAGGAAAACAATAAAAATAAGTATTTTTGTTAGTTTTAGACATATATTTTGGCATTAATTTGAAAAAAATATCATAATTGGTTTTTTGAAGGTGTTACTCTAGTTTTTGTATTTTTTTCAAATATTTTGAAAAAAATAAAAATTTGCATGTGTTAATATTCAATTTTGGAGTTTTTTTAGAAAAAAAATGAAAATTATGTATTTTCCTCATTATAGACAGAAATCTTAGGATTGTTTTAAAAAAATATGATAATTGATATTTTTGAAGTTGTTAGACTTCACTTTTTTGCTTTTTTTTAAAAAATAATTGGAAAAAATAGAATGCGCATGTGTTAGTCTTCAATTTTGGAATTGTTTTGAGAAAAACATGAAAATTAAGTATTTTGCTCGTTCTTGAAGGAAATACAGTTTCAGGATCAACCGTAAAAGTGTACACAAGGATAAACGAATGTAAGCATACATTCGTGGTCATATCTTTCAGTAGGAAAATCCATTTTGAATGGTTCAAATTGGGTTAGATAGATAATAAGATTATCTACAACCTTCATGTAGAAATATATTTTATATGAACGAAGTATAAGTGTCGTTTCTATGAAATACCGAAAGGGTGCAACAGTATGATATACAGTTAGTAAAACAGTCATAACTTTTGCATACGAACTCAAATTGGGCCAGGACAAATTGGGTTGGGTAGATAATATGATTATCTACAACTTTCGTGTTGGTTGATTTTCTGTCAAAAGAATTTACCAATTTCGTATGGACGGAATATTGAACAGGTTCATGCAGTTTTCTGTGTGAAAGGGTGTATATTGGATATACATGCCTTTTGGCCCATCCTTATCCTATGTGAGATAAATAGGATGTATCTATCTCTCTCTCTAGACCAGATTATTCAGATGAATCTATGGTATTATTCAGAATAATCCAGAAATATAAAGAGACATCTTTCAAAAGAGTGAAAGAGTGTGACGAGAGAAAGACCGAGAAAAAGGAGTTTTTCTCGGTGTAGAGAATCAATCTAATCAAGCAAGTTCGCCGATGCAGCGTCTAGGCAGTTGCATCCGCGACCGATGAACTCCGACTCACGGTGGATACAAGTAGAGGAGCGACACTTGTGGCTCTCCGATTGTGATCAAACCGAACGAGCAAAACAGTTGGTTGTGGAAGAGTGTGGACGTGGGACGCACGAAAGACAACCGGAGGCGTGTCAAGACGGTGGGAGACGTATGGTATGGGACGCACGGGCTAGTCACCAACGTGACACCGGAGAAGGAAAGGATGCGAGCATCAACCCGTCGTGCGTGATCAATTTCACGCGGGTAATCGTCTATCCTTCTATTGCATCGTACCCTCGAAGTCATGGCGTGATCTTGGATTTAGGGAACCGGACCGGGCCTTCATATCCGCTGCGCGGGCCCGGGGTCGGGTGAATACCCAACAGTTCTAGGATCGAAATCTTGGAATTTTTTTGAAAATTTTGATAATTGATATTTTTAAAGGTGTCAGACTTCACTCTTTTGCATTTTTGGAAAATTATTGAAAAAATAGAAATTTGCATGTGTTAGTCTTAAATTTTGTATTTCTTTTTGGAGAACATGAAAATTAAGTACTTTTCTCATTGTAAACATAAATCTTCGAATTGTTTTGAAAAATATGATAATTGATATTTTTGAAGGTGTTAGACTTCACTTTTTGCATTTTTGCAAAATATAATGAAAATATAGAAATCCGCATGTGTTAGTCTTCTATTTCGGAGTTTTTTAAGATAACATTAAAAATAAGTATTTTGCTAGTTTTAGACTTTCAAAAAATATGATAATTAATTTTTTGAAGGTGTTTGACTTCACTTTTTGTATTTTTTATAAATATTTCGAAAAAATAAAAATCCGCATTTGTTAGTATTCAATTTTGGTGTTTTATTAGAAAATATATGACAATTAAGTTTTTTTTCTCATTCTAGACAGAAATCTTCGGATTGTTTTAAAAAATATGATAATTGTTATTTTTGTAGGTGTTAGACTTCAGTTTTTGTTTTTTAACAAAAAAAATTGGAAAAATAGAATTCGCATGTGTTAGTCTTCAATTTTGGAATGGTTTTGAGAAAAACAAGAAAATTAAGAATTTTGCTCATTGTAGATTGAAATTTTGGAATTTTTTTGAAAATTTTGATAATTGATATTTTAAAAGGTGTTAGACTTCACTTTTTGCATTTTTGAAAAATTATTGCAAAAACAGAAATTCGCATTTGTTAGTGTTCAATTTTTGAGTTTTTCTAGGACAACGTGAAAATTAAGTACTTTTCTCGTTCTAAACAGAAATCTTGGGATTGTTCTTAAAAAATATGATCATTGATATTTTTGAAGGTGTTAGACTTCACTTTTTGCATTTTTGCAAAGAATATTCGAAAAATAATAGAAATCCGCATGTGTTAGTCTTCCATTTTGGTGTTTTTTAAGAAAAACATGAAAATCAAGTATTTTGTTAGTTTTAGACATATCTTATGGCATTTATTATAAAAATATGATAATTTATTTTTTTGAAGGTGTTAGACTTCACTTTTAGTCTTTTTTCAAATATTTCGAATAAAAAATGAAAATTTGCATGTCTTCAATTTTGGAGTTTTTTTAGAAAAACATGAAAATTAAGTATTTTTCTCATTATGACAGAAATCTTGGGATTGTTTTAAAAAATATGATAATTGATATTTTTGAAGGTGTTAGACTTCACTTTTTGCTTATTTACAAAAAAAATTAGAAAAAAAAAGAATTCACATGTGTTAGCCTTCAATTTTGGAGTTTTTTTGAGAAAAACATGAAAATTAGGTATTTTGCTCATTCTATATTGAAATCTTGGATTTTTATTGAAATTTTTTATAATTGGTATTTTTAAAGTTGTTAGACTGTACTTTTTTGCATTTTTGAAAAATTATTGAAACAATAGAAATTCGCATGTGTTAGTGTTCAATTTTGTAGTTTTATTTGGAGAGCGTGAAAACTAAGTACTTTTCTCGTTGTAAACATAAATCTTCGAATTGTTTTGAAAAATACGATAATTGATATTTTAAGGTGTTAGACTTCACTTTTTGTATTTTTGCAAAATATAAACAAAATATAGAAATCCGCAGGTGTTAGTCTTCTATTTCGGAGTTTTTTAAGAAAACATCACTACAACAATACTGACATACGGTGACACTTGCTATTTGGCATTTGACTATATGTTGTCATTGCTTGTATAAAAGGTGGCATTAACTGATTAATCATGCTGTTGTGTTATAAAAGACAGCATTTTACGCTAAATATCGGTGACACTGTACAACTGTATTTTGGGTTTAATGCTGTTGTTAATATAAAATGATGGCAAAAACAAATGCTTTTAAAAACATAGTGTGTATATGTATGAGTCAAGTTAAATATATACACATAATATTATAAAAAAGAAATTGTCAGCCCAGTGTGCATGTAGCCCATTTATTCACTCATTCCACTTCACCTCACGCCTCCAACTCCCAAATCCCCTCACTCCCGTGCAAGGCCCAACTTCGACTCATTCTCCCCAACCCCAAATACCCTCATGCGGCACGCCTCGGCCTCCTACCCTAACAGAAAAGCCTTCACCACGTCTCCGCAGTCCGCACGCTCAAGTCTCACATCGCACCCCACACCTCGCGCCTCACCTCACGCCTAGAGGTGGCAATCGGGCGGGTCGGGTCGGGTTCGGGTCGGGTCATTTCGGGTTCGGGTCGTTTCGGGTTGCGGGTCATCGGGTCGTTCGGGGCGCGGGTCGTTCGGGTTTCGGGTCGTTCAGGTTCGAGTCGTTTCGGTTTTCGGGTCGTTCGGGTTCGGGTCGTTTCGGTTTTCGGGTCGTTCGGGTCGTGACTATTTTGATTTTCGGGTAATTCAAATTTCACAATATTTGATTTCGAATCATTCGATTTTCCAAATATTTAGTTTTCGGGTAATTTCTGATTTATTTTATTGATTCCGAGATATTTTAGCAATATTATATTGATTTTAACAATAATATTTTAATTTTCGGATCATTCGGGTCGTGAATTTCGGGTCATTCGGGTCGTGAGTTTCGGGTCATTCGGGTTCGGGTTTCGGGTCGTTCGGGTTTCGGATCATTCGGTTTCGGGTCGATTTCGGGTTCGGGTCATTCGGTTTCGGGTCGATTTCGGATTCGGGTCATTCGGTTTCGGGTCGGTTTCGGGTTCGGGTCATTCGGTTTCGGTTTCGGGTTCGGGTTCGGGTCATTTACTTTTCATTATTTTCGGGTCGGGTCAGGTTCGGGTTCGGGCGGGTCGGGTCATTTTTTCGGGTCGGGTCAGATTTTGCCAGCTCTACTCACGCCTCCCGAATCTACGACCCAACCCTCACGGACGGCAAGTCACGCCATTCTAATCCACGAAACTAAACTAATGCCGCCATCAAGCAGATCCAATTTTCTCCAAAACTTGGCGCCTTCCCTTACGCGCCTCAAAATTCGACAAGTATTTGGCGCCTACTCCAATGTTTTTGAGATACCGTCATATATCCTCTACAAAACAAAAATAGGTACTCTTATTTGTCCGCCATTTTTTTCTCTCTTTGAATCGGTGATTTTTCATGGTTAATTTCTTTTGTTCTTATTTTTCTTTTTGTGCTTAATTTCTTTTGTTCTTATTTTGCTTTTGCGTTTGTGCTTTATCTATTCATATTTCTTTTGTTCTTATATACTCCGAGAAAATGGTCAAGTTATGAACTATTGATTACTGCATTTTTTTATTTCTAAAAGCTTCTTAGTTTGTGAAATTTTTTTGTAGGGATTAAATTGCCAAATGTACATGAAGCAAATTACCAGATTATGTATTTCACAAAGCGGTAATGTCGGATAGTTACTTCTATTTTTGAGATTTTTTATTGAAGGGTATTCAAATTTAATTAGGGTTGTTTGGTTATAGTGTTCTTGAATCCTAACTTTGATGATTAAGAATTTGCAAAAAATTTAGTGTCGTGGTGCATGTTGTGCAAAATTTAGAGGCTGGGTACATTATCAATTAAGTTAGAGCCTACTTTTTGCATATTTCAGGATGATGTATTTTCGAGAGAGCAGGGGCTATTATGTAAAATTTGGGAGTGCAAGGGCTGTTATGCAAAATTTGGGAGTGTAAGAGATGTTGTGCAAAATTTGGGAGTGTAAGGGCTGTTATGCAAATTAGAGATTGCATTGTAGGTGATGTTATGCAAATTTGGGGGGTTCAGGGGTTGTTATGTAAAATTGGAGATCGTAGAGACTCAAGAAAAAATGGGATCGCAGGGGCTAACATGCCATAATAAAGATAGTGAGCTGAAGAAAGTTCCTCTGTGAAAAAAGTCGCAAATCAGGTTAGTGTTATTACTCTTCTTGATAATATCAAATATGTCCGTTAATTCTTGTTCTATCTAAAGCAAGAAGACTCGTCGTTCTACAATAGATTTTTCATAGATTCATAATTTCAATACAATTTTCATATTTCAGAAATTGATAGGGGCTTATAAGCAAATTTCAGGAAATTCAAGGGGTTTCAATGTAAAATTTCAATAATTATGCTACTAATTGTGCCTCTACTATTTTAAACGACTATAATATGATTTTCTCATATATTTTGTTTTTGCAATTTGAAATAGGGGTTCATACTCAGATATGGTGGGTATCTCAACATATTATCAAGAAGTGAGATGAAGACAGCTCCCTGTACAGGTAAATTTGCAAAACAAACCTTGCATTATGTAAGGACTTTTTTGCAATTTTAAAAAATGTGAAGATTCTAACTTAATTGCAGATTTGCAAATGCTTATTTCGATAGTCGTTGGCACCTTTTCACAAATCTGGTTGTTAATGCTTATTGGCGGCTCTCTAGCTTTTTCAAGGTAAACTTATAATCGCATTATACATCCAGAACCTATTCAGTTCGAACGGATGAAGATTCCGTTCGAACGAAATATCTTTTGTTTGCTACTTGTATACAATCTTATTGTACACTACCACGGACGCTTAAGTTCGTTCATCCTTATGTGTATTATTTACTGTTGATCCAAAACTGTATTTCTTTCAGTAATATCATATTTAGTAGTGAACTAATTTAAAAAGTAATATGAAAATTTTATTTACGACTTTAAAAATAAAAATAACATATGATATATGTCTACAAGTTTAAGAATTTATTCATGTTTTGATAGGTAAACTATTCTTTATAATTTTTGAAAATTTAATATTAAAATTGTTTGCAAATATAACCTAATTTTCATTATATAAAATTCTCACAATTAGAATTTTAAATAAAATAATAATAATACTTAAATTTGAATAATGTAAATATATGTTATTTTGCAGTGTATTTTCTTACATAATATCTTCACAAATTCAAATCGGACAAAACATTATTTAGGAATTATGTTAATATTGATCTCAATTAAAGAAAAATAATTCAAGCAAATATATTGGCTGGGTATTTAAAATTAAGTTCTAAAATTAATATTAATATATAATGTATGTTTTATAATATTATATATTAAATCATTAATATTTAATATGTATATTTTCATCTCCCACTGGTATTCATATTTGTTCGTGTTAAATAATGATAAAAAAATGAACTGAAATTGTATAAACTAGCAAAAGAAATTAGTTCACGTCATTAATATAAGATGATACAACTTCAAAAATGATATTCATATTTGTTCGAAAACATTAATTATTCATTATTAAGAAGCAATATTTTTCTAACATTGCCTATTTAAATTTCCAACCAGAAACAATTTTGTATTTTGTATGATCAATATACAAACAAAATATTTCAAAACCGAGTACAAAACAAAAAATTATACAAAGAATTACTCCAATATATTCAGCTAAATAGCATTTGTTTTGGGTATTCTTTCCTCGTCAATAAATCGTTTCCAAAACCAATGCTTCTTCCAAACTTTCTCACTTATCTCCTCAATCGGAACATTCTCAGTCTCAGGCACGAAAAAATATGCAAACAAAGTCATCACAACCACCCATCCCGCAAAAAACGCAAAAATTCCATATTTAAATCGGCACAACATTGAAAGAGACACTTGAGCAATAAGAAAAGTAATCATTAGATTAACGCAAACAGTCACGCTCTGTCCTGCCGATCTAGTCTCGAGTTGAAAGACCTCACTAGGTATAAGCCAGCCAAGTGGGCCCCATGACCAAGCATATGAAGCAGCAAAAGTACAAATCATTACTAATACGAACATTGCATAATCCCGGCTAAGGTGACCTAAACCGAGAACGACTGTGATCAAGACAAGAGATATGAACATTTGTACACCAGCTTCTAAAAAGAGTAATCTTCGCCCTACTCGATCAACGGCGTAAACGGAGACTAATGTAGAGAGCACATTAACTGAGCCCAAGATTACTGCAGAGTAAAATGGTGCATCATTTTGGAAACCGAGTGATACGAAGAGAATTGGTGCGTAGAACAGGATCACATTCATCCCCGTAAGTTGTTGGAACATCTACAACAACAAAACACAAACAAAAGAAAAATTATGAGAGTGATGAATGTAGCAGTCAAAACGATGACGATAACAGAATTAATATTGGTATATACTTGAAGGAAAATGGCTATAATAAGTGGTGGGCGATTGTGTCGGTGGAGGAGTTCATGATAGGGGCGCTTCACTTTCTGAGCGACTCGAGAAGCCTCCATGATTTCCTTTAATTCGGACTCAATGTCATCCGTGCCACATAATTTTTTTAGAACGGCCTTGCCTTCGTCAATGTGGCCTCGCTCGATTAAACTAGTTGGTGTATCATCTACAACTAGTGCACCGAGCGTAAATAAGAAAGCAGGTATAATCGCCAAGCCTAATGATAACCTCCATCCCCATTTGTCAATCCTATATAAATGGAGGAAGATATCAGAAACAATTAGTTTTTGGAGGAGTTCCACATGTGTATCTCTACAAAATCGCAAAATATCATATGAATAAATGCCGATATAAAACAAGAAACAACCACACTTGCACCCCACATTTCTAATATTGTTTTTTTCAGTATTGTGGGGCTATAGTTTTATAAGGTAATTCATGAAATTATTTTATATATTAAATGATGTTTAATAAATTCAATGAATTAAGAGAATAAATAAGAGATGTACTTTAATGAGCCATAATTGACAAGGCTTGCGAGGAGGATACCAATTGTAACATTAAGTTGAAACAAGATATTTAAACCTCCTCTTATTTTCGCCGGGGCGATTTCGGATAGATAAAGTGGTACTGCTTGATTCCCAAAACCGACGCCACAGCCAAGAAGTATCCTCCCGGTTATGAGCATCGTAAGATTACTTGCCGCCGCACCAAATATTACACCTATAATATTAATGATATTATATTTCAATATTTGAATGTTAAGTAAATGCTTAAACTAGTTATAAAGCTTGCTCTGTTATCATAATAATTTGGCTTACTATTTCGAACAAGTGCATAACAGTACCTATGATGAAGAAGAAGCCTGCTATGACCATGGTGAGTCTGCGACCTAAATATCTTGTTGTGTACGAGGCAAAAAAGGTGGCCACTATTCCAGCCAAGTATAACGAAGAGGTGAATAATTGAACTTTTGGATTATTGAACAAACAATATCTGTTGCTAGGCTCTTGTTCGTGCACCTTTTTGCGGTATACTGAGGGAAAGAATTTCTCTAGAAAGCTGTCCATTGACGTTACTCCACCTGTAATTTGTGAAATGCATGTGAAATTAATATTCATGTGACAACTTCAAATTATTACTATATCCATTGAAGCCGAACAACCTTTTAAAAATGTAATTTGAGGAATGCATGTTAATTTAATATTGAAAAAATATATTGTGCCCTACATCTCATCCCAACAACCTTGACTAAGAAGACATTGAAAATTAATTAGATTGATTTAACATTCTAATTAAGAATTAATTGATACGTTCAATTTACAAATTAATTCATATTAATATGTTAATTGACATGTTAATTTAATTAAACTCTCAATTAACATATTAATTCGTTCAATTAAAAATAGTAATTAATTCAACTAAATACAATTTGTCACCTCCTCAAAATCTGTTTGAACAAGTTAGGGGAGTACCGTGTGTAACCCTTTAATAGTCATGTCATCATCTTAAAATATTGATAAATTATTTTAGGATCTTTATCCTTTTACTGTTTTATTTTAAACTTTTATGAAAGCGAAAAAAAAAAACAATTAATGTTTTTCTAGTAGGCTTACTTTTCAACGTGACGTCTTAATATAAAGACTATTTTGTCTTAATACATAGTGACTTGGGACTTTCTATTTTTTTTTTTTTAAGAAAAAAAAAATCTTATACATAGTGACTTTGGACTTTTTATTTTTTAGGAAAAATATAGATGTCCTATTTCCTCTTTGTATTCCTTCTTTTTAATTAAAGTAAGTGATAAATCAAACAAATCAAACAAAGATGTATTAAATTAGAATTTTTATGTTAAATCGAATTAATTAACTTATATGTTTTATATTCATTTAAAACATACTCATTTATTACATATATGTGTTGAATCAGATTCACTTACTCGTTTATCACATATTCATTAAACATTACCAACAAAACATCACTACATTAATAGGTTGAGAGGATAGTAAGGATCTTCATATCATCAATCATCTTTTTGTTGGTTTTAAATTAGAATAAAGGTAATAAAGAGGATTCACAATGAAATTAGGCAAATTTGTTATGTTTTAATCAATAAAAATCACCATGATTGATGTTTTTTTGGCACACAAAATTAAGCACGAGTAATCAGATGCATAACTGAAAGGAAACTAATTAATTAAGCATAACAAGAAAAATAGTGATATTAAGAAGGCATCAAATAAAAAACCAACCTGAGATTCCGATATCATAGCCGAACATCAAACCAGCGGTAGCAACCAGCATGCATGATATAATCAAAATTGGGGTAATTTTCGCTTCCGCATCCAGCGCCACCTCTAGAGGCTCCACCGTACTGTAAACTCCTCCTCCTCCTCTCCTCAGCATATTCCTATCAATTTTATATTTATTATATTCAAATACGAAAAGGAGAAAAGAAATTTTTATGAACTTGAATCCACTGTTTGCAAGTACTTGAGTTAAGATTTACACCTTTGTGTGCGAGAGAAAGAAAAGAGAATTTTGTAAATAAAGGAAAGGAATAATTTTAGAAAAAACCCTAACTTTTCTGAATAATAGCCCAAAGTTTGCAATAATTAAGTAGTTCAAGAGAAGATCAATGATTTTTTATGGGGGCGATTGGGTAAAAAGCATCAGCAAATATAGTGGTAACATAATTTTACACCACAGGAGTTTATGCATTCAATGAGAGAGGACTTAGGACTTGGTCATTATTAAATTTGTGGTCGCGAGTTCTTTTCCACTAGAAATAAAATCGAAAATCTCTGTCCACAATGGGCAGCAAAACATTTACACAAAATCATATTTTTTTTATTGAGCAGTGTTAAGGCCGACCAAACAATCTGAACCCAGAGCTAAATACGGTTTGAGTGGATATAAAGACCAGATATGCATTTAACGTGGTGTGAAAAGTGTGAACCAACTGTTTTTTTGTAATAAACTGGAAACCGAGTGCACCCTAAAACCATGGGACGGATTTTAATAGCTGGGACGGGAGGAATCTGAGACTCTGTCAAATTTTCGTCGAATAAATAAATATATATATATATATATATATATATATATATATATATATATATATATATATAAATTGGAATCCGAGTGAACCCTAAAACCATGGGACGGATTTTAATAGCAGGGACGGGAGGGATCTGAGACTCTCTAAAATTTTCGTCGAATAATATATATATATATATATATATATATATATATATATATATATATATATATATATATATATTGGAATCCGAGTGAACCCTAAAACCATGGGACGGATTTTAATAGCAGGGACGGGAGGGATCTGAGACTCTCTAAAATTTTCGTCGAATAATATATATATATATATATATATATATATATATATATATATATATATATATATATATATTGGAATCCGAGTGAACCCTAAAACCATGGGACGGATTTTAATAGCAGGGACGGGAGGGATCTGAGACTCTCTAAAATTTTCGTCGAATAATATATATATATATATATATATATATATATATATATATATATATATATATATATATATATCAGTGTAAATTATATTGTTTTTCTCTCTCCCTCCCTCTCCTCAAAACAACCCCCTCCCTCCCCAACACACACACACACACACACACACACACACACACCCCTCTCCAGAATGCCCGAGATCCGCTACTTCCTAAAACCAAGTACATTATCTATTCCCCTCCTATTTGATTTCCTTCCACTCTTGTTGTCCCCCGGGTCGGTCCCGGTATTCTAAGGATCCGAAACTATTTTTTAAAAAATACCTCTTAAATTAATTATTAAGGGAGACTACCGTATTACATGTAATTGTGTTGATTATTAGTTAAGTTCTTAATTTTTTTTTCTACAGATTCAAGGTTCAAATCTCGTATAAATAATTTTTTTTCTTATATTTTTTTTTATTGTATTTTGGAATTTTTTTTAAAATAATAGTTTGTAGGAATTCGAACTCATGGGCTCTCTAAAAATAAATAATTGTTCTACCAATAAATCATAAGATTTATTATGATATATAGTAATTTTATTGTAATTATACTTATTTTTAACTGAATAAATTAAGTTTTTCGAAAAATTTGGATCCCTAAAAATTTAGGACTCGAATCCCGGATTTTGTACATCTTACACGCCGGCCCTGGTTGTCCCTTTCCTCTTCCTTGCAAATAGATATATGAAGAATTGGTTCGAGCTTACCTAATACGCGAGCAACTCGTTTGCCGGATCTCCTTATACTTATCAATCAAACAAACAAAGCTGCCTAAGTTCGACTCTTTTCTTTTGTCAACAACTTAATAGAAAGTTATGAATCTATTGTTGTGTGATGGACTTGGGTCCAATTGATTCAATTTTAAAGAATTGATAGGGTTTGATTGCAAGAACGGTTATTGGCAATATTCACTCGAGTGGTGATATGAAATCCCTTTATAATCCCTTCATTGTATTGTATTGATGATGTAGTATTTTGTCATTTGTTTCTAAATGTAGTGTTAAATGAACAAATAGATCGGATTGAGCATATGAGTATGCTAAATGTGTATATTCGTAAAATAAATATATGATAAATAATTAAATAGACTCAATTTAACACATAAGAGATTATTATTTCATACATATATTTGTCTTATTTGTTTAGTTCAACACTTATTACCAACACATCACTTAGCGTGGAGGAATTTAGAGCGGTCTGTATTCATTCAACGGAGAGCTCAAATGTCAAATGACTATTCAAGAAACTACATGGTATCCGCGCTCTTAATCTAACTTTAATGTTTTTTATATTACTTTAAAGAAATGATTTTTGTCGCCAGCAAATTTTGTTGGTGACTTCGTTATATTTTTTTTCAATATGAATTGTTTAACTACAATATACTATTCAGCTACATACCATTTGTTTGGGGAATCCTTTCATCGTCAAGAAACCGTTTCCAAAACCAATGCTTCTTCCAAACTTTCTCATTCATCTCCTCAATCGACACATTCTCAGTCTCGGGCATGAAGAAATACACAAGTAAAGTCATCACCACCACCCATCCCGCAAAAAATGCAAAAATCCCATATTTAAACCAGCACAACATTGAAAGAGACGCTTGAGCAATAAGGAAAGTAAACATTAGATTGACACAAACAGTCACGCTCTGTCCTGCCGATCTAGTCTCGAGTTGAAAGAC
This sequence comes from Luzula sylvatica, assembly GCA_946800325.1. Classification (NCBI taxonomy): domain Eukaryota; kingdom Viridiplantae; phylum Streptophyta; class Magnoliopsida; order Poales; family Juncaceae; genus Luzula; species Luzula sylvatica. The sequence continues at coordinate 35,987,852 of OX326956.1, forward strand.
CTCACTAGGTATAAGCCAGCCAAGTGGGCCCCATGACCAAGCATATGAAGCAGCAAAAGTACAAATCATTACTAATACCAAAATTGCATAACCACGGTTAATGTCACCTAAATGATCATGTACACCGAGAACGGCTGTGATCAAGATGAGAGAGAAGAACATTTGTACACCGGCTTCCAGAAGGAGTAATCTTCGCCCTACTCGATCAACGGCGTATACCGAGACCAATGTAGAAAGCACAAAAACTGAACCCAAGATTACTGCAGAGTAAAATGGTGCATCGTTTTGGAAACCAAGTGATATGAAGAGAACTGGCGCATAGAACAGGATCGCATTCATTCCAGTAAGTTGTTGGAACATCTACAACGATAAAACATAAACAAAACAAAAGTATGAGAGTGATAAATGTAACAATTGAAAAGACATAAAAAAAATTAAAATTTGGTACGTACTTGGAGGAGAATGGCAATGGTGAGCGGAGGGCGATTGTGTCGTTGGAGGAGTTCACGAAAGGGGCGCTTCACTTGCTGCGCGACTCGAGAAGCCTCCATGATTTCCTTTAATTCAGACTCGATATCATCTGTGCCGCATAACTTTTTCAAAACGGCTTTGCCTTCGTCAATGTGGCCTCGCTCGATTAAACTAGTTGGTGTATCATCTACAACTAGTGCACCGAGTGTAAATAAGAAAGCAGGTATACCCGCCGAGCCTAATGATAACCTCCATCCCCATTTGTCAATCCTATTTAAATGAAGGATGATATATAAGAAACAACGAGTATTAGGAGGAATTCCATGCGTACCCCTACAAAATCCCAAAATATCATATCCCCGTGACATATAATGAATAAACGTCCATATAAAACAAGAAGCAATGACAATTGTACCCCCATTTCTAAAATAATTTTTTTCAGTATTGTGGGGTTGCACTTTTATAAGGTATTCATTAAATTATTCTATATATTAAATGATGATTAATAAATCTAAGAAATTAAGGGAATAAATAAGAGATGCACTTTGATGAGCCATAATTGACAAGGCCCGCGAAGAGGATACCAATTGTAACATTAAGTTGAAACAAGATGTTTAAACCTCCTCTTATTTTAACCGGCGCAATTTCAGATAGATATAGTGGTACCGCTTGGTTCGCGAAACCGACACCACAGCCAAGAAGTATTCTCCCGGTTATGAGCATCGGAAGATTACTTGCCGCTGCACCAAATATTACACCTGTAATATTCCAAAATTTAATTAGATTATATATCAATATTTGAGTGTTAAGTAAATGTTTAAAGTAGTTATAGAGCTTGCTCTGTTATCATAATAATTTGACTTAATATTTTGAACTAGTACAAAATAGTACCTATGATGAAGAAGAAGCCTGCGACGACCATGGTGATTCTGCGCCCAAAATATCTTGTAGTGTACGAGGCAAAAAAGGTGGCTAGAATTCCAGCCAAGTATAATGAAGAGGTGAATAATTGAATCTTTTGATTGTTGAACAAGCAATATCTGCTGTCGTTATGCTCTTGCTCATGCTCCCATTTGTGAATGTATACTGAACGAAAGAATTTCTCCAGAAAGCTATCCATTGATGTTACTCCACCTTTTTAAGAATGTATTTTGCGAAATGCATGTTATATTAATATCCATGGCACCGCTTTAAATCCTTACGATATCCATTTGATGTCAATCGACCATTTTGAAAATGTAATTTGTGAAATACCTGTCAATTTAATATCAATGTCAATGTCCTAAAATATCTATAAATTATTTTAGGATCTTTATTCTTTTACTGTTTTTGCTTTTATTTTTTTTAGAGATAATTATAGCATGCCCCTCAAATTCCTCCAACACCCTCTATATCACCAATTAACATGATAATTAATAAAAATATATTTCATTAACGATTAATTGATATTGATTAAGAATTGTCAATTCGTACGTACTTTAATTATATATCAATTAACCGTTAATAAAGTATATTTTTATTAATTATCATGTTAATTAATTATTAACCCATTAATTATCATGTTAATTAATTGTTAACCCATGATATAAATGATGTTGGGCTCTTGGGAGACTCAGGGGCACCATATATGGGCTCTTTTTTTAGTAGGGTCACTTTTCAAGATGAAATCTACATACCAAGAATATTTTGTCTAATGCATATTGTGACTTAGAACTTTCTATTTTTTTTATTGAATTTCAAGTAAAATTCTTTGTAGACTTTTGACTAGAGACAAACTTGGCTTCTTTTCAATTAATTTTTTTCGGCTTTTTTTGACTAGGAATATTGCAGTAATAAAGCTTTAGTTTATCCTTATTTTGGAGAATACAATATGATATCTACACTAACCAAATTATCCATTTCTAACAAAACATTATTAGTGTATCAAAGTTCGGAAATTATCTAGCACAAAGGTAGACAGCAAAACTTCAACATTTTTAGCAATCATTTATTATTGACCTTAAGAAACCAAAAAACATAGGGTGGGGATGTCAACCGGGCGGGGCAGGGCGGGGCGGGACGGGATGGGTACGAGTAAGCCTCTCAATATCCGTACCCGAATTTTAAGGTATTATCCGTACCCGAAATATCCACAGATAAATTTTCACCCCGTACCCAAACGCGGGTATACCCGTTACCCATAAAAATGCATAATTTAGTAAAATTATCAAAATTTGGAAATGATTCAAATCTAAAAAAAAATTAAAATTGGGAAATCGGGTACGGAAATTGATATTTTTTAATTCGGTTAAAATGGATATGGGTTTTACCCGCCCCGTTGACATCCCTAGACGTCCTGGGTACGCGGCATTTTCTACTATAGTCCTTACTTCACTGGAATTTCAATCTTCAACCTTGGATTTATTAAATAAAAGTCCAACCAGTCAATATCCATGAAAGGATAAACACAGGACTGAAAACCAAAATTTCCAAATAAAGCTGATATTATCTAATTTTGAAAGGTAGATTTTGAGAACTCACAAGAACTGAAATTGGTCATTAATGCAACAAAAAAAAACTTAAATTGGACATTTCTGTGACTTGTATAGAGGCCAAAAAGAGGAATCACGTCAACATTTTAATCAGTAGATATCATATCACCGTGATTGATGTTTTTTGGGCCAACAAATTAAGCACGAGCAATTACATGCATAACAGAAACTAATTAGTTAAGTATAACAAGAAAATAGGTGATATTAAGAAGGCAAAGTAAGAATCAAAATAAAAAACCAACCTGAGATTCCGATATCATAGCCAAACATCAAACCAGCAGTAGCGACCATGATGCATGATATAATCAAAATAGGAGTAATCTTCGCTTCCGCAACCAGCGACACCTCTAGAGGCTCCACCGTACTATAACCTCCTCCTCTCCCCAGCATATTATATTGCTTTCAAATTTATGTTCAAATACGAAAAGGAGAAAAGAAAGATTAAGTAATTTGAATCCGCTGTTTGTAAGTATCTTGAGTTTAGATTTACACCTGTGATGTGGTACTTGTGTGTGTGCTTCTGAGAGAGAAAAGATAATTTTGTAAATAAAGAGAAGGGATAATTTTCAGAAAAACCTTAACTTTTCTTAGTATTACGAACAACCCCCTACTTGTACTTTCTCTCCAAAATTCGCTGTATAATGTTTAACTCTTCAAACTTCCCCAAACTTTTCTAAATATCAATGTTTTAAATTGCGATATAACGGTTCATTGTGTTTGGACTATAATTTATACATGATAACCGATATTGCGCGATATTGCGGAGTTATTTAGTTGTTTGAGGTATTGCGTTTTAGAAATATTTATTGTGATTTGGGTTTTGGTGGCGCAATTACGCCGCTATTTAAATCACTGCTAAATATTAATAAAAATCTTCTAATCCTTTGTTATTTTTAAATAATTATTGTGTCCTTATAATTTTAATTTAAAAATCCCTATGACTTAAAAAACAATATATACATATTAGCAATAAATATAATATATAATACCAATAGAAAGAAAACATATAATCTTATTTTTCAAGAAGATATATTAGTTTCATCATCTTTTTATTATTTTCAATATATTTGTACAAATAATTTTGAAAATATTGTGTAGTAATTGTTGTTTTGAATAGCTTATAGTTTTCATCATTTGATCAAAAAGCATACTACAAATTAACAACATGATTTCAATTTGAAAACTCCCGTGATTTTAAATTTAATATATAGATAATAATATAAAAATATATAATATTAGTTTTTAGAAATTTATTTTTTAATTTTGATCACCATTTTCAAAAAATTCAATATATTTGTGTATCATAGTTTTGAAAAAAAATTGTTGTTTAAAATAATTTTATGTCTCGTTATTTATTAAAAAAAAATTATTAACTTACAATTGGGGGAAGGGAGGCACAAAATGTTAATATTTACTAGCATAACAAATAGTTAGGGGGGTTTGCTAATATTCATAAAAGTTACCGGTGCTTTGAAGGAAGAAAATAATATAGGAATTTTTTTAGGGAATTTGAAACGTGGAAAAAAAAAATTGGGAGGGAGGGGGGTGGGGGGGTTTGCTAATATTAATAAAACGAAAGGTATATTACAAAATAATATCTCATTCATTAGGTATAAATGGTTTTACATAACTTTGCATGATATATATAAAACTGTTTTTATGGTATTAGTGAGTGATTATATTATATTATATTATATTATATTATGTAAGAATATTTGTTATTTTATGTGAATATATCTAAAATTATGAAAAATCTTAGGGATATGATACATTTCCAATACATATCAAATACTGATAATTCGTGAATATTTTCGCGATACCACCGGGATACATGTTTTTGATACATCAGCTCATTATATTTTTGGCTTATGTACAAATATAGATATATCTTGAATAGTTATATAATATTTATAGAACATACTTGAGGACACTTATGAAATATTTATTCTGTGTCCTTGATTTTGTTTATATAGGATTCTATTTCTATTACATTTTAAAATGCTAGTCATTTGTTTTTAAATTTCTTAATTAGTTCATATAGAATAACTATACAGTTGAATTTGTATTCTATATTTTGAAAAATGTCACGTCGTTGTATCTGTTTCCTAAATTATTATGATGATCATGATTATCCTTATTATCCTTGTTATTGTTATTTTTATTTATATTAAGAAGTTTAAATGCATAATTTCAATAACACGTGCATAGTAACTAGCTATAACCCCGCGCAATTGCGCGGGGCAAGTTGATTTGTTTTTTTTTATGATTTGTGTTTTTTCTGTATTTATTTTTCGGCAGCGTTGTATTGGCCAGTGATTCAATTTGTGTGGTGTTGTGGAATTTTCAAACTGAGAAGGACCGAAATGTAATTTTTCAAACTGAAAAGTACCAAAATGTAAATTAAAAAGGACCAAAATGTGAATTAAATTTTTTTTTTCGAATTAAAATGTGTAAATAAAAGAGGATAAAGATGTAAATATGAAGTACCAAAATGTAATATTTTAAACTTGAAAGGACCAAAACAAAAATAAAAAGGACCAAAATATAGTTTTTTCAACTAAAAAGGACCAAAATGTAATAAAAAAGGATCAATATGTAAATTAAATTTTTTCTTACAAAGAGGCCCCTGGACCAAAATGTATTTTTTTAAACTTGGAGGACCAAAATGTAAATAAAAAAGGACCAAAGTGTAATTTTTCGAAATAAAAAGGACCAAAATGTAAATAAAAAAGGACCAAAATTAAAATTAAATTTTTTTTTTTACAAAAAGGCCCCTGGTGACGTGGCTCAACCAGGAGCCAGGGAAAAGTATAGAATTATACTAATTAAAATATGAACTGGGTTCACTTAAATCATAAAAACAAATAAATAAAGAATCCGCATGTATAAATAAATAACCAAGTGTAAACTTTTTTCCCCATGTATTAAATTCTTTGAGATATTTTTGGATTAATTGAAAGAGGGCATTTACTATTTGTCCCAACAACTCATGTTTTCAATTTTTTATGACGATTATGAGAAAGGTTAATGGGATCAACCCAATTAACACACAAAAATAATTAATTATTAATTTTAACATATCGATAAAAGTACATGTTAATTAATCATTAATTCAAATATATATATTTGATGTTAATTGAATTAATAACATTCCTCAAAATCTGCATAAAAATGAAAAACATGAGTTGTGGAGACAAAAAAAAAAAATCCTAATTGAAATATAAACTTGTTTCACGTGAACTCTAACTAAAGTACTCACTAGCATATTATTCTATAGTTCTGATTTTAAACAGTTCATGAGAGTTTACCACGTGACCTCTAATTATAAACGGTTCGATAGTTCTAATTTTTGTACTAATGTTTTGTTTAAATGCTTGGATCAAATTGTACTCCAAATCATGGTTATTTCAATACTGTGATACAACTTTCGAAAAGGATACAAATGTAAGTTGAGTCAGTTTATATGGGATTGAAAAACAAATTGTTGGAAATTTTTTGGATAATGCTTTGATCAGATACTTGGATCAAATTGTACTCGATAGCCGAAATACGAATAATAATACGAATATGAAATGAGAATGTGAATGTGAATAGGACAACCAAAAACAAATACCATTACGAATACGAATACGAAATGTCAATACAAATGCCAAATACGAATACAAATATAATGAAAAACTAATAGCAACAAAAATATCAATCGCAATTCGAACAACGAAATACGGAATACAAATACGAAACTACAAAATACAAATGAAAATACAAAAACAAATACACAGACCAAATACGAGTAAAACTACAAATATCAAATACAAATGCAAATGCAAATACGGAATACAAATACAAATACAAAATACATATACAAATACGAAATACCAATAAGAATACAAAGACGAATACGAAAAACGAATACAAAATATGAGTACAAATACGAATATGAATACTATTATGAGTTAAAAATTACGAAATACGAAATCCTAAATACGAAACACAGTATACAAAATACGAATGTAAATATGAATTGGAATATAAATACGAAATACGATATACGATTAAAAATACTAATACAAATACCAATAACATTACAAATACAAATACGCATGCAAATATGGAATAAAAAAAACTAAATACGAACAGAAATATGAAATACAAATACAAAAAACACAAAACAAATTCAACCACAAACACAAATACAAATACAAAAGACTAATTCAGACGATTATATAACGATCTTTTCTCTAATTTTTCTTATTTTGCCGATGATGTATACAAGAATAAACAAATTTTCAAGCAAGAATCGTTTGAATTGCTCAAGAAAACCGGGTCGTAAACAATTCAAACGATTATTGTTTTAAAACTTATAAAAATCATGATTTACTGAGGGAAACACACCGTCCGTACATATTCTTTTGTCCAAATGAAATACGAAATACATGTACATACACAAGTACGAAATAACAATACGAATACGAAATATGAATAAAAATACTAATACATACACGAATAAGAATAAGAATACGATTATGAATTACGATTTAGGAATTATGATTTAGGAATTATGAAATATGAAATACGGAATACAAAATAGGAATTACGAATTATGAAATTTTAAATATGAATACGAGGAAGAATAAGAATAAAAATAAAAATAAGAATACAAATACGAGATACGAATACGACCACGAATACAAATATGAAAACAAAAAAAATACAAATATCAATATTAATACGAACTGCAAAACACAAAATACAAAATACATGCTATCAAATAAATAAAACTGCAACACAACAAAAATTCTAAAACCCAAACAAAAAAACCCGCACAATCTGACACAGCGCTAGGGTAAACCAATTTTAAATATATTTTCACATTTTTTTTTTCAGGTTATGTTTTTACACGCAACCAATAATGATATGTTTGACTTTGTTTAATGTTTTCAATTGAGATAAGCTAAATTATTATTGGGGTTGGACCAAGTATATTTTTCGAAAGTAAAGGTGATTGTCAGGTGTAATTTTTTATTTGTGGTTGGATTTAATATATTTTGAGTTGTGATGTGTATTTTTCGTAAAAAAATTTCAGAAATCTTGTTAACGTAGATATGATTTAATACGTTAAGAATTAATATATAATTTTATAATTTAACATTTTAATTTATAATTTTATAATTTTAATTTATGATTGACATCAAATTAAAATGTCAAATAATTAATTAATGTATTAATTCTTGTAATTTTGAGTCATATATATACATCATCAAAAAAAAATTAGAAGAGTTGAAATAAAAGTGATTGTTACGTGTTATTTTTTCCTGGGGTTAGACCCAATATTCCTTTCAAAAATAAATGTGATTGTAGCGTGTTATTTTTTCCTTGATTCATTAAAATTTAAAGATACGAATATGTCGAATTTATCATGATCAAATTATTATGATTTTCTTGTTTTTCTTGTTGAGAGATTGAATAGTCACTTTCATTTTTACAGGTCAAAGATGAAGTTTTGTGGTAATATAAGATGGCACACAGTGCACCTGTTCTATCCAATTATTTTTCTACCACTATTATACTGCAAATAAAACCTACAATATTACATGGGCCTTACGGCCCATAGTTTATCCTTGTCAACATGGGCTCAAGCCGCATTCTGGTCTGCAAAATTTAGAACATTTAAGGCATGTTTGGATCAACGTATTAAAAATTACATTAAGTAAATTAATTTTTCGCAAATTGATTTTTCAAAATTGCACTTCAAATTTTAATGTTTGGGTTCACGAAATTGAAACAAGTAATCATTAACTATTTGACACAAGTTTTAAATTAACCAAGAAACTAATAATCATTCAAAACATAATCATAAATAAATTATACCATCACATTACAATCCAAACAAAAAAAATCAAATATTTTTAATCAAACAATAATACAGGAATGGAACCATTTAATTCATCACAAATTTCTTGCAGAATTTGTGCACAAAACTTACTACCCCAATTTCATTTTTTTTAAATGACCACTTACTGTCCCAATTGTGCATAACTGAAACTTAGCTAAGACTCAAAACATAAACTATCAATATAGAACTATGAACATTAAACAATCGAGTCGATTCACTCTAAACATTAAACAATCTGTTACTTTCAAAATGCTTCAATTCGACCACTGTGCATAATTGAAATTAGCCTTAAGTGTCAGAACAATTAATGCACATATCAAAGAATTGCCCAATTTATTTTTCTGTTTTGATAGATAAAGATGTTACTTATCAATTATAAAAGTAGTTCTTGATTGATTCATTGCTTGGGAATTAGATTTTTTCACAAGTAAAAAAATTGGACGAATCGGGAATCAATTTCATAGTTGGAGGAGAGAGGTGAGCAGAAGGATTAGAGGGGCGGTGATGCACTGGAGCGGGCAGAGAGGCGATGAGGTGGTTTAAAATTTTCCCGCCAAGTTCTTCTTCTGCAGTATCACCACTTCTCGTAGTTATGAGGGGATGTTGACTTACGGGAAAACAGAATAACAATGAAGTATGAGTTGCAGTAGCTTGATAAAATACATCAAACCAAACAATGAAAAATGGTCTGATGCGGTAACTACACTTACTAACTGCCACAGTTACTGCAAAAAAACATCCCCTTAGAGAAATCGTACATACGCCAATATAAATGAATTTAATTTTTGAAGGTTTGTCTAATGCAATTTCGGCGCTTCTTGTTGCTAACTGCAAGGTGTAGAAACAAATTACAATAAAATGATACTAAAAAAATAAAATATCTTAATCCAAAATAAATTAATTTTATCGTACCTATACTCTCTTTTTTTGGGAGGAATGTCCTTGGGCTCATATAAATTTATTACATAAAAAAAATGAAACCGTTTAATCGGATCACGTGAACATTGTCTTTAAATATTATTATTTAAGTATTACTATGCCGTTTCGTGCAAATTGTTGAAAATGTTTCGAGATAATATCTAATAGTCTTTTGAACACTCAACTCGAAATCTAATATTCATTATAAAAAATATATATTGAGATTATATGGCGATTTTTTTAAAATAAAAATGGAAAAATCTCGGTGGTCATTAATCCATTAATTCTAGTGGAAATTGGATTTACAATATCTCACACCATATGATTTTTTTTGTCTCGCACTCATTTAACCTTGCTATGGGTCGTTAGTATGTGACGAATTGTAAAAACATGTATTGTAATGTGTTTATTTTTTTTTCTGTGTATTTGCATCGAGTACATCTTATATTTGTAGACATGCACAGTATATGTACCTCTCAATGACTTGCACGGTTTGTGCAATAATAAAATGGATAATTATACCATACCTCCTCATTTTCCCACCACATCATCTGTATCACCAATTAATCATTAATTGGTGATTAATTAGCACGATAATTAACAAAAGTACATCCGATTAACAGTTAACTGATATTAATTAAGAAGTATTAATATATATGTATTTTAATTATATATTAATTAACTGTTAATGGAGTGTCTTTTTGTTAATTACTTCAATAATTAACCATTAATTAGGGAATATAAGATGTTGGGGGAAAATGAGGGGTACTATATAATGTTTAATTTTCGCACTAATAGTATGCAATTTATATTTTCGCAGAAACTAGAAATAATGTAAAGTAAATAAACAGAATACCACAATCGCAAACACAAGATGTTTATTACGGAGGTCGGTAGGTGGTTGTTTTGTAGTTTTAACTCACCGTTTATTTGCTCAATTGACCGTCTCGATTGTTCACAAGTACCTACGTCTCCGGAGATGTCTTGTGTCGTTTAGACACTCTATTCAATTTCCCGAATAAAAAATTACAAGGTTTGCACAGATCGATTTACACATTGCTATCGATATATGGCGGAATTTACAATTGAGTACTAGTCTATTACAATTTACAAATCGAACTCTACGTAATCGGTCACGCGAATTGTAAATCGTGTGTAGAAAGGATTAGAAAGATTAATTTAGATCAAGGGATTGATATAGACTATTTAAGTTCAAGATCTCTAGGCTTGTTTTTCTCTCTTTGATATTGTGAGTACATAAGTTGTGTAAGAGTTAGAGAGAGAAACAATAGAAGGAACCTATTTATAGAACACATGCCCCCTTTAAATTGTACAGTTTTGTGTACATTCCATGCGAACAGAATATGTCTTCCGTTCGAACGGAATGCAAGTCAAATTAGTCATGAGAACGCAATAATTCGAAACCTGACACTTCCGTTCGAACACAACAATAGTTCCGTTCACACGCAAGGTGGATTGTCTTTCGTTTGAGTTTGCATCTCATTCTTGCGTTCACGCGTTGAATGTAACGTTCGAACGGAGCATAATGTTATGTTCGAACGAATTGGTAGTTCCGTTCGAACGGAGCATTTGTTGATCTTTCTTTTGCAAACTCAACTGTGGGGCAGGTTGGCTTCCGTTCGAATGCAAGGTACATGCCGTTGGAACGAAAGTCAGTATGTTTCCTGACTTTGTAACTTTCCCGTTTATCGCGTTTTGAAAATATTAAATATTTTTGATTGAGCTTAATCACTGAAATTAAGTCTAGGGATAGCTATAGGATTATTTTTGTGAGTGTGTGATAGCCCATCTCGCGGAAGTCTTCAACGTCTTGATTATTCCCTTGAGTGAATACTTCCGTCTTTAGTTCTTGTTTAACGTGTTGATTCTTCAATGTCTTGATTCTTCAACGCCTTGATTCTTCGTTAGTGGTCTTCAACATCTTGACTCTTGTCCAAATACTCACGTTTACATGTGAGTATGCATCCTCTTTTGATCTCATTTACGAGACATAGCTATATCTTTTTGAAAGAAATACAGTTTCGGATCAACCGTAAAAGTGTACATATAAGGATATATGAACATGAATGTTCATGGGTTGATTAAATGTATAATATGATTGTGCAAAGTTAAGTTCCAGAGAGTGGTTCGTTCGAACTAACCGTCGGGAAATACGAACGGACCGCTACGAGTGTAAAATGGTTTTACACATATTCATTCGAGGGAGTGGTTCATTCGAACCAACATTGGCATTCGTTCGAACGGACTACTACGAATGATGTTTGGAATTAACACTGAAGTGGGACAGGAGATGGTTCGTTCGAACGAACCGTAAAGGTGTGTTCGAACGGACCTCTTCGAGTATAAAATGGTTTTATACATTCTCATGACAGGAAGCAGTTGTTTCGAATGAACCTTATGGTGTGTTCGAGCGAACATGCTGCTGGAAGTGTATATTGGATATACACAACCTTCCACCTAATCCTTATCCTATTTTAGTATAAATAGGATGTTTCTCTCTATCTATTAAGACAATTCAAAATTCAGAATTCTGTCAAAAGAAGTCAATTGAAGTCTAATTCAGTCTAGAAATTAGAGAGACTCTTATCAAGGTGTTGAAAGAGTGCGAAGAGAAAGAGAGAAAGAGAAAAGAGGAGAAAAAAGTTTTCTCCATTTAGAGAATCGAAAGCAATCAAGCAAGTTCGCCAGTGCATCGTCTAGACAGGTGCATCCACGACCGAGGTGTTACTACTCACGGTGGATACGGGTAGAGAAGCGACACTTGTAGCTCTTCGTTGTGATCAAACCGAAGGAGCAAAAGGCTGTGGAAGCGTGTGTACATGGGACGCACGAAGACAACCGGAGACGTGTCTAGACGGTGGGAGACGTGTGGTATGTGACGCACGGGCTAGTCACCAACGTGACACCGAAGAAGAGGACGATGCGAGCGATCAACCCGTCGTGCGTTATCAATTTCACGCTGGTAATCGTCTGTCCTACTTTGCATCGTACCCTCGATATCGAAGCGTGATTTCGGGATTTGGGAACCGGACCGGGCCTTCATATCCGCTGCGCTGGCACAGGGTCGCGATAATTCCCTTCACTTTTTTCCTATGAATGACACTTAACAAATTGATTAGTAGTATTGATATTGTTTTGAAACAATCAAACCGGAAATTGGAACCAACAATGTACCATATCGGTCGACCGATATATGGATCGGTATGGATCGATATGGGACGATATGGACCGGTTTGGACCGATTTGAATTTGAAACACCATTTATTTTAACATTTAATTTTTTGCTCGATGTTCCTATTTATTTCTATGTTGCATGATTTTCGTCTCATTTCTCCTCTCCACCAATTAGTATTGCAACCTCTAACAAATAGACTTCACGATATAATTTATTGTATTATTTATGAATTTACGTTATAATTTTGAATGTATTTTTAGTTTAACTTGAAATTTATTTTGTATTGTTGAATTTGGAATATTAATCATGTATAATTATACTTATGTATAAAGTTGGAAGAAATGGAGATCATACATGAGGCCACGTCATCAAGGGCTCTTTTGTAAAAAAAATATTTTTAAATTTATATTTTGGTCCTTTTTAGTTTAAAAAATTAAATTTCGGTCGTTTTTATTTACATTTTGGTCATTTTTAGTTTAAAAAATTACATTTTGGTCCTTTTTATTTATATTTTGATCCTCTCTTATTTACATTTCGGTCCTTTTTTACATTTTTGAATTTACATTTTGGTTCTTTTTAATTTAAGTTTATATTTTGGTCCTTTTTATTAAAATTTGGGCCTTTTTTATTTATATTTCAGTCCTTTTTTATATTTTAATTTATATTTCGGTCCTTTTTATTTATATGTTGGTCCTTTTTAGTTTTAATCTACATTTTGGTCCTTTTTATTTACATTTCAGTTTTTTTTTTACATTTTGATAATTTTTTCTTATTTTACATTTGATCTTTGGTTCCTATTTTACATACATGTTAAAATTTGTGAATATGTCATGATTATATTAATCGAATTTAGAAGCACCTGAGCAAATGCTATTTATACAAATTATATTAGAAAATAATATTCGTGATAGACTAATTTCGTGAACCTCATACATCTATTGACATCGTGATATTTGCAAATATGTCGTGATTAGATTAATTTAGTTCAAACGCATGCGCGTTAATTCGCACACGCGTTAATTCTATTTAAATAATTATATAAAAAACATCGCGCGCAATTGCGCGGGGATAAAGCTAGTTTGAATTAATTTTAGAAATTTAGTATAAATAAATGTTATAAAATTTTATATAATATATTATGTATTATTTAATATTAAGTACAAAATCAGTATACCATTTATATGGTTCGAGATTAATTCGTTATAACGGTCATCGACCGATATGTAAACGATATGCAATATATGTAAACATTGCCTACGAGTTGATTGGATGAGTTGGATCCAAACTTGGTTAGGATTTCTGAGTGTCCCATGCTTGTAAACAACTTTGTATTAACTTCTAGTAGTATTAGATAAGCATTGATGATGTATTCCATTTATCATTCGTTTATTATTTGAAAGGGGCTCCACATATGACTAGGTCAATATCCACATCACGCGGTGAATACCGCGATTCTCGTTACGGCAGCAAACTTTGAGAAAAGGAAACAACCTAAATACTGTAGGGTTACGCACACGTTTATCAAAGTGTGCAGCGGAATAGAATTCGCATGCGTAACCTAATTCTACCGGGATCACGCCCGAAAACCACCGAAAAAGGAAGAGATGGAGATAATTATCTCGTACAAGTTAGTACGTGTCGATTACTTCTCCAAATCCGTGAACCTTCTCCAAGGAATGCTCGTGCAGTCCCTCTACTCGTGTCCACCTTGATTTCGACCGATCGGAAATCGCCAACGCCGTTCTAGTCGCCGTCACGATCAATCTCTCAAGATCCTTGCTCGAATCTCCCTCTCAATCTCACCAGATCTGATCTGGAATTCTGTGGAAGAGGAAAGAGAAACGACGGCTCAAAACCCTAGAAAAACCTAGGTCAAAACGAAATCAGAATCCTATATATATATAAGAATTCAGTCCGTTCGAACGCATCTAAATGGTTCGTTCGAACGAACCAGTTCGTTCGAACGCACTTCAGTAGTTCGTTCGAATGAACCCAAATCTGACTGTCACGAATAATTCCGTTCGAACGCACTCATATAGTTCGTTCGAACGAACCTAATTATGTCTGCAGAATTGCCTATTTATATAAATTCTTCCAAGTTAATTCTTAAGCCATATTTTCTTTCAAACTCCCTCTTGGATTAAGACTTAATCAACTTGGTCATATGTCCAACATATGTCGTGAGATCTAATCACACGTGATTCCATTTTGTTTGTCCAACAAACGTATTGGTGAGCATTATCTTGAGAATCCGATATGTTACGAAATCTTGGTGTGACCTTGTAGGTTCGTCTAAGACTGACAGTGGATATGGCAGCAATCCACAAGGTATTGCGAGCACTAGACTGCCGTTAATACCTACCCAGAATTAGCACGAAAAAGGTGGAGAACATCTTTATGAAGATGCAGTACATCTTCATACCTAGCTCAGATAAGTGTTACTAGTTCTCTTGTTCGCGATATCTTCCGATCAAAAGGGTCACGGTGAAGCGTAAGACTTCAAGTCATCCCCTTTTCTTTTTGATCAGATACACTCTTTCTCGATAAGAATTAGATTGATAATAACAATACGAACTCTACTGAGTTCCATCGAGCTTGGCCAATCATTTCATCAATCTCAATTCAATCGAGGGGCCCGAGAGATATCTCCCTCTATCCTTTTTCAAGGTTAGAAAGGAACAATTCCTATCTTGCAATCTCACATCCTTTGACTATGCTAAAAAACAATACCCAATAGTAATCTCTGCTACACAGTTACGCATAGGGTTAATTATATCAAAGCATTGTCTTTTCACATACTAGGTATCCGTGAGACCAGTCAAGTATGAAGAACTAAAACGCACTATCTGGATATGAGTTCGTCTCCAATGACTCTAACCATGTTACAAACTCATATAGTGGTCAGTCCAATATACGACGCCGCGTATATCCATATTCTAGAATCGACGCTACCGTCCCAGATCAGTAAAACCTGATCATCTCATCTACGAATATGCCAGTGTATGTAGAAGTCTCCATTCAGTGAATGGACTACCTGGTTCAAACCTATGAACAACTTTATACACGAGGGACGTTTTAGAATTATATTCATTCCGTTTAGCGGTTTTACTATCATTCAATTGACGAATCAATATGCCAGACTATGGCCATGCAACATATTATTCTCAATTGACTCGATGCACTAAACTAGAATAAAATTCAAGGTCTATCCGATTATTATAATCGAATAACCTTTCACACACTTTCTTGTTGTTTAAATTTTTTGAAATATGAAGGTTTAGGTCATATAATGAATAATAATATAAATATCTGTCTCATAAACAAATACAATCCCAATAACACGCCTAGGGCATAATAAATGTTCTCCCACTTGCACTAGGCAGATCGAATCCCCTTATGCAATAAGAAACATAAATAAAATACCCAATCTAACACTGCGATAGATATCCCAATCCTATCGCCCTAGCATGCTGCTCATGCTTGGCACGTGATAGTGGCTTCGTAAATGGATCAGCCACGTTATCATCAGTAGGTATCTTCATTATTTTCACGTCACCTCTCTTCGTAATCTCACGAATCAAGTGGTAACGCCGGAGTACATGCTTGGACCTGTGATGCGCTCGCGGTTCCTTTGATTGTGCTATTGCTCCGTTATTGTCACAATACACATCCATGGGACCCGAGATGCTTGGCATAACTCCAAGTTCTATCACGAACTGTCGTAGCCAGACAGCCTCCTTTGCGGCTTCCGAAGCCGCGATGTATTCCGCTTCAGTTGTAGAATCAGCCACCGTCTTCTATTTGGAGCTTTTCCAAACAACAGCTCCGCCATTGAGCGTGAAGACGTAACCACTTTGAGATTGGAAATCGTCCGGGCAAGTTTGGAAACTAGCATCTGTATATCCTTGGATAATCAGATCTCCTTCCGAACCTCCATTGACAAGAAACATATCTTTAGTATTCCTGAGATACTTAAGAATGCTCTTAACTACGGACCAGTGAACTTCCCCGGGATCAGACTGATAGCGGGAAGTCACACTCAACGCATATGCGACATCTGGTCTAGTACATATCATGGCATACATGATCGATCATATAGCCAAAGCGTATGGGATCCGACTCATTCGCTCACGTTCAGCGTCCGTTGAAGGACACTGATCCTTAGTGAGAGCGATGCCATGTGACATTGGCAGAAATCCTTTCTTGGATTGCTCCATGTGAAACCTAGTTATCACTTTGTCAATATATGTACTTTGACTTAGTCCGAGAAGTCTCCTCGATCTATCTCTATAGATCTTCACGCCTAGAATATAGGCGGCTTCTCCTAAGTCCTTCATTGCGAATTGACTTCCCAAATATGTCTTAACCAGGTTAAGCATTGGGATGTCATTTCCAATGAGTACGATGTCGTCCACGTACAAGATGAGGAATACGACCGAACTCCCACTGAATTTCTTGTATACACAAGGTTCCTCGATATTTTGAATGAAACCATACTTTGCGATGACCTCATCGAATCGTATGTTCCACGCACGAGATGCTTGTTTTAATCCATAAATGGATTTCACAAGCTTGCACACTTTATTCGTATTCTTTGGATCGACAAAACCCTCGGATTGTGTCATATACACATCCTCGGTAAGGTTCCCGTTAAGGAAAGCGGTTTTGACATCCATCTGCCATATCTCATAATCGTGATATGCAGCTATTGCTAGAAGAATACGAATACTTTTAAACATGGCTACTGGAGAAAACGTTTCATCATAGTCTATGCCATGAATTTTCTTGAAACCTTTCGCCACCAGTCTTGCTTTAAAAGTGTGTACATTACCATCCATGTCGGTTTTCTTCTTGAAAACCCATTTGCACCCAACGGTCTTAGCACCATTAGGTAGATCAATAAGATTCCAAACCTTATTATCATACATGGACTGGATCTTGGTTTTCATGGCTTCATGCCATTTCGAGGAATCCAGGCTAGACATAGCACCTTTGTAGGAGGTTGGCTCATCATCTAGAGTCAACTCAGGATCGTCATTACTAATGAGAAATCCATATCTCTCGGGTTGTTGACGATTCCTACCAGATCTACGTATAGCTTGTGTACTAGATTCTGGTTCACCATCCAATGGTAACTCAGAATCTTGTTCCAAATCAACTTGTTCATTTTGTGGTTCTCAAATTTCGGCGAGATCAATTTTACTCCCACTGGCTTGACGATCTAGGAATTCCTTCTCTAAGAAGTGTCCTCATCGAGCCACGAAAACTTTGTTTTCGCTAGGCAAGTAAAAGTAGTATCCTTTTGTTTCTTGAGGATACCCCACAAATAAACACTTGTCTGATCTTGGCTCGAGTTTTTCCGTCAATAACCTTTTGACGTATGCCTCGCAACCCCAAATCATAAGATGAGATAATGATGGCACCATGCCATACCATAATTCATATGGTGTCTTTTCAACAGATTTGGACGGAACTCTATTCAGTATATGAGCGGCCGTTTGAAGCGCGAAACCCCAAAATGACTTAGGCAAATCCGTTCGACTCATCATCGAGCGAACCATGTCTAACAAGGTCCGATTCCTCCTCTCGGACACTCCATTCCATTGGGGTGTACCAGGTGGAGTCCATTGTGATACTATACCACAATCTCGAAGATAGTCCTCAAACTCATAGCTCAAGTATTCGCCAACTCGATCCGATCGAATGGCTTTTACTTTCTTGCCCAGTTGAAGTTCTACTTCATGTTGAAACTCTTTGAATTTCTCAAAAGTTTCACTTTTGTGACGCATTAAGTATATATAACCATATCTACTATAATCGTCAGTAAAAGTCACAAAGTAGCGATACCCATTTCTAGCCTCGACACTCATCGGTCCACATACATCGGAATGTATGAGGGCCAACACATATATCTTTCGATCTTTCTCCTTTCTTGGAGAAAGGTGTCTTTGTCATCTTACCCATCAAACAAGATACGCAATTTTCTATTGACTCTAAGTCAAAAGAATCTAGCACTCCATCATTTTGGAGTCTAGCAATGCGTTTCTCGTTTATGTGTCCGAGACGACAATGCCATGAGTATGTTTCATTAGTTTGAGTGGTATTTATGTTATAAATGGACTGATTATTGTTGTTATTATCTAAATCCAAGACATATAGACCATTTTCAACTAGAACATTACTAAAGAAAATGTCATTCTTGCGAATAAAACAATCATTAGTACCAATAACTAATTCATATCCATCCGCAATCAGTCTCGAAACAGAAATAATACTCCTACTCACTGTAGGTACATAACAACAATTATCCAAAACTAAAATAAGTCCATTTGGCAAAGTTAAATCATACGTCCCTTCGGCTAATGCTGCTACTCGAGTTCCATTCCCGACGCGTAAATCAACTTCGCCTCGAATCAATGATCTTCTACTTCTTAGGCCCTGCATATTATTACAAATATGAGACCCACATCCAGTGTCTAACACCCATGATGATGAAGTAAAGAAATAAGAATCGATAACAGAAATACCTGATGCCGGTGTGTCCAAGGAAGCGGTCTTTTGCTTGTTCTCCCTCAGGAAGATCTCGCAATCACGCTTCCAATGCCCCTCCTTGAGGCAGTGGAAACACTTCTTGTCATCCTTGGCTTTCTTGCCCACAGGCTTAGGCGCAACCTTGTTGCCCTTTGCCTTCCTCTTCTTGTTTTTGTTCCCATTGCTTGGAGTCTTCCCTTCAACCACCAATACTTCTGAAGTCCTAGACTTCATGTACCGCGGTTTCATGTCAGCTTCGAATGTTCTGAACATTCCGATAAGCTGGGGAATGGTCATTTTCATGTCTGACATGTGGAAATGCGAAATGAACGAATCGAAACTCGGTGGCAGCGACAACATGATCAAATCAGTTTGTAACTCCACCTCGAATTTTATGCCAAGCCTCTCAAGATGATCAAAATATCCTTTCATCTTGAGAAGGTGCGAGCTAACAGGCGTACCATCTTGCATCTTGCATTGCGTCGCATTGCCAAGAGCTTGGTACTTCTGAAGGAAATACAGTTTCAGGATCAACCGTAAAAGTGTACACAAGGATAAACGAATGTAAGCGTACATTCATGGTCATATCTTTCAGTAGGAAGATCCAATTTGAATGGTTCAAATTGGGTTAGATAGATAATAACATTATCTACAACCTTCATATAGAAATATATTTCATATGAACGAAGTATCAGTGTCGTTTCTATGAAATACCGAAAGGCTGCAACAGTATGACATACAGTTAGTAAAACAGTCATAACTTTTGCATACGAACTCCAATTGGGCCAGGACAAATTGGGTCGAGTAGATAATAAGATTATCTACAACTTTCGTGTTGGGTGATGTTCTGTCAGAGGAATTTACCAATTTCGTATGGACAGAATACTGGACAGATACATGCAACTTTCTGTGTGAAAGAGTGTATATTGGATATACATGTCTTTTGGCCAATCCTAATCCTATATGATATAAATAGGATTTTTCTCTCTCATCTGGGGTGGTTCATTCAGTTAATTAATTCAGAATATTCCAGAGAATTGTGAGACAACTTTCTAGAGAGAGAAAGGGTGTAAAGAGAGAGAAACCGTGAAAAGGTGTTTTCCGGTATAGAGAATCAATCAATCGAGCAAGTTCGCCGGTGCTTCGTCTAGGCAGTTGCATCCGCGACCGACGTCTTACGAGTCAAGGTGGATACAAGTAGAGGAGCAACATCTGGGGCTCTTCCGGTTGTGATCGATTCGGAGGAACGAAATCTGCCGGAGACGGAAACGAGCGAATCGAGTAACGGGCTGTGGAAGCATGCGGGCATGGAACGCACGAAGACAACCCGAGGCGTGTCAAGACGGTGGGAGACGTGCGGTATGGGACGTACGGGCTAGTCACCAACGTGACACCGAAGGAAAAGAAGGATGCGAGCGATCAACCCGTCGTGCGTGATCAATTTCACGCTGGTAATCGTCTATCCTACTTTGCATCGTACCCTCGAAGTCATGGCGTGATCTTGGATTTAGGGAACCGGACCGGGCCTTCATATCCGCTGCGCGGGCCCGGGGATGGGTAAATTCCCTTCAGTGGTATCAGAGCGATCGCCATCGATTCGAGGGTCGAATCATAGTCGTATATTCGATATACGCACGGGTTATCAAAGTTCGTACCCGTTTGCATGATGATAGATATAGAGATTCCAATTTCGTTAAAAATCACAAGTAGAATTCACTAGAGATCAATCAAAAGTTGATTGAGAGTATCTAGGAATTATCGTGAAAACGTTTCATGATTTATCGTTTCAGAAACGAGCGAAAACGGAAGAAACGGCAAAATCTGCAGAAAATTAGAATACGAAACAGTGAGTAAAACTAAGATAATTTTCAGTGCGAAACTCCAAATTGATTGGATCAAATTGGCGTAGTTAGATAATGAGATTATCTATGACTTTGATACAGAAAGTGTTTTCATTTGGACGAATTATCAGTGTCGTTTTTATGGAATAACGAAAGGGTGCGACTGTTTGACATACAGAGACTAAAACGTCCGTATATGTCGCATCGGAACTCCAATTGAGTCCAATCCAATTGGGTTTGTTAGATAATAAGATTATCTAGAACTTTCGTTCACGTTCAAAGTAGGTTGGAATAATTTAATATTTTCGTTTCAACAGAATACTGAAAAGGTGTCTGTAGTTTTCTGGTTGAAAAAGTGTCTATTGGATATACTTACCTTTTCGTTTGTCCGTATTTTACTAAAACAGGTATAACTTTCAGTAGGAAATTCCGATTTGAATGGTTCAAATTGGGTTAGTTAGATAATGAGATTATCTAGAACTTTCATGTTGTAATATATTTCATTTGAGCCAAGTATCAGTGTCGTTATAATGAAATACCGAAAGGGTGCGACAGTTTGACATATAGTCAGTAAAACGACCGTAACTTTCGGGTCCAAACTCTAATTGGGCTGGGCCAAATTGGGTTGGAAAGATAATAAGATTATCTACAACTTTCGTGTTAGTTGATGTTCTGTCAGAGGAATTTACAATTTTCGTTCTGACAGATTACTGAAAGGGTGTATCCAGTTTTCTGTTTGAAAAGGTGTATATGAGATATACATACCTTTAGGCCTATCTTTATCTCTAATCAATTAATTCAATCATACTAGCATATTAGATAATTAATTATTTAGAATAATTAATCTCCCTAACTAAATCATATGCATTTAGAAATCTTGTGATAGTGATATAATATGATTATGTCACGAATTTAGAAACATGAATGTCATGATCCCTCATAATATTTAAGTCATTTGATAGATAAGTCGATCCCTGAATTGCATGAGATGCGATTTAAAATTGAATAGGAGATGCTCGGAGTATCCGAGGAATCCAATGTATATAGATGCGTGGATGTCCTTGTAATTCAAAGGAGGGATCGAAAGAAATGTATGTCTAAGGGTATTTTGGGAAAATGTTTTCCAAACAGAAAGTTCGGACAAGGAGTTGTCCAAACTAATGACTCAAAGAATGGTGAAATCCGAGGAGGATTAAACCTAGAAGTTGATTGCTTCCTTTGGCATTTCCGTCTTGGCCATATGAATGAGATACGCGTATCTAGATTCCATATGATGGATTGCTAGAATCATTCGAATTAGATCCGATTGATTAATGCGATACTTATTTATTAGGCAAAACGACAAAGGGCATCATTCTCCAAAGGTTGGAGAAAGATCCAACGAATTATTGGAAATTACATTTAGATGTAATGTTCCGATAAGTTCCAAGACAAGAGGAGGCTATCGGTATTTTGTTACGTTTACGGACGGTTAAAGTAGATACGGTAATATATGTTTAATGCATGCCGAAATGGAGATTTTGGAAAGGTTCAAAGAGTTTCAAAAACAAAATACAAAATCGACTTAATTAGCAAGAAAATCAAAGCCCTTTGATAGGATCGAGGAGGCAAGTATTTGAGCTACGCAATTCGATAGGATCGAAGATGCGATATTTGAGTTATAAATATTAATTATCATTCATGATTGTGAAATCGTTTCACGATTATTTTCATTTCGGAACATTGAGATGTGTCCGAAAAGAGGAATTGAACGCATGTTGGATATGGTTCGATAAATGATAGGTCAAACGGATCTCCCAAAAATGTTTTTTGGGGATACGCCCTTGAGACAGCGGCACTAATGAATGGTTGCATATATGATATGGACCATAAACCTTATAATCGGTACAAAAGACGCCATATTAGATATGGATCGGAATGGTTCCGAAGTTGTCATTTGTACAGATTTGTGGATGTGAGTATATTTCGAAATTTGTTTCGGTTAAACTCAATCCCAAATCTGAAAATTGTTCGTTTATGACATATATCCTTAAGGAAACTAAATGGTATTAGTTCTAACGTCCCGACGAAAATAAGATTTTCGTGGCTCGAAGAGATGCCTTCTTGGAGGAGGACTCGATGCGCACAAGTTTGAAACCTAATGTTGCTAATCTCTATGCGGGCTAGTGGGAGTAGAATAAATCTCGAAAGAGTTCGAGATCTGAAAATGAACATTGTACCGATGAATGTTGACACGACTTCATCAAGAGTTGATGAATACGAGTTGAACACACAAAAAAATTATTTGTAGATCAAGTAGGCTATATCATAAGCTGGTAAATACGGATTTTCCGTGGCTAATGATGATAGATCGAAATCATATGATGATTCGATATCCTACAGGGATGCTATGAAAGGTTGATTCCACATGACATGATGTCATGAATTCTGAGATTCGATCCGTGTAAAATTATCGAGTTTAGAACTTGATTTAATTACTTTCCGGGTTAGACCCGTGAAAAGACAATGGGTTTTCAAGATGAGAACCGACACGGATAGGAATACGCATATATGCAAATCGAGGCTCGTAGCGAAGAGTTTCAAGAATTTCATAGTCGGACTATGAAGAAACGTTTTCGCATGTTGCCAATGCTTTCACATTCTCAAAATTCTGCTTGACATGGTCGCATATTATGACTATATGATGTCGCAAAATGGATGTCAAAACCGAATTTCTTGACAGAAATTTTATGAAAGGATGTGTACTTGACACAACCTTACGGTTTTGTCGATTCATAAGAATCGGGGATAAGATATGCACGCTTTAATGATCCATATGATGGATTAGAGGAAGCTTCTCGGAATTGGAATATTCGTTTTGATGAAGTTATAAACTGCTATAACATTGTCGGAATGAATGAAAACTTTGTGTACACATGAAGGTTAGTGGGAGCCGCGTTATATTTCTTGTAACGACACAAAATTTAGGCGAGACCGCTTATGAATTAAGCGTGAAGATCTATAGGATAGATCTAAGAAGTTCCTCGTTCTATATTATAGCACGTATATCGACATATTGTTGAAAAAATATTTTCAACTTATAACTCCTTGGCGGAGTTAAATAGAGATGTCGGTTGGCAGAACTTTTCTACGGCTCGATGTGAGACATCAAGCACGGCGAAAATAAAAATATCATGCTTTACATTCGATGTGAGGATCTATTATATCTGTCATGATATGTATGTGGCTATATGTCGTATAGATGCAGCGTCTAATTCACCGTCAATAAAATCCAAGGAATCACACGAGTTTGAATGTAATGCGATTACATGAGACTAACTCTTGTGAATGTATAATGGTTATACATATATATATATACATAATGGTTATGTATATTTAAATTCATCGGGATTTGTATTGATAGCGGTGAATGTTATCCTTGAATACTTTACAAAAGAATTCAGGATTTTATTTTATCTATAATGGTATGGAGGACGTGTTGGTTATAAAGAGTTATAACAACGACAGTTTCCAAAGATTTAGCACGTCCAAATATGTAGCACGACTTTCGATCACAAAGTGTGCACATGATTTGCTTAAACGAAAACATGGTTATGTGGAAAGGTTCAACATGACCAATAATGATTCTATTTACGGGGGCGAGTATATTGTGGTCATGAATCACAAAAGGAAGCGGTATGGATCAAGGATACATGACCAAACTCGAGTAGTCACGAGTTATCGGATTTATGGTTGTATATTGCATGACACGCAATAGTACAAGCCAAAAATGCCGAGGTCACAACCACTTCTAGCCAATACTCAAAAAATTTCATTGATCCATGAAATTTTATGAAATGATGTGATCGTAGGTATTGGAAATGTTCCAAACCTGATGTTGATTAACACTAACGGCAACGTGCGGACCCGTTTACAAAACCGCTCTCTCTAGTCGCGCGTGACTGTCATGCGATGACTATGAGTATGGAGATACCTAGAGGAGGAAGAAGAGAGTAGAGTGTAGTTATCTAATACGATAGTCCTCGCAGGTTGTGGGTATGGAGATACCCATAGGTAAACGTTGTATCACCCAAATACTTAATCCGTATGAATGCATCCCTTTTAAAAATTTTGTTTACTTAAATTTTCATGCATTCAACTTATATGAAAACTGTGTGCGGGGTTGTGTAATATGATTACATGAACCTTGATTTGAACTTGTGTGGACGTCGACATGGTTGAGGACCATGTGCAGCGAAACCGTCACACTTAAAGTTTCATTTCAAAACATCCCTAGTCGCGGGTCAGTTTGCTTAAGAGAGAAGCATTTCTATTACAAGGGAATAGACTGAACGCGTACACTAGTACGTTAGCCGAGGAGATGATTATGTTTTGCTAATCATAGGACAAAGGTGTTTGTCGAATCGGGAACGTAGATATATGCTAGGTGACATATATTGGATATGACCGAAGCCGCGAGACCATGACATGGTTTAGTCATTATAGATGGACTCGCGACGAGTAGGGTATTAGGTTCTTCATACTTGAGGGGACCATTGATTGCGTTACGTGCGTAACACAATGCTTTGATATGATCTTACGCTCACCGTAACAGGGAGTTAAAACGGTCATCATTGGGTATTGTCCGAAACACGGAATTCAATGTGAGTCTCCAAGATAGGAATTGTTTATTCCGAAAGGAAGAGATATCTCTTAGGCCACTCGATGAATTGATTAACGAAAACTGTGGCCACAGTCAATGATATTAACGGTTAATATCGATTGAAATTTGTTAACTCAATTCGGACTCGAGGAATAAGTATAGTTAATCAAAATATAAGGATGACTATCACCATGCCTTTTGATTAACGGATATCGCTAACAAGAGAACTAATAACCGCTATTCGAGATAGGCACAATGATCACAATCATTCTTCGTGTTAACATGGGTAGCCATGATGGAGTGACTAGATCCCGCTCATGGGCTTGTTGTGCTATGGAAACAGCCTACTGCCATCGTTAACCGAACCTACCTGGTCACACAACGAGTCGTACTAAGTCGGGCTTGATTATAAAATTGGCACATAAGATGTGCGTAGCTTGGTATTTGATACGCGAGCTATATTCTCTAAAATCATGCATATTGGATATGCATGAGTACCTTTTAGTTAGATCTGAAATTGAGTGGGAGACTGAAGGAAATACAGTTTCAGGATCAACCGTAAAAGTGTACACAAGGATAAACGAATGTAAGCGTACATTCGTGGTCATATCTTACAGTAGGAAGATCCAATTTGAATGGTTCAAATTGGTTTAGATAGATAATAACATTATCTACAACCTTCATATAGAAATATATTTCATATGAACGAAGTATCAGTGTCGTTTCTATGAAATACCGAAAGGCTGCAACAGTATGACATACAGTTAGTAAAACAGTCATAACTTTTTCATACGAACTCCAATTGGGCCAGGCCAAATTGGGTAGAGTAGATAATAAGATTATCTACAACTTTCGTGTTGGGTGATTTTCTGTCAGAGGAATTTACCAATTTCGAATGGACAGAATACTGGACAGATACATGCAACTTTCTGTGTGAAAGAGTGTATATTGGATATACATGTCTTTTGGCCAATCCTAATCCTATATGATATAAATAGGATTTTTCTCTCTCATCTGGGGTGGTTCATTCAGTTAATTAATTCAGAATATTCCAGAGAATTGTGAGACAACTTTCTAGAGAGAGAAAGGGTGTAAAGAGAGAGAAACCGTGAAAAGGTGTTTTCCGGTATAGAGAATCAATCAATCGAGCAAGTTCGCCGGTGCTTCGTCTAGGCAGTTGCATCCGCGACCGACGTCTTACGAGTCAAGGTGGATACAAGTAGAGGAGCAACATCTGGGGCTCTTCCGGTTGTGATCGATTCGGAGGAACGAAATCTGCCGGAGACGGAAACGAGCGAATCGAGTAACGGGCTGTGGAAGCATGCGGGCAAGGAACGCATGAAGACAACCCGAGGCGTGTCAAGACGGTGGGAGACGTGCGGTATGGGACGTACGGGCTAGTCACCAACGTGACACTGAAGGAAAAGAAGGATGCGAGCGATCAACCCGTCGTGCGTGATCAATTTCACGCTGGTAATCGTCTATCCTACTTTGCATCGTACCCTCGAAGTCATGGCGTGATCTTGGATTTAGGGAACCGGACCGGGCCTTCATATCCGCTGCGCGGGCCCGGGGATGGGTAAATTCCCTTCAACTTCTCCACCCTTGCTTGAACCTGAAACATCTCCTTGAGTTGTTTCATAATCTCGTATGCATCCTGTTTCTCAAACTGCATTTGATATTCAGGAGCCATAGTAGCCAACATGAGGCATGTGACATCATTCGAATCATCCATCATGGCCTGATATTCGAATATGGCATCCCCAGTTGTGTCATCCCCTGGCACAGGAGGGATAGGCGTCTCCAAGACGTGTGCCTTTCCTTCCTGTTCCAGAACGAATCCTAGATTCCTCTGCCAGTCGAGAAAGTTCTTTTCGTTCATCCGTTCCCTTTCCAAAATGGAACGCAAACTAAAGCGGTTATTACTTGGTAAAGCCATGAATTCTACAATTTTTGAAAAATAATGTAATTAATAACGTGGTCTTTCATATATTAAAAATTCATTTTAAACGACTTGAAATACCCATTATTTTATCATTTCGAATAGCCCCCACTATTGAAACGGAGATTTGATACCTTAAATCTCATAATGGACAAGATCCCTATTTAACGTATTTCTAAGGTGACTATGGCCAACCACTCAGAAAATACGTCACGTCGGGTAGGACGGTGTCCAATCATCTCCAAGACGATTCTTGCTTTATTCGTGAGGTCCGGTATTGAGTCCAACTCAAAACCAGAGTATGTGTACCTCACTCCTTGCCCCAAATCCTAGCCTAGCCAGCGAATTGGTCAAGTCCAAACCACAAGTGGAGTATCATTCAATCAGCGAATTGACATGCCAGACTATGTCCATGCAACACATCAATTCCTAATCAATGCATGCCTTCCTTGCTACGCACGTGTAAATCTGTGCCAGACTATGGCCATGCAACACAGATAAACAAACACTAGTCTTGAAGGTTCCACTTTGGGAGGCAATTGACTTGATAATAACGTGGGAGGATTTTTCTTTTTAAAATCATTTATTTTATTCATTCACAATAATAAATAAAATATTATGGTATAGCATATTGGCCTTTTAGTTTTATGAGCAATCAGTATTGCAACCTCTAACAAATAGACTTCACGATATAATTTATTGTATTATTTATGAATTTATGTTATAATTTTGAATGTATTTTTAGTTTAACTTGAAATTTATTTTGTATTGTTGAATTAGGAATATTAATCATGTATAATTATACTTATGTATAAAGTTGGAAGAAATGGAGCTCATACATGAGGCCACGTCATCAAGGGCTCTTTTGTAAAAAAAATATTTTAAAATTTATATTTTGGTCCTTTTTAGTTTAAAAAATTACATTTCGGTCGTTTTTATTTACATTTTGGTCCTTTTTAGTTTAAAAAATTACATTTTGGTCCTTTTTATTTATATTTTGATCCTCTCTTATTTACATTTCGGTCCTTTTTTACATTTTTGAATTTACATTTTGGTTCTTTTTAATTTAAGTTTATATTTTGGTCCTTTTTATTAAAATTTGGGCCTTTTTTATTTATATTTCAGTCCTTTTTTATATTTTAATTTATATTTCGGTCCTTTTTATTTATATGTTGGTCCTTTTTAGTTTTAATCTACATTTTGGTCCTTTTTATTTACATTTCGGTTTTTTTTTTACATTTTTTACATTTTTTTCTTATTTTACATTTGATCTTTGGTTCCAATTTTACAAACATATTAAAATTTGTGAATATGTCATGATTATATTAATCGAATTTAGAAGCACCTGAGCAAATGCTATTTATACAAATTATATTAGAAAATAATATTCGTGATAGACTAATTTCGTGAACCTCATACATCTATTGACATCATGATATTTGCAAATATGTCGTGATTAGATTAATTTAGTTCAAACGCATGCGCGTTAATTCGCACACGCGTTAATTCTATTTAAATAATTATATAAAAAACATCCCGCGCAATTGCGCGGCGATAAAGCTAGTTAGAATTAATTTTAGAAATTTAGTATAAATAAATGTTATAAAATTTTATATAATATATTATGTATTATTTAATATTAAGTACAAAATCAGTATACCATTTATATGGTTCGAGATTAATTCGTTATAACGGTCATCGACCGATATGTAAACGATATGCAATATATGTAAACATTGCCTACGAGTCGAGTGGATGAGTTGGATCCAAACTTGGTTAGGATTTCTGAGTGTCCCATGCTTGTAAACAACTTTGTATTAACTTCTAGTAGTATTAGATAAGCATTGATGATGTATTCCATTTATCATTCGTTTATTATTTGAAAGGGGCTCCACATATGACTA
The DNA here is from genome assembly GCA_946800325.1 of Luzula sylvatica. Lineage (NCBI taxonomy): Eukaryota > Viridiplantae > Streptophyta > Magnoliopsida > Poales > Juncaceae > Luzula > Luzula sylvatica. The sequence goes on from OX326956.1 coordinate 36,017,721, forward strand.
GGTGAATATCCACATCACGCGGTGAATACCGCGATTCTCGTTACGGTAGCAAACTTTGAGAAAAAGAAACAACCTAAATACTGTAGGGTTACGCACACGTTTATCAAAGTGTGCAGCGGAATAGAATTCGCATGCGTAACCTAATTCTACCGGGATCACGCCCGAAAACCACCGAAAAAGGAAGAGATGGAGATAATTACCTCGTACAAGTTAGTACGTGTCGATTACTTCTCCAAATCCGTGAACCTTCTCCAAGGAATGCTCGTGCAGTCCCTCTACTCGTGTCCACCTTGATTTCGACCGATCGAAAATCGCCAACGCCGTTCTAGTCGCCGTCACGATCAATCTCTCAAGATCCTTGCTCGAATCTCCCTCTCAATCTCACCAGATCTGATCTGGAATTCTGTGGAAGAGGAAAGAGAAACGACGGCTCAAAACCCTAGAAAAACCTAGGTCAAAACGAAATCAGAATCCTATATATATAAGAATTCAGTCCGTTCGAACGCACCTAAATGGTTCGTTCGAACGAACCAGCACTTCAGTAGTTCGTTCGAACGAACCCAAATCTGACTGTCACGAATAATTCCGTTCGAACGCGCTCATATAGTTCGTTCGAACGAACCTAATTCTGACTGCAGAATTGCCTATTTATATAAATTCTTCCAAGTTAATTCTTAAGCCATATTTTCTTTCAAATGCAATGAAGCGAAGTACTGGCCTTTTTAAGAAGGGAACCGACCAAAAGATGGAAGGATCGACAAGGCCGATGCATTTGTAAGACCAACGAAGTTCGGGTTTTGGTTCCAAAATTTTATAAATTTCAAAAATTTCAAAAAAGATAATTTATCTAGTTAAAAATAAATATAATTAAAATAAAATTATTACTGGTCATAAGAAGTCTTGTGGTTTATTGGTACAACAATTATCTTTTTGTGAGATGTCATGAGTTCGAATCTCTACAAACTATGGTTTTGATTTTTTTCTTCTTCAAAATACAATGAAAATATGAGAAAAAAATTGGACTAGACAAGATTTGAACTTTGAATCTATAAGAATAAATCAAGAGCCTTAACCAATAATCCACAAGATCATATGTAATGCGCCAGAAGGGGTGGTCCGACGTTTTACAAGACCTTTGACAAAAAAATAACGAAACTAATTAATTATTATTATTATGTTAATTTAACCACAAAAAAAATTCCAAATGCAAAACTAATACAAAATTTCAAAAAATTTAATGATCTTTTTTGCAATTTTCCGAACGAAATGATTCTAAATTTGGAATATATTTTTCCTAAATAAATTAAAAGGTAAGATGTGTAAAGCAAATTCACCCTTAATTCTAGTATCATACCATATTTATAATTTTGAACATTTTACCAGAAACTGCCACGTGTGCATTTTTTTTTCTATTTATTTTTTTCTATTCAATCCAAATTCTGCCCATATATGAAAGAAAAATATACTTGGCTACCCAAACTCATCACGGTATCCTCGACGAGGTGACAAAATGAATTGATTAGCATTTCTAAATGACTCAATTAAATGTTAATTGACACGTTGAATTAATATATCAACAATTTATAATATGTTAATATTAGTAAATGTTAATTGACGCGCGTCAATTCAATTAAACAATCAATAAAATCGTTATTGAGTCAATTAATAATAGTAATCAACTTACGTAATCCTCTCTTGCCGCCTCATCAAGGATGTTATTTTTGTGTTATTGCGGCACCATATATAATCCACGTATGAAACTATGGCTTAATTGTTAATTTCTCATGGTATAATTTACAATTGTGTTCTTTCTAAAAAAAAATTATTTATATTTTGTATGTTAATGAATGACATTTCAAATATATATTTCGGGTTTATGTGAATTATTCACGATTTTCTTTTATTTGTTTTGAAACTTTAATTTTGTATGAAGTATAACTTGTTATATTTTATTTATTTTGTGTGGATTTATAATGATGGACCAATCTCATGGACTCTTATTAATTATAATGCATATATATCCATGATAAATAAATTTCATGAATCTTTATTAATTATAATGAATTTATTGACATCAATATATTTGCAAACATATCATGATTATATTAATTGAGTTTAAACGCATCCGTGCAAATGCTATTTAAACAAATTATACAAAAAACATGTAAAAAGGGGGTATGATGTCCCGTGCAATTGCGTGGGGTATTGCTAGTTCTATATATTTATCTTTGAGTGCACATTTTGGTAATTTGCATCTCAAAAAAAAAAAAAAAAAAAACTTATATATCTCCGGCATATTTGTTGATTTTTGTTATCCATCTCCATATTTAAGATCTTGAATTCTTGCACCTACATATAAAATATGAGGCCTTTTTAAATGTGGGGACTTCGACAATTGCCAACCTTTGTCTATAGGAGGGTCGGACCTATGCGATAGTCTATTTAAATAACTAATTAATTAAAGAGATCTTTTGAAAAAGCCGGTGTCGGATCCTTGGAATGATGGTTCCGGCCCAGTGGAAAAAAACTACGCTATCCAATTCTCTTTCTCAATTTTTTGCCAACCTCTTTGGATTGCTCCACGTGTCAACAAGTTTGAATTCTGACTCAAAGATCATCTAGCTAGTCGTTTTTCCTAGAGTGTTGGTTGATTTCAGGATTGGACTGGCCCTCATTCTCCCACGAATGATCATCCCAGAGGAAAGCATCTCCATTTTAGCGAACTATATATATATATCAAAAATAGGGTTTTGATATTTGTAGATTACTATTCCTAAACTTCCAGAATATAAGACCCATATTAAAAATATAACTCTTCCAACGATCAAAATCGAGTTCTTATGTGTCAAAGTTTTCGAAAGGGTATAACCGTAATTTCATTTTTATGGGTTATTTAAACAAATATATTATAGGGTCTTATTTGCATAATGATCAAACTATTAATAATACTAAAAGTAGAGTTTGTAAAATAAACCCGCATATACTTGTAAATTAAATGGTTTGCAAATATGATAGTTTTGAGGGTATGCATGTAATGTGCAATTCCACTCACTTATTAGGCGGCCAAATGACAAACATCTATGTACATCCATTCATGGCCACAATACACTCCACTACAACATTTTTGCCTTATTGGGGCGGCCAAAACTGACCCAAAAAGACACCAAAACCGTCCGTAAAGCTTATTCGGGCGGTTGGCCGACCCTGACAAACCGACCCTGAAAGGCCCGTCCCTGTCAAGGGCGGGCCGACCCTAATACCTTATTGGGGCGGTGTATTATTGGGGCAGGCCGACCCTATAATGATTACACACTTTAACTCTGCCAAAAGTACGTTGTACTAGCCTGTCAAACTTATTGGGGTGGCCTGACCCTAATACCTTATTGGGACAGTCATTTAATTTGAGTCAGGCCGACCTTGATGCATGATATATATTATTTATTATATATTATATATAATATTATTTATAATTATTATATATTATATGTTGTGATATATATTATATATAATTATTATTTATCATTTAATATCAAAACTTATAATGTTAGTTTCCACACACACACATAACACACACACACACACACACACACACACACTAATAACACAAAGAGATACCCACACACATTACATACACACAACATACACACATTACACACACACTCATATTACAAAAATTAATACTAACCATAATCACTGTGAGCAACTAACTCCTCCAATCCAATGGATCGAGCAACTCTTCGAATAACCCACCTCCTGCCCCTCCGAGACCCGCCTCTTGCCCCTCTGAGACCCGCCTCTTGCTCCTCCGAGACCCGCCTCCAGCCCATCCGAGATCCACCTCCAATAAATAAATTAATATAAACAAGGTCAAAAATTTACCATGAATAAATTAATTAAATTTACCCTAAATAAATAAATTAATATAAACAAGGTAAAAAAACAGTGAGAAAGAAACCAGAAAATATTTAATTTAATTATTTAACTAATAAACACTACAAAATAATTTAATAAAAAAATATCATATTTATCTTTTGGAAAAGAATTTATAAAAGAAAAATGATCAGAAAATTGAAAAATGATTTTATATATAATGAGTAGTACTATAATTTTATTTAAATAAAGATAAACTAAGTTCGTATAAAATCCAACAATTAGTTAATTCATAAAGATGAATAGAAAGGAAAGAATGACGACCTGGAATTGGTTTATTGTCGAAGGTGAGAATGACTACTGCAATTTCAGCGATTCTCTATGTAAATCAAATAAAAAATACACAAATTAGAATATATTCCAAATCAAATTGAATATAATATGAATTAAAGATCTGCAAAGTAATTTATTTAAATTAATGTAAATATCGAGTATTACCAGCATCGAAGCCTCTCTTGAGGAGCCAACTTACAATCTGTCTCTTCAACCCGTTAACCAAATGGGCCAAATCCGAGCCAATAATCTGAATCGTTTTCTCTACCTTAATATAATATGAAGAAACTGTGAAGAAATATTTAATAAAAACCCTAAAAAATATTTGAAAAATCAGTAAAAAAATATTTCAAAAATATTTCAAAAATATTTCAAAAAATATTTGAAAATCAGTAAAAAAAATAGAAAATTATTTTAATTTATGAAACGTAATCAGAAATTTGGAATTTTAGTAGAATATATACCTCGCAGTTTCACCTTTAGAACTAGGGATGTCAATGGGCTGGGTAGAAACCCGAACCCTCGGGTACCCGACCCGAATGGGGCGGGTAATACCCGAAAAATAATACCCGCTCCGGGTTCGGGTTCGGGTTCGGGTACGGGGGAAATTTTGCCCCTCCGAGACCCGCCTCTTGCTCCTCCGAGACCCGCCTCCAGCCCATCCGAGATCCACCTCCAATAAATAAATTAATATAAACAAGGTCAAAAATTTACCATAAATAAATTAATTAAATTTGCCCTAAATAAATAAATTAATATAAACAAGGTAAAAAAAACAGTGAGAAAGAAACCAGAAAATATTTAATTTAATAATTTAACTAATAAACACTACAAAATAATTTAATAAAAAAATATCATATTTATCTTTTGGAAAAGAATTTATAAAAGAAAAATGATCAGAAAATTGAAAAATGATTTTATATATAATGAGTAGTACTATAATTTTATTTAAATAAAGATAAACTAAGTTAGTATAAAATCCAACAATTAGTTAATTCATAAAGATGAATAGAAAGGAAAGAATGACGACCTGGAATTGGTTTATTGTCGAAGGTGAGAATGACTACTGCAATTTCAGCGATTCTCTATGTAAATCAAATAAAAAATACACAAATTAGAATATATTCCAAATCAAATTGAATATAATATGAATTAAAGATCTGCAAAGTAATTTATTTAAATTAATGTAAATATCGAGTATTACCAGCATCGAAGCATCTCTTGAGGAGCCAACTTACAATCTGTCTCTTCAACCCGTTAACCAAATGGGCCAAATCCGAGCCAATAATCTGAATCGTTTTCTCTAACTGAATATAATATGAAGAAACTGTGAAGAAATATTTAATAAAAACCCTAAAAAATATTTAATAAAATATTTGAAAAATCAGTAAAAAAATATTTCAAAAATACTTCAAAAATATTTCAAAAATATTTGAAAATCAGTAAAAAAAATAGAAAATTATTTTAATTTATGAAACGTAATTAGAAATTTGGAATTTTAGTAGAATATATACCTCGCAGTTTCACCTTTAGAACTAGGGATGTCAATGGGCCGGGTAGAAACCCGAACCCTCGGGTACCCGACCAGAACGGGGCGGGTAATACCCGAAAAAAATACCCGCGGGTCGGGTAATACCCGAAAAACAATACCCGCTCCGGGTTCGGGTTCGGATACGGGGGAAATTTTTTACCCGCGGGTATACCCGTTACCCGAACCCGAACCCGAAAAATCCCCGAAAAATACCCGAAAAATATCCGAAAATATCCCATAATATGAAAATTTTGGATGTTTATATGGATTAATTATTTGTAATATTTGGATTTTTAATGTATTTGTACAAGTTATTTGTTTTATGTATTTAAAATTGATGATAATTTTACGTATTTGTATAATAATTTTTAATTTTTTAATTTTTTTATATTTTTTATTAATAATTTTCGGGTAACGGGTTTGGGTATATCCGTTACCCGCGGGTTTGGGTTCCGGTATGGTTTTTTATCCGCGGGTATTTTTGGTTCGGGTTCGGGTAATACCCGAAAATTCGGGTTCGGGTATGGGGAGGCTTACCCAAACCTGACCCGACCCGTTAACATCCCTATTTAGAACCCACTCCATAGGCTTTTCCCCAGCACTGGTCTCAACTCGAGCTCCTTTTCAGTTTCCTATCCCATACATTCTCATAAAAAGACAGTAGTCGTTAAATCCATAAAACATTAGAAAAATAAAAAAAGTTCAAAATAAATAAAAAAACAGTGAAAAATACTTTTTAACATTAGAAAAATCCAGAAAAATAAAAAAATGAATGAAACAAATAAGAAAAAGAAAAACAGAAAAAAAGAAAGAAAGTAAAAATTATTAACAAAAATAACAAAGTAAAAATAATAAATCAAAAAGAAGTTAATGAAAGAAAGTCAAAATTATTAATAAAATATAACCGAAAAAATACAAATTAAAAAGTAAAAAAAGAAAAAAGTAAAACAATAAAAAACAGTGGAAAAAAGAAAAAAGAAAAAAGTTAATGAAAAAAATTAAAAAATAACAGTGAAAAGAACAGCAAATATTACTACTTAAAACAGTTTTATTAAAATTGAAATGAGATGAGAATATGATAAAGAAATTGGATAAAAACGAAATTTGAAATCGTATTTTCGATTGTTTTGGGTCAAAATCAGTCTTAAATATTACACAATTGAAGCCCTAATAAATAACAAAAAATCAAGATTAGGTGATAAATCAATTAATAGTTGGATATATCAGAGAAAACAAACCCAAATTAAACAATTGAAGCCCTCATTGAACAATTGAAACCCAAATTAAACAATTGAAACCCTAATTCAACAATTACAATCCTAATTCAACTATTAAAACCGAAATTCAATAATAATCACAAAACCGTAACCCTAATTCTACATTTTCCCCCAATTGAAACCCAAATTCAACAATTTACTACGAAAAAACTGAAAAAAACGAAAAGAAAAGAAGCAAAAATACCTGCTGCAAGAGAGATCCGGAGCTGAAATCCATTGTGAAACCCCCATCGTCCCTTCTCCATGCCTCTTCTGATGAAGCCGCGAGCCGAGAGAGAGAGTGATACGGAGCTAAACTGGGACTTCTTCTTCTTCTGCCAATCGAGGAGCGAGAACACGAGAGAGACGAGAGAGTGGGAGGAGTTGAGAGAAAGCACGAGAGAGGGAGGCAGAGAGTAGACTTCTCGGCTTAACCCTAGCCGAGAAGGAGAATTCGGAAAGAGAGAGAAAGAGATGGCGAGTGAAAATAAAAGGGAAAAGATAGAAGTGGGGGGGCAAATGGGACTCGCGTCTGGTTTTGGGTCGGTGAGAATTTGGGGCGGGTTGTTAGAATAACTGTAGGGTCGGGCAGCTATTGGGGTGGGCAGTTACAAAAGACTGTAGGGTCGGTACGAGTTGTAGGGGTAGGTTGTTACAAATGTTTTGGGGCGGGCGGACCCAAAAAAATACTGTCCCAATAACTATTTAGGGTCGGTAGAAAGGTTTAGGGGCGGGCTGTTACAAATTTTTGAAATTATTGGGTCGGGCCGATCCTGAACTAACCGACCCTGATTTGTTATTGGGGCGGCCGGACCTAATAACTACACATATTTAGGGGCGGGCAGACCCTAAATTGCAGATATGAAATCCTAAGAAAAAGAAGAGAGCAAAATAGGGAAAGGCAAGGAAAAGAGCAAATTTCGTAAAACGAAAGGTGTCATAATCTTCAGGAGGTTGAGTTGTGCGAGTTGGCAAGATCAAAAGAAGAATTCCTTCCAAGTTTCGCGTTGTTTCTTTTCACTCCATTTTCTGCACCGTTTCAATTAACCTCTTGTTTATCGAGTTCTTTCCATTATGTGGGTGCTACTATCACTTCTCTCTTATTAAGATTCAAATTACGAGCGTTTCTAGACCTTACATGCTAGTCAAGGGTTCTTGCTATAGAAACCGTATTTTGCTTTAAAAACTGTGTTACCCCATAAAGTTGGATATTGTGTAGATATGAAATTATGTAGCTATGCTGATTTTGCATTTGGACAAAACGTAACATGGTGTGTATGTTTGGGATAACACGACGTGGCTCCTCCGGTGTGTTATTTTTATGATAACACGACGCGGCTCCTCCGGTGGGTTACATTTGTGATAACATGACGCGGCTCCTCCGGCATGTTATTTTTGTGATAACACGACGTGGCTCCTATGATGTGTTATTTTTGTGATAACACGACGCGGCTCCTCCGGTGTGTTATATATATGTTATGTTTGGTGTTGCTTGACACTCTATGTAGGTATCCGGATCGTCGAGGATCATATGGAGGGATAGCAATTTTGGATGCAAAATGTTATGTGCCACGCGCTTCATCCGGTATGTTATATGTATGTTATGTTTGGGTGTTGTGTGTCACTCTATGTAGGTATTCGGGCCGTCGAGGCTCATCTTTTGGGATAGCAATTTTGGGAGCAAAATGTTATGTGTCACGCGCTTCATCCGGTATGTTATATGTATGTTATGTTTGGTGTTGCGTGAAACTCTATGTAGGTATCCGGGTCGTCAAGGTACAAATATTGGAATTGCAGTTTCAGTAGCAAAATGGTTTGTTAGCATGCCGCGGTTTCGCATGTATGTTTTGTGTATGTTATGATTGAAGGTAAGTGATTTTGATTTCTAAACCCGGGGCAAGTACTTTGAGTTGTATTTCTCAATACATAGGATTATTTACGAACAAGACTTGTGACTAGCCATGTATACGATGGATCTTAATAAGCTAGGCTCAAAACTCACTCACTTAGCCACTTCCGTGACTAACCATTTTATTTGAATGTTTTGAGTCTAGGTATGGTGGGCAGATCATTGGGGGAAGCGGGTGTCCAGTGTGTGAGTTCGACGGTTTCGTTTTCATCGCGGAACCTCCATCTTGTTTATATTAGTTTACTTTCGTTTCTGGCCAGCGAGCCATTTTGTCACTGCGACATGTTTAGTATTTTGTGTGTTGATGTCGCATATGTGTTTAAATGCTTCCGCTAGATTTCTTTATGTTCGATTGTATATGTTATGGTGATGCATATGTATATATATACATATGTGTGTCGTTGTTTTCGAGTTGTGGAATTTATGTTGTTGTGAAATTATCATATAAGAGACTGTGGTATACGAGTTGTATACTGGCGGGTTGCCGCACCCCCGCCCCCCCCATCCTTCATATGTTTGGGGTGTGACAACTTGTATGGTATCAGAGCGAAACATCGAAAACAACCATACCATTCGTCGTGAGAGTTGGGATTTCAAGTTTTCTTTAGTTGTGTCTATCTCGACTTATATCCTGTCTCCATAATTTAGATTCTCATTCGCATACTTATTTCTCAAGATCAAGTATTGCGTCATAAGATCGTTAGATACATTAAGGTTCAATGGAGTCACCATGTTGAGCGAGAAGCTACGTGAGAGCACGAGGAGAAAATACGAAAGTATCGAAGTCTCTTTCCATATGAAGGTTAGATATCATGTTTAGGTAATAAACTTTCTTTAAGGGGGGGTGATGTAATAAATATCAAAAATAGGGTTTTGATATTTGTAGATTACTATACCTGAAATTCCAGAATATAAGACCCATATTAAAAATATAACTCTTCCAACGATCAAAACCGAGTTCTTATGTGTCAAAGTTTTCGAAAGGGTATAATCGTAATTTTATTTTTATGGGTTATTTAAACAAATATATTATAGGATCTTATTTGCATAATGATCAAACAATTAATAATACTAAAAATAGAGTTTGTAAAATAAACCCCCATATACTTGTAAATTAAATGGTTTGCAAATATGATAGTTTTGAGGTTATGCGTGTAATGTGCAATTCCACTCACTTATTAGGCGGCCAAATGACAAACATCTATGTACATCCATTCATGGCCACAATACACTCATGAAAACTTAAGAAAAAAAAGAGAGAAAAATAGGGAAAGGCAAGGAAAAGAGCAAATTTCGCAAAACGAAAGGTGTCATAATCTTCAGGAGGTTGAGTTGTGCGAGTTGGCAAGATCAAAAAAAAAATTCTTCCAAGTTTCGAGTTGTTTCTTCTCACTCCATTTTCTGTGCCGTTTCAATTAACCTCTTGTTTATCGAGTTCTTTCCATTAGGTGGGCGCTACTCTCACTTCTCTCTTATTAAGATTCGAATTACGAGCGTTTCTAGACCTTACATGCTAGTCAAGGGTTTTTTCTATAAAAACCGTATTTTGCTTTAAAAACCGTGTTACCCCATAAAGTTGTATATTGTGTAGATATGAAATTATGTAGGTATGCAGATTTTGCATTTGGACAAAACGTAACATGGTGTGTATGTTTGTGATAACACGACGCGGCTACTCCGGTGTGTTATTTTTGTGATAACACGACGCGGCTCCTCCGGTGTGTCATATATATGTTATGTTTGGTGTTGCTTGACACTCTATGTAGGTATCCGGATCGTCGAGGATCATATGGAGGGATAGCAATTTTGGATGCAAAATGTTATGTGTCATGCGCTTCATCCGGTATGTTATATGTATGTTATGTTTGGGTGTTGTGTGTCACTCTATGTAGGTATTCGGGCCGTCGAGGCTCATCTTTTTGGATAACAATTCTGGGAGCAAAATGTTATGTGTCACGCGTTTCATCCGGTATGTTATATGTATGTTATATTTGGTGTTGCGTGAAACTCTGTGTAGGTATCCGGGTCGTCGAGGTACAAATGTTGGAATTGCAGTTTCAGTAGCAAAATGGTTTGTTAGCATGCCGCGGTTTCGCAGGTATGTTTTGTGTATGTTAAGATTGAATGTAAGTGATTTTGATTTCTAAACCCGGGCCAAGTACTTTGAGAAGTATTTCTCAATACATATGATTATTTACGAACAAGACATGTGACCAGCAACGTATACGATGGATCTTAATAAGTTAGGCTCAAAACCCACTCAGTTAGTCACTCCATTTTATTTGAATGTTTTGAGTCTAAATACGGTGGACAGATCATTGGGGGCAGCGGGTATCCAGTGTGTGAGTTCAACGGTTTTGTTTTCATCGCGAAACCTCCATCTTGTTTATATTAGTTTGCTTTCGTTTCTGGCCAGCGAGACATTTTGTCACTGCGACATGTTTAGTATTTTGTGTATTGATGTCGCATATGTGTTTAAATGATTCCTCTAGGTTTCTTTTTGTTCGATTGTATATGTTATGGCGATGCATATATATATATATATATATATATATATATATATATATATATATATATATATATATGTGTGTGTGTGTGTGTGTGTGTGTGTGTGTGTGTGTGTGTGTGTGTGTGTGTGTGTGTGTGTGTGTGTGTGTGTGTGTGTGTGTGTCGTTGTTTTCGAGTTGTGGAATTTCTGTTGTTGTGAAATTATCATATAAGAGTCTGTGGTATACGAGTTGTATACTGGCGGGTTGCCCCCCCCCCCCCCCCCCCCCCACCACCCACCCCCTCCTTCATATTTTTGGGGTATGACATATATACGCACGAAGCACTAGTTTTTGCTAACGAAGATATCATCTCGAAATAAAATATCACATTATGTTAATCTCATCATGTATCATGACTCATTATATACAATCATGTATATGTTTTATGATGATTTCATATTATTATAACAAATGATTCATTTTTTTTTATCAAATACTAATAAGTATACCAGTGACATCGTATCTTAGTTGTAACGCATTTTACGAACAAAATATAACAAAGGTTGTACTATTGTTGTTCATAATAGTTTTCTCAATACAAGATATAGAAAATAACAAACCATATGGCATATGTACTTCTAGGGATGTCAACAAGTCAGACATTGCCAAACCTACCCGAACCATTTTCGGAAAAAAAAAATATCTGACTCCATATCAGGTATTCGATCTCAATGTCAGATTCGAATACTCAAATCGGGATCCGAACACTCGATCTCGGATCTGAATATGAAATCTATTTTTACATATCAAATTGACCTTACTCGACAAAACATAGATAAATTAATGATTTGTGAACGATTGAAACTGACAACCATAGATGTATGTTTAATATACTAATATAGGTTGTTCATGTAACCGAAAAAGATGCGTATATAACAAGATCTGTAAATGTATATGTATTCGACAATATCCGAAATATATTTGTGTCTGCTTAATATCCGAACATTATTTTAGTCTGGATAGTTCTGTGTTTTTTTTATATAGTACTAATATATATAATATCAAATTAATGGTGAAAATAATTTAAAAACTAATATAGAATTTAAATAAAAAAAAAACTTAATAAAATAAATTTAGCATCATATGTCATTTTTATATTGACAATTTCAAAAATAGCAATAGCATTCGATATAAATGTGTAAGTTCAAGAATTTCTTTTTGTTTTGATAGATTTATTATTCATTTATTTGAATTTTTGAATTTTTTTTTTGTATTTAAGTTGTTCCAACAAAAACACCAATAGAGCGAATTCAATATTTTATAAAATTCTTATAATTATAGTTTTGAATATAATAATTCTTAAAATTCAATGATGTAAATATGTATTATTATTGTACGAATAAACACGGTAGGAGATCAATATTATAAGCCGCAAAGAATGATCCCCCAACCCAATATACACACTATGCGGGAGGGGGCAAGAAACCAAGGAACATGTCCTCCTAAATTGCACATACTTGGCGGTATCTTGGCGTCAAGTCGAAATATAAACAAACATACACCAACACCACCCGGGGGGGGGGGGATCCCTCATAGAAGCACGACACTCCTTCGCGAACACATCCCCCAAAGAAGAAAGAACGAGACTAAACACTTTATGGCTAGCGGTTACGTGTATAATATGGAGAGAGAGAGAGAGAGAGAGAGAGAGAGAGAGAGAGAGAGAGAGAGAGGAACACAAGGATCTTTAGAAATAAAATCCGACCACCTTCACACACATAGCGAGTAATGCAATCGAGCAATTTTACGATGGGTCAAATCGGGTAGGTGGGACTAGGATTAGCTCGGATAGTAAACAAGGAAAATGATTGCTCAATAGGAATCTATTTCACCTTATCTAAATTCATCCTTATTTTATTTATAAAACCAGAGGAAGGCACAACCTCCTACTTTAAAAAAATACATAATATCTTCATAAATTAAAATGAATAAATGTTACGTAGAAACTATATTAACTAGCTTCTTGCTCGCGCGATTGCACAGGAGTTGCATTGGTGTTCTTGAGTTTGTAACTTTTCTTATAAATATTATTTTTTTATTTTTTTTGTCTTCTTTTTTGCGGTATTCCATTTTTTATTTAATGTTGTAGTTTAGTATAATTTCTCGAATTCAAATGAATATATCATATATGTTGATTACGTGCATGATATCAACAAATTATAAAAATACCTAAACAACAAATAAACACATATTTAACTATTTATATATAATAAAATAAATAATAATAATGACTTATTTACTGGGTCGGTTTCAATTGGGCGTCCTAAATACACAGCCAAAGCTTCGATAAATCGCCTTCTTTTTCCTATATCCGCAGCTGCTATCACGACCTGCAAATTTTGCAAAAGCACCCTTGTAATATTCAAAATTACGAAAAAGCCCCTATTGATACTTCATGAATTCATTAAATAATTAAAGCGAATCGATTTTTTTTTTTTTGAAAAATAGAAGCGAACCCGAATTTGTAAAAACTTTCCTCGAGTGTATGGACTGTATGCGGAAGACCATAACGTGTCGAGCCAGCTGCTATCACGACCTGCAAAAATTTACAAAAACACCCTTTGTAATATTCAAAATTACAAAAAAACCCCTGTTGATACTTCATTAATTAATTAAATAATTAAACCGAATCGATTTTTTAAAAAAAAAAATAGAAACGAACCTGAGTTTTTAAAAACTTTCGTCGAGTGTATAGACTGTATGCGGAAGATCATAACGTGTCGATCGAGCTGCTATGACGACCTGCAAAATTTGCAAAAACACCTTTGTAATATTCAAAGTAACCAAAAAGCCTTTGTTGATACTTCATGAATCAATTAAATAATTAAAGCGAAACATTTTTTATTTTTGAAAAATAGAAACGAACCTGAGTTTATAAAAACTTTCCTCGAGTGTATAGACTGTATGCGGAAGAAACGTGTTGAGCCTGTCCGGATCAAGAAAATTGGAGCAGTCGATCGATATCGATAAAATCTGAAATTCAACTCGAAATGCTGAAATTGGCTCAAGAACTGGTACAATCAAACATTGAATTATGTGAACTCCTAATTCCCGAAACTGAATATAGAAAGGAAAGCGAAAAAAACTGCAAAATGCATTGAATCGTGCACAAATCAAGCACAAATCAAAGAACAAATATCGTCACAACAAACTCAAGGGAAGAAATCGAATCAAAGAAGAATCACCTTGACCAGAGCTAAAATTGCGGCAAGACTTCTCGGCAAGTACGCGCGGCCTCTTCCTCTTGTGCTTTCGCCACCAACTGGGCAAAACTGTGTTGCTCCAGGCCCTAGGACGAAGTGGCAAGGTTTTTTCTGTCTTGTGGATGCATCTACGCCCTCTCTCTCGGTCGATGAACGAAGCTAGGGTTTCAGGCCATTGTTCACACGCCATTAAAGCTCGACGGAGAAGTTGGCTCTTTTCTGGCTCCGTTTTTCGCCATTTCGTCTCCAATATCACCATCTAGGGTTTATCTAGGGTTTGCTCGATTATTTTTTCTCCCGTCGCGTAATTGTGAAGAGAGAAGAGAGACACGGGGATATGAAGGGGCACATTTTATTTTATTTTGCCTAGTCTAGGCTCATGTGCTCCATGTAATATGAGCCAGCACGGTCTATGAAAGCCTGGTGCATTCAATTTTGGACCGCCCGATCACTATCGAACAGTCCATATTTGATGGGTGACGTGGCTTGACCAGAAAAAAATAATTTTGTTTACTTTATACATATTATTAATATGGTGTCAAATAATACTATATATTATAAATAAATAAAATAAAAAAGTGAGTTGTAAAATATTATCATAAACCATCTTTAGTATAATAAAGTGAAATATTTAATTAATTTATATCGAATAAAATAATTTATAAAAAAAAAATTGTGCAAAAAAAAATTGGATGGAATATTAAAGTTAATTTTTGTGAATAATTAAACTTAATTTCTGGGGGATTTTTGAAGTAATATGAAAATTAGGGGTTTTTCGACGAATTCCAAAAAAGTCAGGGGCTGTTCGGCAGTCAAGTTTGGTGGTATGTTTTTGATAGGAAATGAAGTTTCCCAAATGAATAAAATTGAGGATGTTCGGTTGCCTACCAGGAAGATTGGTTTTAAATTTTAAAACTTACAAAACCAAACAAAACATGTTCAAATACGGTGGATTTGAAAACTTATGTAAAAGCTGATTTTTGGAGAGAGAAATCTTGAAACTTTTTCATTTTTATATTATTTGACTACTATGCGAATTTTGATTCTATGAATTTAATTTGATTATGCATTTTATTTCATATTTTCAATTGAAAATAAAATTTGTGTGCTAATTTGTGTTATTAATATAAATTTTATTTTTTATGTTATTTTGATAATAAATTATTTTTTGTGTTTAAGTATTTTTTTAAATAAAAAAATCAATATATAACTTCATTTGATAATATGATTTAAATTGGTGTGTTCAAACGGTTCGGTTTAATCGAGATCCGAACCGAATCGGCCAAATTCGGTTCATTTCGTTTGGTTCGGTTGAAAAGTGTATTGCTCAGTTTATTCAGGATCCGAACCGAACCGGTCGAATTCGTTTTATTCTGCTTGGTTTTCGATTCATTTGATTCGGTCGATTTTGGTCGAAAATACTATATTTGTATCCGTATTTATATCGGACACCGTATTCGCGTTCGTATTCGTATTCGAAACCGGATATCGGATACAATATATCGTATTTGTATCAAAATATGTATCGGATATCGGATATACTGTTAATATTTTTTTAAAATTAATGGTAACAAAAAAAAAATATTATCTAAAAATTAGTTGTATTAAAACAATAATATTTTCTAAAAGTTAATGATATTAAAAAAAAATTCTCTAAAATTAATTTTCTTTCATTTGTATTAATTAAAATATACTAATTTTAAATTATTGGTAGGATTTATTTATGTGACATAATTATAATATTCTTATATGAATAAGAAATAAATATGATATTATAAAATTTCATAAAAACAATACAATTTTAGAAAGTTTTATCCATTTGCTACATCCAATCCTAAGATTTTTCAGCAAACACCTTTTAGACATCCTACACTCACCATTTTTGCATATTCCTGCTATCATAGTATCCTGATATTCATATATTGGTTTCCGGCAACTGGTAGTTTCCTGCCACTATACAAAACTATCCTAACAAACACGTTAGGGGGTTTCTTCAAGAATTCTCCAATAATAAATCATTGAATATAATTTGTCTAACATGAATCAAGGAATGATAACAATCTAGTCATTAACGTAAAATGACGTGGTATTCTAAAAATACTCAAAATTAATTGTAAAATAATATATACAAAAATATTTACAAAAATGTTCATTACTATACAAAAATCAACGATTAGTCATACATATAAATTTTACCGCAAATTGTATAGATTTGGGTGAAAATAAGAGTTTAGATTATTTAGATTAGGCGAACTATTTGAAGTTTTATTAACTTGTTGCTGTCTTAAGTGTCTTCGTCTATTTCGTAACATTAAATGTTGAGTTCCAGGTTTCTGAAATATGAGTTATTCATTAGCAATTAGCAATAAGCAAAATCTTTCTGACATATTACATATTTACATATTAATATTTCAAACTAGAAACAATTTTGTATTATCAATAAACAAACACAATATTTCAAAACCAATCATAAAACAATTTTTTTATACAAGGAATTCCCCCACAATATTAAGCCGAAATTGCATTTGTTTTGGGAATCCTTTCATCATCAATGAACCGTTTCCAAAACCAATGCTTCTTCCAAACTTTCTCACTGATCTCCTCAATCGGTACATTCTCAGTCTCAGGCATGAAGAAATACACGAACAAAGTCATCACAACCACCCATCCCGCAAAAAACGCAAAAATTCCATATTTTAATTGGCACAACATCGAAAGAGACGCTTGAGCGATAAGGAAAGTAAACATTAGATTGACACAAACAGTCACGCTCTGTCCTGCCGATCTAGTCTCGAGTTGAAATGCCTCACTAGGTATAAGCCATCCAAGTGGGCCCCATGACCAAGCAAATGAAGCAGCAAAAGTACAAATCATTACTAATACCAACATTGCATAACCGTGCCTAAGGTCACCTAAATGATTGGTTACATCTAAACCGAGAATGATTGTGATCAAGACGAGAGATAGGAACATTTGTACACCGGCTTCTAGAAGGAGTAATCTTCGCCCTACTCGATCAACAGCGTATATCGAGACTAATGTCGAGAGGACATTAACTGAGCCCAAGATTATTGCAGAGTAAAATGACGCATCGCTTTGGAAACCGAGTGATATGAAGAGAACTGGTGAGTAGAACAGGATCGCATTAATCCCCGTAAGTTGTTGGAACATCTACAACGACAAAACATAAACAAAAGAAAAGTATGAGAGTGATAAATGTAACAATTGAAAAGACATAAAAAAAAATTAAAATTTGGTATATACTTGGAGGAGAATGGCTATGATGAGTGGAGGGCGATTGTGTCGTTGGAGGAGTTCACGAAAGGGGTGCTTCACTTGCTGAGCGACTCGAGAAGCCTCCATGATTTCCTTTAATTCGGACTCGATATCATCCGTGCCGCATAATTTTTTTAAAACGGCTTTGCCTTCGTCAATGTGGCCTCGCTCGATTAAACTTGTCGGTGTATCGTCTACAACTAGTGCACCGAGGGTAAATAAGAAAGCAGGTATACCCGCCGCGCCTAATGATAACCTCCATCCCCATTTGTCAATCCTATTTAAATGGAGGATGATATCAGCAATAATGAGTTTTAGGAGGAGTTCCATGTGTAACCCTACAAAATCTCAAAATATCATAGCCCTATGACATATAATGAATAAAAGCTGATATAAAGCAATAAGCAATGACATTTATACCCCACATTTCTAAAGTCAGTTTTTCAGTATTGTGGGGGTTATACTTTTATAAGGTATTCATTAAAGTATCCTATATAGTAAATGATGATTAATAAATCCAGAGAAGTAAGGGAATACAAAAGAGATGTACTTTGATGAGCCATAATTGACCAGGCTCGCGAAGAGGATACCAATTGTAACATTAAGTTGAAACAAGATATTTAAACCTCCTCTAATTTTCACTGGTGCAATTTCGGATAGATAAAGCGGTACCGCTTGATTCGCGAAACCGACACCACAGCCAAGAAGTATTCTCCCCGTTATGAGCATTATAAGATTACTTGCCGCCGCACCAAATATTACACCTGTAATATTAATTATATTATATTTCAATATTTGAGTGTTAAGTAAATGTTTAAACTAGTTATAGCGCGTGTTCTCCTTGTTATCATAATAATTTGACTTAATATTTTGAACTAGTGTATAACAGCACCTATGATGAAGAAGACGCCTGCCATGACCATGGTGAGTTTGCGCCCCAAATATCTTGTTGTGTACGAGGCAAAAAAGGTGGCTAGAATTCCAGCCAAGTATAATGAAGAGGTGAATAATTGAATCTTTTGATTGTTGAACAAACAATATTTGTTATTATTCTCTTGTTCGTGCTCCCATTTGCGAATGTATACCGAGTAAAAGAATTTCTCTAGAAAGCTATCCATTGTTGTTACCCCACCTTTTAAAAAAAAGTAATTGGTGAAATGCATGTTAAATTAGTATTCATGTCACTATACTTTAAATCCTTACCTTATCCATTGAAGTCAATCGTCCTTTTAAAAATGCAATTTGTGAAATGCATGTTAATTTAATATTCATGTCACTATCCTAAAATATCTATAAATTATTTTGGGACCTTTATCCTTCTACTATTTTTATGGGTTTACTTTTTAAGAATGGTTAATTCAGATGTATGTTAATTATGCGGTAGATGTTAATTACCATGTTAATTAAGGGGGTTATTTAGGATATAAAGGATGTGGCCGTGAAATCTGGGGGCAGGGTAAATGGCATGGCCGGCCCTAGGCATAGGCCTACAAGGGGTCCGTTGTGAATTTTTTTTTATAAAGGTTAAGTATGGAAAAAAGTTTGTAATATGCAACAATGGTGAAAACCACGGAGTGGGGAGAAGCTATGTTGCACGGATACGGGTAGCGTATCCGATACGATACGGATACGGCAATACGGCAATTTTCAAAAAATCACGGATACGGGGATACGGCAATTTAATATATTTATATTATATATAATTAATAAATAAGTAATAAATTAAATAATAAATTAATTATATTTTTAAATTAAATATCATGACAATAAATAATATCAAGCAAACAATATAAGTATCATAAAACTATCATAAAATTGTTCTAGAAATATTTTAGAACTAATCTAGAAATATCCTAGAAGTATCCTATATAATTTATTTAAAAATATTATGGGCCAAAATATATAATGGGCCGAAGTATCCTAAATGGAGTATCCTAGCCGTATCCTGGCCGTATCCCCAGCCGTATCCTGCCGTATCCTGCCGTATCCCCGCCGTATCCGAAAAAAATAAATATTAAAATATTCGGATACGCCACGTGGCGTATCCGATACGTATCCGAGCCGTATCGCACCCGTATCCGTATCGGATACGCGTATCCTCAGGATACTTCTGCATTTTTGAAGTATCCGCGTAACATAGGGGAGAAGTTATTTGGAAAAGAAGAGTGGGTAAATGGAACAAGGGCTCTGTGATCTTTTGAGAAATTAAATCTATGGCATGGAGTGTTTTTATTGTTTTATTGTAATTAAAACAAAAACTATATCCAACAATGATATGATAGAATCATAAAAAATCAAAAGAAAAAGGTCATCATTTATTTTTCTTTCTAAAATAATTACGGAAATAAAAAATACAAGGTCAAAAGTTGTTTTTATTATTATTATTATTAGGCCTTTTATTATTATGGTATTCACAATTTCCATTTTATAAGATTAGTATAAAAGATGTGATTAGAAAACATTAATCATTCTAAAAATAATTAATTCTGATAATTATAAGTAATATTTACTAATTTATTTTTCATTTAATATTTTTATATTAAGAGCATGAGTTAGGGAGATAATGTAATTTCGGCCTCGGGTCCTTAAAAACATAGGACCGGCCCTGGTAAATGGCCTCATTGTCTGATACATATTGTTACTTTGGACTTTCTATTTTTTTATTGGTTTGGAAATTGGAAGTATAATTCTTTGGTATACTTCGGCTAGAGAGACTAACTTGGCTTCTTTTTTCTTTTCTTGAATAGGACTAGGAATAGGAATATTGCATCAACCAAGCTTTAGTTTTTCCTTTTTTTTTGAAGTATAATATATGATATATATATATACCAAATTATCCACTTCAAAAAAAACAGTATCAGTTTTAACAAATTTAGGAAATTATCTAGCACAAAGGTAGGCAGCAAAACTTCAATATTTTTCAAAATATCATTTATTTTTGACCTGAAAATGCACATGAAGAAACCAACAAACATATAGCGGGTCCCTGGACATGTGACATTTTATAGTATAGTCCTGACTCCTTACTTCACTGGAAATTTCATTTTTGACCCTTTTCTCAAATGGATTTATTAAAAAAAGTCCTACCAGTTAATTTCCATGAAAGAACAAACACTGGACAAAAAAACAAAATTTCCAATTAAAACTTATCTTATCTGTTATCTCAATTTGAAAGGTAGATTTTGGGAACTCGAGAACTTAAATTTGGCAATAATAGAAAGAACCTTTAATTGGGCATTTCTAAGACTGGATAGAGACCAAAAAGGGGAATCAGAACGAAATTGGGCACTATTTGTTCTGTTTTAATCAATATAAATCATCATGATTGGTGTTTTTTTGGCCAACAAAATTAAGCACGAGCAATTAGATGCATGACTGAAACTAATTAATTAAGTATAACGAGAAAAAGAGGTGATGTTAACAGGCAAAGTAAGAATCACAATCAAAACCAAACCTGAGATTCCGACGTCATAGCCAAACATCAAACCAGCAGTAGCAACCATGGAGCATGATACAATCAAAATCGGAGTAATCTTCGCTTCCTCATCCAGCGCCACTTCTAGAGGCTCCACCGTACTATAACCTCCTCCTCCTCCTCCTCCTCCTCCTCTTCCCAGCATATTCCTTTTCAATTTTATATTCAAATAGCGAAAAGGAGAAAAAGAACGAATAATAATTTGAATCCACTGTCTGCAAGTACTTAAAAGAGTTGCCCAAGATTTACACCTCTGTGTACTTGTGTGTGTGTGTGTGTGTTGACTGTTGAGACTTGAGAGAGTGTTTAGAGAGAGAGAGAGATATATATATATATAGTTTTTTTAAAGGAAAATTATGCACGTCTCCTCTAAATTGCCCCACAAGCCCACACCAACGGGTGTATTGGTAATTAGCGTTGATCTAAACAAGACAATGATGTTTGTGAAATTATAATCTTTTAGATATTAAATCGAATTCATTTATTAATTTAACATATTCTAATTTAACACGTGCTCATGTATTATATATCTATTTATTTAATTATTTATTTATTTATCACATACTCATTTAACACTAAATTAACACTAAACGAAAAAAAATCATCTCATCAATACAAATATGAGATTGTAAAGACAATTCATATCACCACTCATTTGTAAATAAAGAAAAGATGAGAGATCTAAATATGTATAAATAAACAAAAAATAGCAGATCTACGTATTTACTCTTGCAAAAGACAAAATATATATTAACATGTATAAACTTGCTCTTTTTTGTTAATATATATTAACATGTATATGAAACAAAATATATATTAACGTTTATATACTCTCACACACAGGTCACAAATGTTTTTCTCCTTCGAGAGGTCACGTAGATTTTCTAAATCTCGCCGCTTCATTTTTGTCAGACGACAGATCTTTTTTATCAAGAAATTGATCATGGGGTTGTTTGGTTATCACGTCGGGGTTCGTTTGTTGGCACGCAAGGATGATCTCTTATCCACGTGTTTGCTCGTTTGCATGCAATATATATGCTTCTCTTCTTCTTCCTTGGTTTGCATCGTCATTTATTTGTTGTTTGTTTGTCTCATTTTATGTCATGTTATGTTATTGTGGACTCTTGGTTTTTTTAGGAGTACTTACCTCTCTGGAGATACCTACGTTAAACAATAAATATAGGGAAATTATACTATGTCCCTGAGATCCCCCCACTATTCACGATATGGTGAATAGTGGGGTATGGTATTAGTATCCATCTCCAATTCATACTTTCCATTTCAATTGACGGTTAATTGTGTTTTGAATTAACGGTTCATTCAAATGTAATTAACACATAATACAATTGTATTAGTCATCAAAATAATTAATAATTTCAATTAACGGTTAATACAATTCACTGGGTACAATTTTGGGAGATTTCAATTAGCCCTCCCATATCGTGAATAGTGGGGGAAATGGGGGGGCATAGTAAATGACGTCATAAATATACAATTATAAATCGTCTCTAGTCATGTATGAATGTCAAGGATATACATAATCGAGATAATATATCAGAAATATATACACACTAAGACACTAGTGCATTTGCATAAGAGATGACCACGTTTCTTTAATCATAGAACTTATGAAATGTAGGCTAGATGTCAAGGATAGATGAGCTATCAAGGATTTCTCGAGAGAAGAGAGGAATCACTACAAGGAAGGCAGATATCCATAATGGATATAACCTTAATTTTATTATTTTATTTGTTAAGCTCAAGTGCTCAACATAAAATGTTCGTGATGATACGAAGTTTTCCTTACGATTTTCTCATCCGATTAATGAGATGAATTTTTTTGTCATCCAATGATATAATATATATATATGGGGAGTTCTATCATACACCCTTTTACAAGGGTATTTTGGGTATTTTAGCAATTAATTATATTTGTAAAATGATGTATCATAAAATTTATTTTTTATGGAAATTTTGGTTTAAATGAACAACAAAAATTTCCAATTTAATTAAACATTAATTGATAAATATATTTGATATCTTACCTTAAATATTCATAAATGGATAATTACTCCAAATACCCTTGAAAATAGATGTATGATAAGGAAAGGGGTGTATGATAGAAGCTCCCATATATACCTATATAGAGTGCAACTAAAATGATTGTACAAGTAAACTCTATTTTATACTTGTACATCATATACCATCAGATCTTTATCAAGATTCGTGTACATCTTAAAAGCACACGCTCTCCGTTAATGTACATTTCCGTCAAGAATATTTTTGGCTCTGTCAAACAAAGGGTTTCATCTTTGGTCTTCTTCCTCCTGTGCTCTTCTTCTCTCCTTCTAATCCGTAAATTGTAAATTCAACATTAAGCATCTCTCTCTCTCTCTCTCCACCGCACGAAACAGCAATCAGAGAAAAGTAGAAAAAGAACTCCATTCTGGTTCATCGGTGGAAAGCGCTCTTCTCTATTTCGTCAGTCGCGTGAAAGAGCTTGAGATAATCTTCAATCGTGAGAAAAGAGCTCATCTCTGGTGCAGTCCTTCGAAAGAGCTTCTTCCATCTGGTTTGTCATCTTCTTACTCCTAACTCCCTCCAGATTTGTTAAAAGAGTCTTAAAATTACTGATTTTGGTCTGATTGGGTCTAATCTATATATGCATCTTATTGATATTGAGTTGTCAGGGGCTAATTTAGTCTGCAATATGTTTATTTTTGGGCTGAATGGGGCTACATTATATAATCCGATGGTAATTTTGATTAATGATTTCTCAATTAGCTTTAATTGTTTTTAAATTTGAATTAGAGTCCAATTAGAAGGGTTTTTGCTGCTGACTATCAATTGGTCCGTCATTTCGAGGTTTGCTCACAACATCGAGAGTACACGCAAAAAAAATGAGTGGTTTTGGGAGACTATTATGCAGCTTGAATACATGAAATTTGTACCCGGAATCATTACGCAGATTGCATATTATCCTACACGACCAGCCAACAGAGAAAATGAAGAGTTTGGAGCTTAATTGGACATTTTAGTTCACTTGTCATTAAATCGAAGGAGGGGAATTGCTCGAAAGAGGGTATGCACATTTCTTTTCATTGTTCAGATCATGAAGACCATGAAGGCTAATGAAAATATGATGATTTTGAAGTTTTTTTTTATTTGTGAATTTAAACTTTGTTTTTGAAAGTCAACTTCAGGGTTTGATTGTAAGATAGATGTTTAATATTAAGTTTTGATTTGAGATGTAATTTCAGGCTTTGTTTTCTTGTTTTTGAGATGTGACTTGTGAAAAAAAAAACAAGAATTGTAGATATGAGTTTATGATTATAAGTTCCCTAATTTTTATTTGATGAGTTTGTGATACAAGTTTACTGATTTTTTTGTATCAATCTTATTTTATAAAAGGCATGGTACCGATTCAAGTCGGTACCAACTACCAAATTCTCTAAAATTAAACACAAAAAAAAAATCTTCGTAAAGTCATCATCATCATTTATAACTTCATAAAATTACAAACAAGCTCGCGCATAAGTTAACAAAATTATAAAATAGTTGTAAAAGACTATCAAAATGATAAACTATGACTCAAAGGTTGTAAAATGACAAGAGGTGGTTGAAAATATTCTCCAACAAAATTCGATGAAATTCCAGAAAATCAACAAATTCAAAGAAAAATAATATTTATATTATTATTGTTTGTATTACATAAATAGAATTGTTGTCGATATTTTTAAAGTAATTACATTTATATGCATCGTGAATATATATTAAGTTATTATTTTAGCTATTATCTGTACCGGTCTACAGTCTAGTTAATAACTTCGTTGAATTTAATTACCAAATGGAAAATTAAAACATAATATGTAATCAGGTATCATTTTCATTCAAACCATTTCAAATATTAATTCTATCATTTCAAATTTCACCAATTTCAAATATCACCAATTACAAATAAATCAAAATCATATAAATATGAATTTGACTGTATATATTATATAAGTACCACTTACACAACATATTACAAATAAACCAATAAATAAACACATGAAAACTAAACAAATTTCAACACCAATCCCTAAATTAAACTCGAATGCAGCCCCGTTTCAAAAAAGATTCAATTCAACCATGTATATATAAACATCACAAAATTCAGCCGCAAATCCATCAAACTTGGTCTCGATTTTGTCCCAATTCACAAACAATTTGAGAAATCAGTACAATTATGCTAGTTCGGACCCAATTCACATCCAAATTCATACCCTATTAAATCCGATGTCGTTTCAAAATTTTCAGATGCAAATTATATCCAATTGAATCGTAGAAGGCCAATTATCGAAAGAAAAAAATTTGTAGAAGTTCAAGCAAATCTAAACCATAAGCCCTAAACTCATGTTTTTTTTTCAGGAGTACTTACGTCTCTGGAGATACCTACGTCAAACAATAAATATACAATTATAAATCGTCTCCCGTCATGTATGAATGTCAAGGATATACGTAATCGAGATAATATATCAGAAATATATACACACTAGACACTAGTACATTCTCATAAGAGATGAGCTAGCATGGATTTCTCGAGAGAAGAGAGGAATCACTACGAGGAAGGCAGATATCCATAATGAATATAACCTTAATTTTATTATTTTATTTGTTAAGCTCAACATAAAATGTTAGTGATGATACGAAGTTTTCCTTACGATTTTCTCATCTGATTAATGAGATGATTTTTTTGTATATATAATGTTAAGTAAATATGTGATAACAGATCATTACTAATACAAACATTGCATAATCACGGCTAAGGTGACCTAAATGATCGGTTACATGTAAACCGAGAACGACTGTGATCAAGACAAGATATATGAACATTTGTACACCAGCTTCTAAAAAGAGTAATCTTCGCCCTACTCGATCAACAGCGTAAACGGAGACTAATGTAGAGAGCACATTAACTGAGCCCAAGATTACTGCAGAGTAAAATGGTTCATAGTTTTGGAAACCGAGTGATATGAAGAGAATTGGTGCGTAAAACAGGATCGCATTCATCCCCGTAAGTTGTTGGAACATCTACAACAACAAAACACAAACAAAAGAAAAAGTATGAGAGTGATGAATGTAGCAGTCAAAACGATGACGATAACAGAATTAATATTGGTATGTACTTGAAGGAAAATGGCTATAATAAGTGGTGGGCAGATTGTGTCGGTGGAGGAGTTCATGATAGGGGCGCCTTACTTTCTGAGCGACTCGAGAAGCCTCCATGATTTCCTTTAATTCGGACTCAATGTCATCTGTGCCACACAATTTTTTTAGAACGGCCTTGCCTTCGTCAATGTGGCCTCGCTCGATTAAACTAGTCGGTGTATCATCTACAACTAGTGCACCGAGCGTAAATAAGAAAGCATGTATAATCGCCGCGCCTAATGATAACCTCCATCCGCATTTGTCAATCCTATTTAAATGGAGGATGATATCAGAAACAATTAGTTTTAGGAGGAGTTCCATGTGTATCTCTACAAAATCGCAAAATATCATATGAATAAACGCCGATATAAAACAAGAAACAACCACACTTGCACCCCACATTTCTAATATTATTTTTTTCAGTATTGTGGGGCTATAGTTTTATAAGGTAATTCCTGAAATTATTTTATATATTAAATGATGTTTAATAAATTCAATGAATTGCTATTCCAAGTCCTCCATTTTCTTTTATAACACTACAAATATATCTTTCAATCTAAATGATGTTCATGATAGCAAATATAAAACTTCAAAATGAACCTCTTTTGATGAAATGGATACATAAATTTAATCATGACCACTCATCCCTCTGGTCTGAAACAATAGTAGAGTTATATAACACTACAAATATATTCCATACATCAAGCTCTCAACAACGATTGTCTTCTTTCTTTATCAAAGACTTGGCTAAATTAGTGCCATTATACAATACATTCAACTCTCTCCAATCTGAAGATTCCAACGACCAGATTCAACCATTCAAGGCCAAAAATATCTATTCTTTCTTCATAAACCCAGGAATTATCTGTCCATGGAACACTCTGCTATTTAAGGCTAAAGCTCCTCTCAAAGTTCGTTTCTTTGACTGGTTAGCCATACAATCACGCATATTAACGAGTGATAAATTGCAACAAAGAGGATGGCCGAATGATCAGGTTTGCCCTCTATGCAAATCAGAAGAAGAGACATCCAAACATCTACTCTATGATTGCGCTTTTTCCATAGAAATATGGGGCAAGGTCATCTCTCGTATACAAGATCCAGCTCCACAGGTTTCGGTCCCGTCAGAATTCTGGTCCGATACTCACACCACAAAATTGTGGCAAACAGCCTGGCTTGCAGTCATATGGAATATCTGGAAGTCCCGAAATGATGACATCTTCAACGACAATTCCCAATCGCCTAATCGGATCTTCAACCTAATTCTACAAGACACAGAGGCTTGGAATAAATTCTGCTAGTAGTACTTTATGTTGGGTATCAGCATCACTACCGAGCCCCGCGCAGCGGATTGAGAGGCCCGGTCCGACCCGATCCCGAGGACCACGTCAACGACTCGAAAGTACGAATCATGAAATGCATCTAACCTATGAAATTAACGCTTAATTCATAGAGAATCATACCGCGTGAAATTGATCACGGAGACGGGTTGACTCTGTTAGCTGCTGCTTGCTTCGATTCCGGCGACACGCACGTCCCACGCCCGCGCGATTCGACACCTAATACGAAGCTCCGATTTGTCGTATACAACCGGAATTTATCCGGTTCGTCTCCGACCTTGCTCGTCCTTGCTCTCGATTGATCACAGTCGAAGATCTCAGTTGAGATCTCTCTACTCGTATCCACCTCGAGCTAACGTCTTTCGGTTGCGGCGAATTCCCCTAAAATTCCCGCAAACTTGCTTAAATTTCCTCAACTTGTCACACAAGTTTTATCTCTTTTCTCCAAGCTCTAGATCTAGTTCTTAGCACAGAATAATGGCTTAGTGAGAGAGAGAGAGAGAGGTTACAAGAATATAAATATATTCTGTGATTAATGAGTATTAATGAGTATCAAAAACTGCTAATCCAGAATTCGGATCACAGTGCGTCATGACGCACCATATAGTGCGTCACGGCGCACCAGTCACAATTACTGAATATAGCCGTTACACAGTGTATCGTCATGACGCACGATAACGTCCGTCATGACGCACCACCGTCATGACGCACAACTTGGTGCGTCG
Organism: Luzula sylvatica; assembly: GCA_946800325.1. NCBI lineage: Eukaryota > Viridiplantae > Streptophyta > Magnoliopsida > Poales > Juncaceae > Luzula > Luzula sylvatica. The sequence goes on from OX326956.1 coordinate 36,046,378, forward strand.
TGACGGTATACTCACAGATTGGCTTTCTCAGAATTACTCTACTGTGCGTCATGACGCACAATATGGTGCGTCATGACGCACCATGTAATTTCTGCCAGATTTGCATAATCTTATTATGCATCCAATCGTTCCGACGAACACGTATGTTTGTCTACACTCATTTGTACATTCAACTAGTTGATCTGTAACTGTATTTCCTTCAGTCTCCCACTCAGTTCAAGATCCAACTAAAGAAAGTACTAGCGTACATCTCATGTACACATAACCTCAGAGATTGAAATTTAAGCCCGAAATAAGACAGCTCTATGTGTGACCGCGTAGGTTCGTATCAAGCAATGGTAGTAAACTTATGCCCAAGTTTACGGGCTCATGAGAGGGATCTAGGAAGAAATCCATCATAGCTTTCCCACGTTGAAAACGAAAATGATTGTGATCATTTATACCCATCTCGAACGGTGGTGTTTAGTTCTCTTGTTCACGATATCCGTCAATCAAAAGGCACGGTAATAGTCATCCTTATAATTTGATTGACTAAACTTATTGTCTCGATACCGAATTGAATCAACAAACACAATCGATATTAACAATTTAATATCATTGACTCTGGCCAGAGATTTCGTTGATCAATTCATCGATAGGCCTAAGGGATATCTCTTTCTCTCGAAAGGAACAATTTCTATCTTGATGACTCACATCAAATTCCGTGTTTCAGATAATACCCGATCATAATCCCATGACCATCCTGTTACAGATGGTGGAAGATTATATCTAAGCATTATGTTACGCACGAAAAATGATCCATGATCATCTCAAGTGTGAAGAACTAAGACCCCATTCGTTACGATTCCATCTACAATGACTAAACCATGTCATGATATCGCACTTTTGGTCAAGTCACAATATGCATAACCTAATGCATATCCATATTCCCGATTTGACAAACTCTTTGTCCTATGATTAGCAAAACATAATCATCACCTCGGCGAATATGCTAGTGTACATGTTAGTCTATTATCTTATAATAGATATACTTATCACATAAGTATCCTAATCATGACTAGGGACGTTTTTGAAATATAACTTAAGTCATAATACTTGCTTATTGATATAATTAGATTATATCACATAAATCCCTGCATAATACTTAAGTCATGAAATGCCTTCCATGATTCACAACCTCCGAGGTTGGTCATCACACCTTGCACGGTTTCAGGCCAAAGTCGGGCGTGCATTGTTGTATGTATCAACGTGAGAGGCAAGCGTTGATTGGGGACAAATGCGGGTTCAGGCCAAAGTCGGGCGCATTTGTAGCTCAATTGAACGATACGTGAATATGGTTGTGACTTAACCGTCCAAGCCAATCCGATTGGGGTTCGGGGCATAGTTAGGATGCACAAACGGAATTTGAATCATATATGATATGATTCGATACCGAAATCCTATAAAAGGTCAAGAGTCGTATTGGATGCGATTGGATTTATCCTACCTAAATAGTGAGATCCCATTTGTCGGCCAAAGTCACTTGTGGGAGGATCATGAAATATGGGTCTTGAAGTGTTATTGGATTTAGAATCCCGAATCAATATTAGGGTTATTGATTTGATAAAAGTAACATATTTCATATCATCATATAAGCATATAGCATAAGTTCGCACATGTTAGTATCAATCTCATTTTAAAGTATTTTTCGTTGTAGCAATCATGACATCAAGCAACACCAACTCAATGTCGATTAGATCGGTATTGGAGAGGGAGAAGCTAGTCGGCAAGAACTATCTTGACTGGCACCGTAACCTAAGAATTGTTCTTAGGCAAGAGTGCAAGAGTCATGTGTTGGACACAAAGATGGTGACTCCCGACGAGAATGCTTCGCCCGAAGAAAAGGCGGCATTTGACAAACTTAAGAAGGAGTCAAATGACGTGACGTGCCTCATGTTGGCATGTATGGACGCGAATTTGCAGAAGCAATTCGAGGATTCGGATGCGTACGAGATTAACGCGACGCTCAAGGAAATGTTCCAAGAGCAAGAACGTATTGAAAGGTTCAATACGTTAAAGGAGTTGGTTAACTGTAAGATGCCTAACGGATCTTCGGTTAGCACTCACGTGTTAAAGGTACAATCATTGATTGATCGTCTCGAGAAATTGGGAGAAAAGGTGTCACCAATAATGCAACAAGATTTGATCTTATGTGCATTGCCACCGATTTTCTCAACTTTCGTAACGAACTATCATATGCATTCGATGAACAAGACGATTCCCGAGCTCCATGGGATGCTCAAGAACTTTGAGTCGGAGATGCTTAAGGCATCGGGGGAACCCAAAGCAAGAGTTGCTAGGGATGTCCTCATGATTCAAGGTGGGATTCGTAAGAAACAAAAGTCCAAGGGCGGTGCGGGCAAGTCGTTGTCCAAACCGAAGACTAAAGGAAAGGAGAAATCTGAGGATGTCACCTGCTTCCATTGCAAAAAGACTGGGCATTGGAAGAGAAATTGCAAGATTTACCTCGAGGAGGTGAAGAAAAGCAAGGGGAAGGCTTTGGAAGCCGGAACCGCAGGTATGACTATTATAGATGTTAACATTTCAATTTTGGACAATTGGGTATTAGATACCGGTTGTGGAACTCATATTTGTCGAAATATGCAGGTTCTTCAAAATAGAAGGAAGTTAACACGCGGTGAAGTGGATTTTCGAGTAGGGAATGGAGCAAGCGTTGCTGCATTGGCCGTCGGAGATATTTTTATTACTTTACCGAGTGGATTTATTTTAGAACTAAATAATTGTTATTTTGTTCCAAGTTTGTGTAAGAACATTATTAGTGTGTCTAGACTAGCTAATGATGGTTATGAATTTATTATTAAGAATAATGAATTTTCTATTTGTAAGGATAATTTATTCTATGGACATGTTCTATTAGAAAATGGTCTTTACATTTTAGATATGAATTACACAAATGATAAATCAATCTATAATATAAACACGAATCGGATTAAACCTAAAGTTGATAGTAAAACTTACTTTTGGCATTGTCGACTTGGCCATATAAACGAGAAGCGCATCTCAAAACTCCATAAGGATGGACTTTTGGATTCATTTGAATTTGATTCATATGGACAATGCGAATCTTGTTTACTTGGCAAGATGACAAAAGCACCATTCTCAAAAGTTGGAGAAAGGTCCAAGGAACTATTGGAACTTATACATTCTGATGTATGTGGTCCAATGAGTACCGAGGCAAGAGGAGGTTATCGATACTTCATAACGTTTACGGATGATTTTAGTAGATATGGGTATATCTACTTAATGCGTAACAAATCTGAATCTTTTGAAAAGTTCAAAGAATTTCAGAATGAGGTTCAAAATCAACTTGGCAAGACAATCAAAGCACTTCGATCAGATCGAGGAGGCGAGTATTTGAGCTATGAGTTTGAAGATCATCTCAAAGATTGTGGAATCGTTTCACAATTGACTCCACCTGGAACGCCTCAATGGAATGGCGTGTCCGAGAGGAGGAATCGGACCTTATTGAATATGGTTCGATCTATGATGAGTCAAACTAGTCTCCCAAAATCGTTTTGGGGATATGCCCTTGAGACAGCGGCTTTTTTGATAAACCGCTTACCTTCTAAATCGGTTCAAAAGACACCATATGAGATGTGGACCGGACAACCTCCGGTGTTATCTTTTATTAGAATTTGGGGATGTGATGTTTATGTTCGAAAAATGTTTTCGGATAAACTCGAACCCAAATCTGAAAAATGTTTATTTGTAGGATATCCTAAGGAAACTAAAGGATATTATTTCTACAATCCCGAGGAAAACAAGGTTTTCATAGCTCGAAGAGGTACCTTCTTGGAGGAGGACTTTATATCTCAACAAGCTAGTGGGAGTAAGATTGATCTCGAAGAGGTTCGAGATTCAGAAATAAACATTGAACCGATGGATGTTGACCCGAATCCATCAATAGTTGAGGATGTCGAGCCAATAGCACAAGGTGCTCCTCGTAGGTCTAGTAGGACCCGGCTGGAACCAGTACGATATGGATTTATCGTGACTGATGAAGGCAACGTCGAACTCATAGATGATGAGCCGACAACCTACAAAGATGCTATGTTGAGCGAAGATTCCGACAAATGGCATGATGCCATGAAGTCCGAAATCCAATCCATGTATGATAATCAAGTTTGGAACTTGATTGATCCACCACCCTTGGTTAAACCCGTCGGGTGTAAATGGGTTTTCAAGAAGAAAATCGACATGGATGGGAAAGTGCATACTTACAAAGCACGGTTAGTTGCGAAAGGTTTCAAGCAAATTCATGGTGTAGACTATGATGAAACGTTTTCGCCGGTAGCCATGCTTAAGTCTATAAGGATTATCCTTGCCATAGCTGCATATTATGACTATGAGATATGGCAAATGGATGTTAAAACTGCTTTCCTTAACGGAAACTTATCGGAGGATGTGTACATGACACAACCCGAAGGTTTTATCGATCCAAAGAATCCTAAGAAAGTATGCAAGCTTCAAAGGTCCATTTATGGGCTGAAACAAGCTTCTCGGAGTTGGAACATTCGTTTTGATGAAGTCATACGCGAGTATGATTTTATCAAGAACGAAGAAGAACCTTGTGTATATAAGAAGGTTAGTGGGAGCCGCGTAGCATTTCTTGTTCTTTATGTGGACGATATATTGATCATAGGAAACGACATTCCGATGTTATCGGATGTTAAGAAGTATTTGAATACTCGTTTCGCTATGAAAGATTTAGGAGAGGCCGCCTACATTTTAGGCGTGAGGATCTATAGAGATAGATCCAAGAGACTCCTCGGCCTAAGTCAGAGTACGTACATCGACAAGGTGCTGAAAAGATTTTTCATGCAAAACTCTAAGAAAGGGTTTCTTCCCATGTCGAGTGGTATAAATTTTTCGAAAGCTCAATGTCCGACATCGAGCGAAGAGAAAAATAACATGGATAAGGTTCCATATGCTTCGGCGGTTGGATCTATCATGTATGCCATGATCTGTACGAGACCTGACGTATCGTATGCATTGAGCGTCCTATCACGTTACCAATCGAATCCAGGTGATCCGCATTGGCAAGCCGTGAAAACTATCCTCAAGTACTTACGAAGAACTAAGGACCAGTTTTTAGTATATGGTGGCGAGGATAATGGATTGGTTGTAACGGGTTACACCGATGCCAGTTTCCAAACATGTACTGATGATTTTCGATCACAAAGTGGGTACGTGTTTTGCTTGAACGGTGGCGCGGTTATATGGAAGAGTTCCAAACAACCGACTGTTGCTGACTCTACGACGGAAGCAGAATACATCGCGGCTTCGGAAGCCGCAAAGGAGGCGGTTTGGGTCAAGAAGTTCGTGACCGAACTTGGTGTTGTACCGAGTATCTCGGAACCCGTGGCTGTGTATTGTGACAATACGGGAGCAATAGCACAGGCCAAGGAACCGAGATCGCATCATCGCTCCAAACACATCCTGCGTAAATTCCACTTGATACGTGAGATTTTACAAAGGCAGGATGTTGTGATTTTGAAGATTGATACTGACGAGAATGTAGCGGATCCGTTTACGAAGCCACTTCCAGTTACGAAACATGATCGTCATGCTAGAACTATAGGTTTGAGATACCTAGAGGAGGAAGTTGGTTTGTAGTTATCTAAAACAATAGTTGTTATGATAAGTTATTTGTTGTAAACGATGTATCACCCAAGACTTATGTTATATTAATGCACTTTCAAAAATTTTATATTTCATTTGCATTTATCTTATATGAAAACTTGTGCGAGGTTGTGAAATTTGATTACACGAACCTTGATTTATGACTTGTGTGAGTGTCTACGTGATACGTGATCATGTTAAGTAAAACCATCACATTTCAAAAGTTATATTTCAAAAACGTCCCTAGTCATGATTAGGATACTTATGTGATAAGTATATCTATTATAAGATAATAGACTAACATGTACACTAGCATATTCGCCGAGGTGATGATTATGTTTTGCTAATCATAGGACAAAGAGTTTGTCAAATCGGGAATATGGATATGCATTAGGTTATGCATATTGTGACTTGACCAAAAGTGCGATATCATGACATGGTTTAGTCATTGTAGATGGAATCGTAACGAATGGGGTCTTAGTTCTTCACACTTGAGATGATCATGGATCATTTTTCGTGCGTAACATAATGCTTAGATATAATCTTCCACCATCTGTAACAGGATGGTCATGGGATTATGATCGGGTATTATCTGAAACACGGAATTTGATGTGAGTCATCAAGATAGAAATTGTTCCTTTCGAGAGAAAGAGATATCCCTTAGGCCTATCGATGAATTGATCAACGAAATCTCTGGCCAGAGTCAATGATATTAAATTGTTAATATCGATTGTGTTTGTTGATTCAATTCGGTATCGAGACAATAAGTTTAGTCAATCAAATTATAAGGATGACTATTACCGTGCCTTTTGATTGACGGATATCGTGAACAAGAGAACTAAACACCACCGTTCGAGATGGGTATAAATGATCACAATCATTTTCGTTTTCAACGTGGGAAAGCTATGATGGATTTCTTCCTAGATCCCTCTCATGAGCCCGTAAACTTGGGCATAAGTTTACTACCATTGCTTGATACGAACCTACGCGGTCACACATAGAGCTGTCTTATTTCGGGCTTAAATTTCAATCTCTGAGGTTATGTGTACATGAGATGTACGCTAGTACTTTCTTTAGTTGGATCTTGAACTGAGTGGGAGACTGAAGGAAATACAGTTACAGATCAACTAGTTGAATGTACAAATGAGTGTAGACAAACATACGTGTTCGTCGGAACGACAAACATACGTGTTCGTCGGAACGATTGGATGCATAATAAGATTATGCAAATCTGGCAGAAATTACATGGTGCGTCATGACGCACCATATTGTGCGTCATGACGCACAGTAGAGTAATTCTGAAAAAGCCAATCTGTGAGTATACCGTCACGACGCACCAAGTTGTGCGTCATGACGGTGGTGCGTCATGACGGACGTTATCGTGCGTCATGACGATACACTGTGTAACGGCTATATTCAGTAATTGTGACTGGTGCGCCGTGACGCACTATATGGTGCGTCATGACGCACTGTGATCCGAATTCTGGATTAGCAGTTTTTGATACTCATTAATACTCATTAATCACAGAATATATTTATATTCTTGTAACCTCTCTCTCTCTCTCTCACTAAGCCATTATTCTGTGCTAAGAACTAGATCTAGAGCTTGGAGAAAAGAGATAAAACTTGTGTGACAAGTTGAGGAAATTTAAGCAAGTTTGCGGGAATTTTAGGGGAATTCGCCGCAACCGAAAGACGTTAGCTCGAGGTGGATACGAGTAGAGAGATCTCAACTGAGATCTTCGACTGTGATCAATCGAGAGCAAGGACGAGCAAGGTCGGAGACGAACCGGATAAATTCCGGTTGTATACGACAAATCGGAGCTTCGTATTAGGTGTCGAATCGCGCGGGCGTGGGACGTGCGTGTCGCCGGAATCGAAGCAAGCAGCAGCTAACAGAGTCAACCCGTCTCCGTGATCAATTTCACGCGGTATGATTCTCTATGAATTAAGCGTTAATTTCATAGGTTAGATGCATTTCATGATTCGTACTTTCGAGTCGTTGACGTGGTCCTCGGGATTGGGTCGGACCGGGCCTCTCAATCCGCTGCGCGGGGCTCGGTAGTGATGCTGATACTCAACAGTGGTATCAGAGCGATCGTCACGATTCGATCGTCGAATCGATTTCGAATAAGTGTTATTCGGAATTTCATGTAGAATTTTAGGACATAATCATGTAGTTATAAAATTAGGACCATAGAAATCTTACTAGTATTTGATCATGAGATGATTAAAAGAATCTAGAAGTAATCATGAATTGTTCGTGATTAATCGTTTTTGAAACGATTAAAATCTGTTAAAATTACAAAATAAAACTGACATTCAGGTCTGGTGCGTCATGACGCACGATATGTTGCGTCGTGACGCACAAGTATATCGGGAAATCCAAGAGTTGGATCTGAGGCGTTACACTCTGTCCGTCGTGACGCACAAAAGTTGTGCGTCATGACGCACTGTGTAAATAGATACCGTCGTGACGGACCATTTTGTGCGTCATGACGGTAGAAGCCCAAAAAGTTTCTGGCAAACTGAACAAAATGGTTTTGTACAGTGCGTCATGACGCACCATCTGACGTCATGACGGACCAGAACAGTCCGTCGTGACGGTATAACCAACCGTCATGACGGACGGACCTCAAAAAGTTTCTGGAAATCTGGACAAAATGGTTTTGTACAGTCCGTCATGACGCACCGTCTGGCATCATGACGGAAGAACACGGTCCGTCGTGACGGTAGTAACCAACCGTCATGACGGAGGAACCTGAAATAGTTTCTGGAATGGACAACAAAATTGTTTTGTATGGTCCGTCGTGACGCACTGTCTGGCGTCATGACGGACCTGTGAAGTCCGTCGTGACGCACGTTATGTTGCGTCATGACGGAAGTCAATGGAAGTCCATTTTAGTACGGTGCGTCATGACGGACGTTATGTTGCGTCGTGACGCACAGTGTAATTTTTCCTGATTTATTTAATTGTGGTTCTAATCATTATTAATTATGTTCATTCATCATGATATACTTGCTTATTGATATAATTAGATTATATCACATAAATCCCTGCATAATACTTAAGTCATGAAATGCCTTCCATGATTCACAACCTCCGAGGTTGGTCATCACACCTTGCACGGTTTCAGGCCAAAGTCGGGCGTGCATTGTTGTATGTATCAACGTGAGAGGCAAGCGTTGATTGGGGACAAATGCGGGTTCAGGCCAAAGTCGGGCGCATTTGTAGCTCAATTGAACGATACGTGAATATGGTTGTGACTTAACCGTCCAAGCCAATCCGATTGGGGTTCGGGGCATAGTTAGGATGCACAAACGGAATTTGAATCATATATGATATGATTCGATACCGAAATCCTATAAAAGGTCAAGAGTCGTATTGGATGCGATTGGATTTATCCTACCTAAATAGTGAGATCCCATTTGTCGGCCAAAGTCACTTGTGGGAGGATCATGAAATATGGGTCTTGAAGTGTTATTGGATTTAGAATCCCGAATCAATATTAGGGTTATTGATTTGATAAAAGTAACATATTTCATATCATCATATAAGCATATAGCATAAGTTCGCACATGTTAGTATCAATCTCATTTTAAAGTATTTTTCGTTGTAGCAATCATGACATCAAGCAACACCAACTCAATGTCGATTAGATCGGTATTGGAGAGGGAGAAGCTAGTCGGCAAGAACTATCTTGACTGGCACCGTAACCTAAGAATTGTTCTTAGGCAAGAGTGCAAGAGTCATGTGTTGGACACAAAGATGGTGACTCCCGACGAGAATGCTTCGCCCGAAGAAAAGGCGGCATTTGACAAACTTAAGAAGGAGTCAAATGACGTGACGTGCCTCATGTTGGCATGTATGGACGCGAATTTGCAGAAGCAATTCGAGATTCGGATGCGTACGAGATTAACGCGACGCTCAAGGAAATGTTCCAAGAGCAAGAACGTATTGAAAGGTTCAATACGTTAAAGGAGTTGGTTAACTGTAAGATGCCTAACGGATCTTCGGTTAGCACTCACGTGTTAAAGGTACAATCATTGATTGATCGTCTCGAGAAATTGGGAGAAAAGGTGTCACCAATAATGCAACAAGATTTGATCTTATGTGCATTGCCACCGATTTTCTCAACTTTCGTAACGAACTATCATATGCATTCGATGAACAAGACGATTCCCGAGCTCCATGGGATGCTCAAGAACTTTGAGTCGGAGATGCTTAAGGCATCGGGGGAACCCAAAGCAAGAGTTGCTAGGGATGTCCTCATGATTCAAGGTGGGATTCGTAAGAAACAAAAGTCCAAGGGCGGTGCGGGCAAGTCGTTGTCCAAACCGAAGACTAAAGGAAAGGAGAAATCTGAGGATGTCACCTGCTTCCATTGCAAAAAGACTGGGCATTGGAAGAGAAATTGCAAGATTTACCTCGAGGAGGTGAAGAAAAGCAAGGGGAAGGCTTTGGAAGCCGGAACCGCAGGTATGACTATTATAGATGTTAACATTTCAATTTTGGACAATTGGGTATTAGATACCGGTTGTGGAACTCATATTTGTCGAAATATGCAGGTTCTTCAAAATAGAAGGAAGTTAACACGCGGTGAAGTGGATTTTCGAGTAGGGAATGGAGCAAGCGTTGCTGCATTGGCCGTCGGAGATATTTTTATTACTTTACCGAGTGGATTTATTTTAGAACTAAATAATTGTTATTTTGTTCCAAGTTTGTGTAAGAACATTATTAGTGTGTCTAGACTAGCTAATGATGGTTATGAATTTATTATTAAGAATAATGAATTTTCTATTTGTAAGGATAATTTATTCTATGGAAATGTTCTATTAGAAAATGGTCTTTACATTTTAGATATGAATTACACAAATGATAAATCAATCTATAATATAAACACGAATCGGATTAAACCTAAAGTTGATAGTAAAACTTACTTTTGGCATTGTCGACTTGGCCATATAAACGAGAAGCGCATCTCAAAACTCCATAAGGATGGACTTTTGGATTCATTTGAATTTGATTCATATGGACAATGCGAATCTTGTTTACTTGGCAAGATGACAAAAGCACCATTCTCAAAAGTTGGAGAAAGGTCCAAGGAACTATTGGAACTTATACATTCTGATGTATGTGGTCCAATGAGTACCGAGGCAAGAGGAGGTTATCGATACTTCATAACGTTTACGGATGATTTTAGTAGATATGGGTATATCTACTTAATGCGTAACAAATCTGAATCTTTTGAAAAGTTCAAAGAATTTCAGAATGAGGTTCAAAATCAACTTGGCAAGACAATCAAAGCACTTCGATCAGATCGAGGAGGCGAGTATTTGAGCTATGAGTTTGAAGATCATCTCAAAGATTGTGGAATCGTTTCACAATTGACTCCACCTGGAACGCCTCAATGGAATGGCGTGTCCGAGAGGAGGAATCGGACCTTATTGAATATGGTTCGATCTATGATGAGTCAAACTAGTCTCCCAAAATCGTTTTGGGGATATGCCCTTGAGACAGCGGCTTTTTTGATAAACCGCTTACCTTCTAAATCGGTTCAAAAGACACCATATGAGATGTGGACCGGACAACCTCCGGTGTTATCTTTTATTAGAATTTGGGGATGTGATGTTTATGTTCGAAAAATGTTTTCGGATAAACTCGAACCCAAATCTGAAAAATGTTTATTTGTAGGATATCCTAAGGAAACTAAAGGATATTATTTCTACAATCCCGAGGAAAACAAGGTTTTCATAGCTCGAAGAGGTACCTTCTTGGAGGAGGACTTTATATCTCAACAAGCTAGTGGGAGTAAGATTGATCTCGAAGAGGTTCGAGATTCAGAAATAAACATTGAACCGATGGATGTTGACCCGAATCCATCAATAGTTGAGGATGTCGAGCCAATAGCACAAGGTGCTCCTCGTAGGTCTAGTAGGACCCGGCTGGAACCAGTACGATATGGATTTATCGTGACTGATGAAGGCAACGTCGAACTCATAGATGATGAGCCGACAACCTACAAAGATGCTATGTTGAGCGAAGATTCCGACAAATGGCATGATGCCATGAAGTCCGAAATCCAATCCATGTATGATAATCAAGTTTGGAACTTGATTGATCCACCACCCTTGGTTAAACCCGTCGGGTGTAAATGGGTTTTCAAGAAGAAAATCGACATGGATGGGAAAGTGCATACTTACAAAGCACGGTTAGTTGCGAAAGGTTTCAAGCAAATTCATGGTGTAGACTATGATGAAACGTTTTCGCCGGTAGCCATGCTTAAGTCTATAAGGATTATCCTTGCCATAGCTGCATATTATGACTATGAGATATGGCAAATGGATGTTAAAACTGCTTTCCTTAACGGAAACTTATCGGAGGATGTGTACATGACACAACCCGAAGGTTTTATCGATCCAAAGAATCCTAAGAAAGTATGCAAGCTTCAAAGGTCCATTTATGGGCTGAAACAAGCTTCTCGGAGTTGGAACATTCGTTTTGATGAAGTCATACGCGAGTATGATTTTATCAAGAACGAAGAAGAACCTTGTGTATATAAGAAGGTTAGTGGGAGCCGCGTAGCATTTCTTGTTCTTTATGTGGACGATATATTGATCATAGGAAACGACATTCCGATGTTATCGGATGTTAAGAAGTATTTGAATACTCGTTTCGCTATGAAAGATTTAGGAGAGGCCGCCTACATTTTAGGCGTGAGGATCTATAGAGATAGATCCAAGAGACTCCTCGGCCTAAGTCAGAGTACGTACATCGACAAGGTGCTGAAAAGATTTTTCATGCAAAACTCTAAGAAAGGGTTTCTTCCCATGTCGAGTGGTATAAATTTTTCGAAAGCTCAATGTCCGACATCGAGCGAAGAGAAAAATAACATGGATAAGGTTCCATATGCTTCGGCGGTTGGATCTATCATGTATGCCATGATCTGTACGAGACCTGACGTATCGTATGCATTGAGCGTCCTATCACGTTACCAATCGAATCCAGGTGATCCGCATTGGCAAGCCGTGAAAACTATCCTCAAGTACTTACGAAGAACTAAGGACCAGTTTTTAGTATATGGTGGCGAGGATAATGGATTGGTTGTAACGGGTTACACCGATGCCAGTTTCCAAACATGTACTGATGATTTTCGATCACAAAGTGGGTACGTGTTTTGCTTGAACGGTGGCGCGGTTATATGGAAGAGTTCCAAACAACCGACTGTTGCTGACTCTACGACGGAAGCAGAATACATCGCGGCTTCGGAAGCCGCAAAGGAGGCGGTTTGGGTCAAGAAGTTCGTGACCGAACTTGGTGTTGTACCGAGTATCTCGGAACCCGTGGCTGTGTATTGTGACAATACGGGAGCAATAGCACAGGCCAAGGAACCGAGATCGCATCATCGCTCCAAACACATCCTGCGTAAATTCCACTTGATACGTGAGATTTTACAAAGGCAGGATGTTGTGATTTTGAAGATTGATACTGACGAGAATGTAGCGGATCCGTTTACGAAGCCACTTCCAGTTACGAAACATGATCGTCATGCTAGAACTATAGGTTTGAGATACCTAGAGGAGGAAGTTGGTTTGTAGTTATCTAAAACAATAGTTGTTATGATAAGTTATTTGTTGTAAACGATGTATCACCCAAGACTTATGTTATATTAATGCACTTTCAAAAAATTTATATTTCATTTGCATTTATCTTATATGAAAACTTGTGCGAGGTTGTGAAATTTGATTACACGAACCTTGATTTATGACTTGTGTGAGTGTCTACGTGATACGTGATCATGTTAAGTAAAACCATCACATTTCAAAAGTTATATTTCAAAAACGTCCCTAGTCATGATTAGGATACTTATGTGATAAGTATATCTATTATAAGATAATAGACTAACATGTACACTAGCATATTCGCCGAGGTGATGATTATGTTTTGCTAATCATAGGACAAAGAGTTTGTCAAATCGGGAATATGGATATGCATTAGGTTATGCATATTGTGACTTGACCAAAAGTGCGATATCATGACATGGTTTAGTCATTGTAGATGGAATCGTAACGAATGGGGTCTTAGTTCTTCACACTTGAGATGATCATGGATCATTTTTCGTGCGTAACATAATGCTTAGATATAATCTTCCACCATCTGTAACAGGATGGTCATGGGATTATGATCGGGTATTATCTGAAACACGGAATTTGATGTGAGTCATCAAGATAGAAATTGTTCCTTTCGAGAGAAAGAGATATCCCTGAGGCCTATCGATGAATTGATCAACGAAATCTCTGGCCAGAGTCAATGATATTAAATTGTTAATATCGATTGTGTTTGTTGATTCAATTCGGTATCGAGACAATAAGTTTAGTCAATCAAATTATAAGGATGACTATTACCGTGCCTTTTGATTGACGGATATCGTGAACAAGAGAACTAAACACCACCGTTCGAGATGGGTATAAATGATCACAATCATTTTCGTTTTCAACGTGGGAAAGCTATGATGGATTTCTTCCTAGATCCCTCTCATGAGCCCGTAAACTTGGGCATAAGTTTACTACCATTGCTTGATACGAACCTACGCGGTCACACATAGAGCTGTCTTATTTCGGGCTTAAATTTCAATCTCTGAGGTTATGTGTACATGAGATGTACGCTAGTACTTTCTTTAGTTGGATCTTGAACTGAGTGGGAGACTGAAGGAAATACAGTTACAGATCAACTAGTTGAATGTACAAATGAGTGTAGACAAACATACGTGTTCGTCGGAACGATTGGATGCATAATAAGATTATGCAAATCTGGCAGAAATTACATGGTGCGTCATGACGCACCATATTGTGCGTCATGACGCACAGTAGAGTAATTCTGAGAAAGCCAATCTGTGAGTATACCGTCACGACGCACCAAGTTGTGCGTCATGACGGTGGTGCGTCATGACGGACGTTATCGTGCGTCATGACGATACACTGTGTAACGGCTATATTCAGTAATTGTGACTGGTGCGCCGTGACGCACTATATGGTGCGTCATGACGCACTGTGATCCGAATTCTGGATTAGCAGTTTTTGATACTCATTAATACTCATTAATCACAGAATATATTTATATTCTTGTAACCTCTCTCTCTCTCTCTCACTAAGCCATTATTCTGTGCTAAGAACTAGATCTAGAGCTTGGAGAAAAGAGATAAAACTTGTGTGACAAGTTGAGGAAATTTAAGCAAGTTTGCGGGAATTTTAGGGGAATTCGCCGCAACCGAAAGACGTTAGCTCGAGGTGGATACGAGTAGAGAGATCTCAACTGAGATCTTCGACTGTGATCAATCGAGAGCAAGGACGAGCAAGGTCGGAGACGAACCGGATAAATTCCGGTTGTATACGACAAATCGGAGCTTCGTATTAGGTGTCGAATCGCGCGGGCGTGGGACGTGCGTGTCGCCGGAATCGAAGCAAGCAGCAGCTAACAGAGTCAACCCGTCTCCGTGATCAATTTCACGCGGTATGATTCTCTATGAATTAAGCGTTAATTTCATAGGTTAGATGCATTTCATGATTCGTACTTTCGAGTCGTTGACGTGGTCCTCGGGATCGGGTCGGACCGGGCCTCTCAATCCGCTGCGCGGGGCTCGGTAGTGATGCTGATACCCAACAGTGTTGGCATGTATGGACGCGAATTTGCAGAAGCAATTCGAGGATTCGGATGCGTACGAGATTAACGCGACGCTCAAGGAAATGTTCCAAGAGCAAGAACGTATTGAAAGGTTCAATACGTTAAAGGAGTTGGTTAACTGTAAGATGCCTAACGGATCTTCGGTTAGCACTCACGTGTTAAAGGTACAATCATTGATTGATCGTCTCGAGAAATTGGGAGAAAAGGTGTCACCAATAATGCAACAAGATTTGATCTTATGTGCATTGCCACCGATTTTCTCAACTTTCGTAACGAACTATCATATGCATTCGATGAACAAGACGATTCCCGAGCTCCATGGGATGCTCAAGAACTTTGAGTCGGAGATGCTTAAGGCATCGGGGGAACCCAAAGCAAGAGTTGCTAGGGATGTCCTCATGATTCAAGGTGGGATTCGTAAGAAACAAAAGTCCAAGGGCGGTGCGGGCAAGTCGTTGTCCAAACCGAAGACTAAAGGAAAGGAGAAATCTGAGGATGTCACCTGCTTCCATTGCAAAAAGACTGGGCATTGGAAGAGAAATTGCAAGATTTACCTCGAGGAGGTGAAGAAAAGCAAGGGGAAGGCTTTGGAAGCCGGAACCGCAGGTATGACTATTATAGATGTTAACATTTCAATTTTGGACAATTGGGTATTAGATACCGGTTGTGGAACTCATATTTGTCGAAATATGCAGGTTCTTCAAAATAGAAGGAAGTTAACACGCGGTGAAGTGGATTTTCGAGTAGGGAATGGAGCAAGCGTTGCTGCATTGGCCGTCGGAGATATTTTTATTACTTTACCGAGTGGATTTATTTTAGAACTAAATAATTGTTATTTTGTTCCAAGTTTGTGTAAGAACATTATTAGTGTGTCTAGACTAGCTAATGATGGTTATGAATTTATTATTAAGAATAATGAATTTTCTATTTGTAAGGATAATTTATTCTATGGAAATGTTCTATTAGAAAATGGTCTTTACATTTTAGATATGAATTACACAAATGATAAATCAATCTATAATATAAACACGAATCGGATTAAACCTAAAGTTGATAGTAAAACTTACTTTTGGCATTGTCGACTTGGCCATATAAACGAGAAGCGCATCTCAAAACTCCATAAGGATGGACTTTTGGATTCATTTGAATTTGATTCATATGGACAATGCGAATCTTGTTTACTTGGCAAGATGACAAAAGCACCATTCTCAAAAGTTGGAGAAAGGTCCAAGGAACTATTGGAACTTATACATTCTGATGTATGTGGTCCAATGAGTACCGAGGCAAGAGGAGGTTATCGATACTTCATAACGTTTACGGATGATTTTAGTAGATATGGGTATATCTACTTAATGCGTAACAAATCTGAATCTTTTGAAAAGTTCAAAGAATTTCAGAATGAGGTTCAAAATCAACTTGGCAAGACAATCAAAGCACTTCGATCAGATCGAGGAGGCGAGTATTTGAGCTATGAGTTTGAAGATCATCTCAAAGATTGTGGAATCGTTTCACAATTGACTCCACCTGGAACGCCTCAATGGAATGGCGTGTCCGAGAGGAGGAATCGGACCTTATTGAATATGGTTCGATCTATGATGAGTCAAACTAGTCTCCCAAAATCGTTTTGGGGATATGCCCTTGAGACAGCGGCTTTTTTGATAAACCGCTTACCTTCTAAATCGGTTCAAAAGACACCATATGAGATGTGGACCGGACAACCTCCGGTGTTATCTTTTATTAGAATTTGGGGATGTGATGTTTATGTTCGAAAAATGTTTTCGGATAAACTCGAACCCAAATCTGAAAAATGTTTATTTGTAGGATATCCTAAGGAAACTAAAGGATATTATTTCTACAATCCCGAGGAAAACAAGGTTTTCATAGCTCGAAGAGGTACCTTCTTGGAGGAGGACTTTATATCTCAACAAGCTAGTGGGAGTAAGATTGATCTCGAAGAGGTTCGAGATTCAGAAATAAACATTGAACCGATGGATGTTGACCCGAATCCATCAATAGTTGAGGATGTCGAGCCAATAGCACAAGGTGCTCCTCGTAGGTCTAGTAGGACCCGGCTGGAACCAGTACGATATGGATTTATCGTGACTGATGAAGGCAACGTCGAACTCATAGATGATGAGCCGACAACCTACAAAGATGCTATGTTGAGCGAAGATTCCGACAAATGGCATGATGCCATGAAGTCCGAAATCCAATCCATGTATGATAATCAAGTTTGGAACTTGATTGATCCACCACCCTTGGTTAAACCCGTCGGGTGTAAATGGGTTTTCAAGAAGAAAATCGACATGGATGGGAAAGTGCATACTTACAAAGCACGGTTAGTTGCGAAAGGTTTCAAGCAAATTCATGGTGTAGACTATGATGAAACGTTTTCGCCGGTAGCCATGCTTAAGTCTATAAGGATTATCCTTGCCATAGCTGCATATTATGACTATGAGATATGGCAAATGGATGTTAAAACTGCTTTCCTTAACGGAAACTTATCGGAGGATGTGTACATGACACAACCCGAAGGTTTTATCGATCCAAAGAATCCTAAGAAAGTATGCAAGCTTCAAAGGTCCATTTATGGGCTGAAACAAGCTTCTCGGAGTTGGAACATTCGTTTTGATGAAGTCATACGCGAGTATGATTTTATCAAGAACGAAGAAGAACCTTGTGTATATAAGAAGGTTAGTGGGAGCCGCGTAGCATTTCTTGTTCTTTATGTGGACGATATATTGATCATAGGAAACGACATTCCGATGTTATCGGATGTTAAGAAGTATTTGAATACTCGTTTCGCTATGAAAGATTTAGGAGAGGCCGCCTACATTTTAGGCGTGAGGATCTATAGAGATAGATCCAAGAGACTCCTCGGCCTAAGTCAGAGTACGTACATCGACAAGGTGCTGAAAAGATTTTTCATGCAAAACTCTAAGAAAGGGTTTCTTCCCATGTCGAGTGGTATAAATTTTTCGAAAGCTCAATGTCCGACATCGAGCGAAGAGAAAAATAACATGGATAAGGTTCCATATGCTTCGGCGGTTGGATCTATCATGTATGCCATGATCTGTACGAGACCTGACGTATCGTATGCATTGAGCGTCCTATCACGTTACCAATCGAATCCAGGTGATCCGCATTGGCAAGCCGTGAAAACTATCCTCAAGTACTTACGAAGAACTAAGGACCAGTTTTTAGTATATGGTGGCGAGGATAATGGATTGGTTGTAACGGGTTACACCGATGCCAGTTTCCAAACATGTACTGATGATTTTCGATCACAAAGTGGGTACGTGTTTTGCTTGAACGGTGGCGCGGTTATATGGAAGAGTTCCAAACAACCGACTGTTGCTGACTCTACGACGGAAGCAGAATACATCGCGGCTTCGGAAGCCGCAAAGGAGGCGGTTTGGGTCAAGAAGTTCGTGACCGAACTTGGTGTTGTACCGAGTATCTCGGAACCCGTGGCTGTGTATTGTGACAATACGGGAGCAATAGCACAGGCCAAGGAACCGAGATCGCATCATCGCTCCAAACACATCCTGCGTAAATTCCACTTGATACGTGAGATTTTACAAAGGCAGGATGTTGTGATTTTGAAGATTGATACTGACGAGAATGTAGCGGATCCGTTTACGAAGCCACTTCCAGTTACGAAACATGATCGTCATGCTAGAACTATAGGTTTGAGATACCTAGAGGAGGAAGTTGGTTTGTAGTTATCTAAAACAATAGTTGTTATGATAAGTTATTTGTTGTAAACGATGTATCACCCAAGACTTATGTTATATTAATGCACTTTCAAAAATTTTATATTTCATTTGCATTTATCTTATATGAAAACTTGTGCGAGGTTGTGAAATTTGATTACACGAACCTTGATTTATGACTTGTGTGAGTGTCTACGTGATACGTGATCATGTTAAGTAAAACCATCACATTTCAAAATATTTTTCGTTGTAGCAATCATGACATCAAGCAACACCAACTCAATGTCGATTAGATCGGTATTGGAGAGGGAGAAGCTAGTCGGCAAGAACTATCTTGACTGGCACCGTAACCTAAGAATTGTTCTTAGGCAAGAGTGCAAGAGTCATGTGTTGGACACAAAGATGGTGACTCCCGACGAGAATGCTTCGCCCGAAGAAAAGGCGGCATTTGACAAACTTAAGAAGGAGTCAAATGACGTGACGTGCCTCATGTTGGCATGTATGGACGCGAATTTGCAGAAGCAATTCGAGGATTCGGATGCGTACGAGATTAACGCGACGCTCATGGACGAACTTATGCTATATGCTTATATGATGATATGAAATATGTTACTTTTATCAAATCAATAACCCTAATATTGATTCGGGATTCTAAATCCAATAACACTTCAAGACCCATATTTCATGATCCTCCCACAAGTGACTTTGGCCGACAAATGGGATCTCACTATTTAGGTAGGATAAATCCAATCGCATCCAATACGACTCTTGACCTTTTATAGGATTTCGGTATCGAATCATATCATATATGATTCAAATTCCGTTTGTGCATCCTAACTATGCCCCGAACCCCAATCGGATTGGCTTGGACGGTTAAGTCACAACCATATTCACGTATCGTTCAATTGAGCTACAAATGCGCCCGACTTTGGCCTGAACCCGCATTTGTCCCCAATCAACGCTTGCCTCTCACGTTGATACATACAACAATGCACGCCCGACTTTGGCCTGAAACCGTGCAAGGTGTGATGACCAACCTCGGAGGTTGTGAATCATGGAAGGCATTTCATGACTTAAGTATTATGCAGGGATTTATGTGATATAATCTAATTATATCAATAAGCAAGTATATCATGATGAATGAACATAATTAATAATGATTAGAACCACAATTAAATAAATCAGGAAAAATTACACTGTGCGTCACGACGCAACATAACGTCCGTCATGACGCACCGTACTAAAATGGACTTCCATTGACTTCCGTCATGACGCAACATAACGTGCGTCACGACGGACTTCACAGGTCCGTCATGACGCCAGACAGTGCGTCACGACGGACCATACAAAACAATTTTGTTGTCCATTCCAGAAACTATTTCAGGTTCCTCCGTCATGACGGTTGGTTACTACCGTCACGACGGACCGTGTTCTTCCGTCATGATGCCAGACGGTGCGTCATGACGGACTGTACAAAACCATTTTGTCCAGATTTCCAGAAACTTTTTGAGGTCCGTCCGTCATGACGGTTGGTTATACCGTCACGACGGACTGTTCTGGTCCGTCATGACGTCAGATGGTGCGTCATGACGCACTGTACAAAACCATTTTGTTCAGTTTGCCAGAAACTTTTTGGGCTTCTACCGTCATGACGCACAAAATGGTCCGTCACGACGGTATCTATTTACACAGTGCGTCATGACGCACAACTTTTGTGCGTCACGACGGACAGAGTGTAACGCCTCAGATCCAACTCTTGGATTTCCCGATATACTTGTGCGTCACGACGCAACATATCGTGCGTCATGACGCACCAGACCTGAATGTCAGTTTTATTTTGTAATTTTAACAGATTTTAATCGTTTCAAAAACGATTAATCACGAACAATTCATGATTACTTCTAGATTCTTTTAATCATCTCATGATCAAATACTAGTAAGATTTCTATGGTCCTAATTTTATAACTACATGATTATGTCCTAAAATTCTACATGAAATTCCGAATAACACTTATTCGAAATCGATTCGACGATCGAATCGTGACGATCGCTCTGATACCACTGTTGGGTATCAGCATCACTACCGAGCCCCGCGCAGCGGATTGAGAGGCCCGGTCCGACCCGATCCCGAGGACCACGTCAACGACTCGAAAGTACGAATCATGAAATGCATCTAACCTATGAAATTAACGCTTAATTCATAGAGAATCATACCGCGTGAAATTGATCACGGAGACGGGTTGACTCTGTTAGCTGCTGCTTGCTTCGATTCCGGCGACACGCACGTCCCACGCCCGCGCGATTCGACACCTAATACGAAGCTCCGATTTGTCGTATACAACCGGAATTTATCCGGTTCGTCTCCGACCTTGCTCGTCCTTGCTCTCGATTGATCACAGTCGAAGATCTCAGTTGAGATCTCTCTACTCGTATCCACCTCGAGCTAACGTCTTTCGGTTGCGGCGAATTCCCCTAAAATTCCCGCAAACTTGCTTAAATTTCCTCAACTTGTCACACAAGTTTTATCTCTTTTCTCCAAGCTCTAGATCTAGTTCTTAGCACAGAATAATGGCTTAGTGAGAGAGAGAGAGAGAGGTTACAAGAATATAAATATATTCTGTGATTAATGAGTATTAATGAGTATCAAAAACTGCTAATCCAGAATTCGGATCACAGTGCGTCATGACGCACCATATAGTGCGTCACGGCGCACCAGTCACAATTACTGAATATAGCCGTTACACAGTGTATCGTCATGACGCACGATAACGTCCGTCATGACGCACCACCGTCATGACGCACAACTTGGTGCGTCGTGACGGTATACTCACAGATTGGCTTTCTCAGAATTACTCTACTGTGCGTCATGACGCACAATATGGTGCGTCATGACGCACCATGTAATTTCTGCCAGATTTGCATAATCTTATTATGCATCCAATCGTTCCGACGAACACGTATGTTTGTCTACACTCATTTGTACATTCAACTAGTTGATCTGTAACTGTATTTCCTTCACTTTAGGATATATCTAATATTTTAGCTGCGGTTTAGTCCTAGTTTGAATGGTATGGTCCAAATAGATAAACAATAAGTCTACCGGCCTTCCATCCCTTTGTAAAATGCATCTCTTTTGATATAATATAATTCGAGGTCTCGACACATTGTCGAACCTCCTTCAAAAAAATAAATTCAATGAATTAAGAGAATAAATAAGAGATGTACTTTGATGAGCCATAATTGACAAGGCTAGCGAAGAGGATACCAATTGTAACATTAAGTTGAAACAAGATATTTAAACCTCCTCTTATTTTCAACGGTGCAATTTCAGATAGATAAAGTGGCACCGCTTGATTCGCGAAACCGACACCGCAACCAAGAAATATTCTTCCGGTTATGAGCATCGCAAGATTACTCGCCGCCGCACCAAATATTACACCTATAGTATTAATATTACACCAAGTTATCATAATAATTTGACTTAATATTTTGAACTAGTGCATAACAGTACCTATGATAAAGAAGAAGCCTGCGACGACCATGGTGAGTCTGCGCCTAGAGCTAGCAAAGTTGATCCGAACCCGAAAAACCGACCCGAGTAACCTGAAGCCCGACCCGACCTGACTAGACATAATTTACGAAAATCAAACAACCCGACTCGGACCGATCCGGGACCAAATAACCCGAATCCGAAAGTAGATGTTTTATATGGTACCCGAACTTGACCCGATCCGAAACCGAGTGATCCGAGACCCGAATATAACCCGAATTTACTGGTTGATTCAAATCTTATAGTTTGGAATTTTAGTTATTATTTTTGTTCAAAACTAAATCAATTCAAAACTGACATAACCCGAACCCGAAGAATCTGACCCGAACACATAATTTAACCCAAAAAAAATCTGACCAAAATAAAACCCGAACACAACCCGACCCGATCCGAGTTAACTTCACCCGAAAATAACCCGGACATAAAAATGACCCGAACCCGAAAATACCCACCCGATTATGACCTGACCCACCCGTTTTGCCACCTCTAGTCTGCGCCTATGTTGCGCGGATACTTCAAAAAACGAACCATACCCGTATCGGATATGGATACGCCACCGATACGGTACCGATACGTATCTGATACACCACGTGGCGTATCGGACTATTTTAGTGTATAAATTTGGACCGATACGTTTCCGATACGTTTCCGATACGGCAGGATACGGTTCCGATACAGCTGACCCATTGTTTTATATTTTTTTTGTCCAATTTAAAAATACCTAATACTTTTACTATTCAATAGTATTTTACATCACATATTTTTTATTTTATTTGTTCGTAAAATATCCAAATCGACATTACAACATCTTAATTTTTATAATAATTTAATAAAATTATTTAAATATATATATTAACTATATTAAAATAATATTAAATAATATACATATATGACGTATAGTGTCCTAGAATTTTCAAGAAATGACGTATCGCCGTATCCGTATCGTATCGGATACGATATTCGTATTCGTATCCGTGCAACATAGGTCTGCGCCCTAAATATCTTGTTGTGTACGAGGCAAAAAAAGTTGGTCCAGCCAAGTATAATGAAGAGGTGAATAATTGGATTTTTTGACTGTTGAACAAACAATATTTGTTGTTACTCTCTTGTTCGTGCTCCCATTTGCGAATGTACACCGAGTAAAAGAACTTCTCTAGAAAGCTATCCATTGATGTTACTCCACCTTTCAAAAAGAGTAATTTGTGAAATGCATGAATGTCACTACTAAATTCTTATGATATCCATTGAAGCAGGGCCGGACCTGGGCTTTGGCCAAGTTGGCCCAGGTCACAGGCTTCCCTTTTCTATGGGTCATCCTCTTTTTTTTCATTGTACATAGATGTAAGTCACGGCGATAGCTTACGGCGATAGCTTTCGTCTTTTCACAGACCTCCCGATCCATTAAACCTTACCTAGCTTACGGCGATAGCTTACGGCGATGGAAGTCCGACTTCAACAGAGAGGAGGTACGACGGAGAGGAGTGTAGACAAGACGCGACGCACGCGGCGATGGGAGATGGATGGCGATGGAAGTCACTTCGCCGACGGGAGTCAGAGAGTCGTTGGGCTTGGAAGTTGGATCCTCTCGTCTTCAATTTCGACTGCCCAACTTCGATTACGACTTCAATTGCGATTTGTGACTGCTCAACGATTGTGCATGACTCCAATTTGCAACTTCGACTTCGAGTTTTCTTTGCTGAATTTTCTTCTTTGCTGAACTTGCTCAATTTCTTTGCGATTTTGGGGGTAATTTTGCTGACTTCGAGATCGATTTTGGGGGTAATTTGGAGGCTATTAAGTGTCTAAGTGCTTCCAACAGCAAATTCTTCACTGGGGGGCTATTCAGTGTCTAATTTGGGGGTAATTTTGGGGGTAATTTCTTTGCGATTTTGGGGGTAATTCGGTGCTTTAGTGCTTCCAATTTCAGGAATGAACTTGAAATTCTTCACTGGTACGTAATTTGGAATGAACTTGAAATTCGGGCTAACTTAATTAAATTTCCAACTTTTTAAATGGAATGAACTTGAAATTTCTGAATTCTCTGAATTGGAATTAAATTTAATTAAGTTTTTTCTTTTTTATTAATTGAGGTTGATAACGAAGCAGAGGCGCGCAACTTGCGAGGGGAGAATTCTTCACTGGTACCGTGGTACGTAATTTACTGGTGTGTTATTTAAGTTTTTTCTCCGAATTCTTTTTTAGTTTGATACTTATTCACTTATTGCATCCAATTTCAGGAAAACACGTCAACGGTAGAGACGAATCAAGGCGATATTCAATCGAAATACAACTCGGATAATCAAATCTATATTCTTCGCTGGATTTTTTCGCTGGATTTTTGGCTGGATTTTCGCTGGATTTTTGCTCGAAATACAACAGGTACATTGTGCGAAATTTGATAGTCAATAAAACTAGATTTTTGCTCGTAATTTTGGATTATCTTAACACTACGTCACAGGCCTCCAAAATCTCAGGACCGGGCCTTCATTGAAGTCAAGATTTTTTAAAAATGAAATTTGTGAGATGCATGTTAATTTAATATTCATGTCATTATCCTAAAATATCTATAAATTATTTTAGGATCTTTATCCTTTTACTGTTTCTTTTTTATAATTGTTTTTTAGTAGGATTACTTTTGAGGGTCATGTCTTGTCCAAAAAAATTTGGACAAGATTATGTACAAATTTTTTTACGGTCACAAGATATTTGATTCAACTATAGATAATTTTTTTAATGAAAATTTTCATTAAAATTCTTGTATTATTTTCAAATTGCAAAAAATCATTAATATCACCGAAAATCATATTAAAATGTTCAAATATGATAAAAAAAATCAAATAAGATCACATCAAAATCTTATAATTACGAAAGATTTTGGACGAAATATTTTTCAAATTCCTTTGGGTAAGACCTCCCTACTTTTCAAGATGACGTCTTAATATAAAGACTAGAGTAGCTATGTATATCTCCTATAATTTTTCTCCAAAAAGTTTGATGATATGAAAATGACTTAACATATTAGAAATTAACACATAAATATATATTTTAACATATTAATTTATGATTTAATTATTTTATTTTATGATTGGACATGTAACTAAAATATCGAACCATTAATTAAGTTGGTAATTTTTTTTTTTTAGTCATATCCATGTTATCAAAAATTTTGGAGGAGAAATAGGATATGTCCAACATTTTCCTAAAGAATATTAGTTTGATTTGTTTGTCGGCTTCTTGTTTTGTTATTTGTTTTGAAGTATAATATTTTTTGGTAGACTTTGACGAGAGACTAAAACTTTTTTTGAGAATAATGACAACATGCTTAACTTTTCTTTTTTTCTTTTTTTTTTCGACAATAAAGCCCGTAGGCAAACTTTTCTTTTCTTGACTCTGGAATATTGCATCAACAGGCTTAATTTTTCTTTTCTTTTCTTGACTCTGGAATAATGACAACAGGCTTAACTTTTCTTTTTTTCAATCACGAAAGTTTTGTATTTCTTCGTGACTTCAATTAATTGAATACTACAGCTTCAGTTCTTTTTGAAGGTTCCTAAGGAGACCGTTTCTCCCGACGTACAAAATCAAATACATTCAAGGAAGAGTGTTATAAATATATTGTATATATTAATGTGAATGTATTATTAGATTTTATTTTGTATATCATGACACATGTTTGTACATGTGTAATTGTACATGATGTTGTGTGTTATGTATGTATTAGTTTATTATATATATGTCATGACACAATTCATGGTTTCGTATCCATGATATTATATATTGTGGGCATCATCCATGGTATTACATATGGACCCATGATATATTGTGTAGGCTATAAATAGTCTCTCATTCTCATTGTAATATGGTGTGAGTTCAATGAAATAGAATTGAAAATATTTATTCTCTTATCTTTCTCGAGTGCTCTTCTCTTGTTTTGAGTGTTTCTTCTTGAGTTTTGTTAGTTTCACAACACATTAGTATTTTTTTTTTGCTGTGTACGATACGATATCTATAGACCAAATTATCCATTTATAACAAATCATTACTAGTTTAACGAAGTTCGAAAATTAACTAACACAAAGGTAGGCAGCAAAACTTCAATATTTTTCACAAGATCATTTATTATTAACCTGAAAATGCACATGAAGGAACCAACAAACATAGCGGGTTTGACATTTTATACTATAGTCTTTCTTTATACCTCACTGGAAATTCCATTCTTGACCCTTTTGCCAAATGGATTTATTAGAAAAAGTCCAACCATTTAATTTCCATGAAAGAACAAACACAGGACTAGAAAAAAACCAAAATTTCCAAACAAAGTCAATGTTCTCCTCTCATTTTGAAAGGTACATTTCGGGAACTCACATGAACTTAAATTTAGAGCCGGCCTTACGGGTTGGCGGATAAGATTCAGGTCTAGGATCCAATATTTTTAGCGATTCATTTTCTGATAACATGGTATATATCAATATATGTAAGTATTGATATTAAAATAAATAATTATTGATTAAATAACTCAATACAAATCCAAACCCATAATAACTTATATTTACACACGGACCCGACCCGCAACCCAATATCCAAACCCAATAAGATAAATAATCCATTCCTCTTTCTCTCTCTTCGGGTTCCATTTGAAAGTAGCGCTCGCCCGCCTCCCAGCCAACTGTCGTCCGCCTCCTGCCGCGTGACGGGTGGTACTCTTGCCGTCCTGCGCCGCCGGAGAGTTTTAAATCTCCACTTTCGTTAATCCTCAGTGTTTAAACCTAATTAAGTCTTCGGGTACGTGTTTAAGAAGTTTTTTTTGGATTAGACGTCTTTTGGGGTTTTGTTTGGCAGTGAATTTTGGTATTATAGGCACTTTTTGCGCATTTTTGGGTATTTTTATGATTTACTGTTTGTTTCCGTGCTAGTTAGACTGGGATCTGGTTTTGGGGTTCAGTTACTCTCTCCGGTAGTTAATTTGATTCTAGGGTTTATGTTTTTTTAGCAATAACACTGTTTTGTTCTAATTTGCTTTACTGGCAGTTAGTAATGTAGATAAATTAGTACTTCTTAGTTGTTTTGAAATTACTTGGTGTGGATTCTTATATATATTAGTTTCTGTTTTCTTTCTCGCAGAGAGGATATTTTAGTGTCTCCTCTTCGATTGCAATCAACCTTCAATTTAGCGCTTGTTGTGTATTGCAATTAGGAATTGCACAAGATCGAGTAAGATAAGAAAGTAAGGTAATTGACTAATTGTCATACATATATTTTTTATTAATTAACTTATGTATCGCTACCATCCTTATACAATTACTTCTATTACAGGGCATAATTATTTGATTTAACCCAAATAATGGAAGAAATAATCGAGCCTAGTAGGAGTCGTAGCAAGAGAGACTACGATGACGGCCCAGAATATTCCGAAGATTCTGACAGACGAAAAAGCCGTTCAAGCAAATCTCCAAAACACGCTACCATTCAAACAACACGGAAGATTCTAGAAAGAAATCCTCAGACTACGACGAAGATCACGACACCAACAGAAAAGAATCTTCTGCTCACAGATCTTCTAGTAGCTCTAAACGAAGCCCCGAGGAGAGAGAGGAGTCGAGGAGTTTAGGGATGTCAATGGGTCGGGTTCGGGTCGGGTATAGGCTCACCCATACCCTTACCCATCTTAATCGGGTAATACCCATACCCGACCCGTCAACTAAACGGGTAATTTTACCCGCCCCGTTTATTACCCGCGGGTTTTCGGATTACCCACGGGGATTTTTACCCATACCTAAATATATACAAAACATTAAAATATACTAACGAAAAATATATTTTTTCAAATTAAAATATTACCACATAACATAATAATATCACAAAATACACAACAAATATTTTTAAGTAGAAATTATTTTATGAAACTAAAATTGGTAGAAACGTGAAATAGCTGTAAAAAAATAAATAAATAAACATGAATCTAGGAATTTATTTATTATAGTTTTATTTACTAAACAAATAAAATAAAATAAAAGAAAATTGTATAATAAAGAAAAGTAGAAAAAATAGATTAAAATATTAATATAACTATGATTATTAAGGACCGGGTTCGGATCGGGTATACCCACGGGTCGGGTACGACCTCACCCATACCCTACCCGTACCCATGCCGGATATTTTTTAATCGGGTAATACCCGACCCGCGGGTAGGCTTAATCGGGTATTACCCGACCCGCCCGGGTCGGATACCCGTCGGGCACGGGTATTACCCAACCCATTGACATCCCTAGAGGAGTTCTGACAGGAGAGAGAAGGCAACGCTTAGGCATCACAGGTCTGACGAGTCGCACGATTCTAGAAACGGCAAATCTTCGAGGAGTAGTAACAAGGAGGACGAGAGCGAGAGTAGAGAGAGAGGAAGTACAGAGAGGAGAGGGAGTAGAAGATCACACAGTTCTGATGATGAGCTGGCGGACCGGGTCTATTCAGACTCGGATAAGGAAAGAGACGAGGACTATAGGGGAAAAGACCGAGATTATTCTAGAGAATACTCGAGAAACAGGGAATTCAATTCTAGGGGTGTTTATAGGAAGGAAGTTAGAGGAACTAGGCCCGAAACCGGGAAATCCAATCCTGGATTTAGAAACAGGAATGATTCTGATTCCATCGAAATTCGACCTTCTAGAAACCTTGATTTCGCAAGGGAAGGTTCGGATTTTGATAGTAACAATAACGATGATCAGAGTTCAGGAAGAACGAGGATGCAAAGAGGAGGAAGTGTGAACCCTAATTCTAACCAAAGCGGGCCCGCTCAAAACATGAACAATAATAATAATTTATCGAATCAATTCGGACCAATGGGAGGAAGAGGACTGAGAGGTGGTGGATTAGGGAGAGGAAGACCGAATATGCGAGATAATATCAACAACAATAATATTAATAACAATAATATTATTAATAATTCGCAAAGAATGGGATTACAGAATTTACCAATGCCGATGATGGGTCCACCATTTGGTCCATTAGGTTTACCACCTGGTCCACTCGGTCCAGGTCTCGGTCCACCTGTATTCATGCCTCCTTTTCCTGGTCCACTCGTTTGGCCAACTGGCAGGGGCATGGACGTAAATTTACTCTCGAGTCTTCCTCCAATCCCTCCACCAGTCCAAGTGGCTCCTCGTTTCAACCCTAACCTCACGCCTTTACAATTACCTGGTAATTCTAGAAACACCCAGAACTTACCCAACATGGCCACTCCGAGTCGCGAAATGACCCCTCTCAATAAACCCAATAACAACAACAATAATAATAATAGTAATGCATGGGTGCCGAATAGAAACAATGCAACTGGTAAAGCGCCTTCGAGAGGGGAGCAAAACGATTACTCGCAAAATTTCGTTGATACGGGAATGCGTCCCCAGAATTTCATTCGCGAACTGGAGTTGACAAGTGTGGTTGAGGATTACCCGAAATTGAGAGAGTTGATCCAGAGGAAGGACGAGATCGTGGCCAATGCCGCGTCGCCACCTATGTATTATAACTGTGATTTGAAGGAGCATGTTTTGACGCCAGAATTCTTCGGCACGAAATTCGATGTGATTCTCGTGGACCCGCCTTGGGAGGAGTATGTTCATCGCGCACCTGGCGTTACGAACCATATTGAATATTTGAATATTAAGCAAGGATATAGATGTAATTCCCCCTTAAAAATAATACATAATATCGTCATAAATTAAAATGAACTAGCGTGGTACCCGCGCTATTGCGCGGGTTCGGTGTTAAAAAAAATCCTACTTTCTTTGCTTTTTTTTTGTTTTGGGTGAGTATTTCTTCGATGAATCATATATGATATATGATGACAATGCAAGATTGATATTAGAAAAATATTTTCTACATTGTATATAACATGTACATCAATGAATTATATAAATGCAAATATTTTTCTACATTGTATATAACATGTATATAACAGGTATGTATTATGCAAAGAAGAAATACACAAAATGAATATTTAACCAAAAAGAATAGTGCATCACTTTACCCAAATTTTAATAATGAGATAAATTACAATAATTACAATAATACCTAATTTTAATTAATTTAATTATTCAAAAATAATGCAGTCAAATGCGTTAAAAAACACACACTTTCACCACGACATAAAATATGGTACGACGGGGTGCTTGCCTCAGTAAATCATGATTTTTATAAATTATAAAGCAAGAACCGCTTGAATTGTTCAAGACCGGTCTCTTTGAACGATTTAAACGGTTCTTGCTTTAAAATTTATTTATTTTATATACATCATTGGCAAATGTGTTCCTGTGTTTATATTTTTTTTCGTGTTTGTATTTCATATTCGTCTTTCGTATATTCTTACTTCGTATTTCAAAATTTGCATTTCCATTTTTACTTTTATTGGTGTTTCGTATATTCTCACTTTTTATTTCATATTTCGCATTTCGTATTTACGGTTTAGGGCTTATGATTTAGGGTTTAGGATTTAGGATTTAGAGTTTAGGGTCTAGGGTCCGGGCTTCAGATTTTACGCTTTAGTCTTTAGGTTCTAGGGTTTATGATTTAGGGACAACTAATAATTCGTAAGTCCTAATTCATAATTGTATTTGTATTCGTATTAATTTTCATATTTTGTATTCATATTTCGTCCTCATATTGGTTTTTCGTTTTCACATCTCACATTTCGTATTCGTAATTTAAATTATGTACATTCGTATTCGTATTTTTATTTTTATTTGTAAATTATTAATATTCGTGTTCGTATATTCGTATTCGTCTATTTGTATTCGTGTATTATTCTTATTCACATATTCGTATTGGTATTCGTATTTCATATTTGTATTTGTGTGATTCTGTATTTCGTAATTCGTAATTCGTTATTCTTAATGCTTAATTCCTAATCGCTTTAGTATTCGTGTTCATGCATATGTTCATGTTCGCATCCGTATCATATTTCATACTCGTGTTGGTATTTAGTACATGCATATGTATTTCGTATTTGTATTTCGTAATTGTATTTTATATTCGTACTTGTATTGTCTATTTCTATTTGTATCTTTCGCTCTTTAGTGTTTTGTAATTTGTATCCGCAGCTTGATGATAATAATGATGATGACGGCGAATGATGACGGCGATGATGATTATGATTAACATGTCCTCATTTCTGAAATACACCGAATTGTTCGTATTTTTACTTGTATTTGTATTTTTATTTCGTATTCATATCCGCTTTCGTGTCGGTATATTCGTATTCGTGTATTATTCTTATTCGCGTATTCGTATTAGTATTCCTATTTTGTATTTGTATTTGTGTGATTTCGTACTGCGTAATTCATTGTTTGTTATTCATAATTCTTAATTGCTAATCGTATTAGTGTTAGTGTTCGTGCTTATGTGTTCATGTTCATGTTCATATTCGTATACATAGAGATGTAGTGATATCAAATATGGAATATAGATATGTATTAGAGACTACATATTGGACTGACCAACTTATGAGAATATACATGGTTATTGTCATTATATATATTCTCATAAACAAATAGAATTTTAGTTCTTTGACCTGAGGTTATCATTAGATTTCTCACCTGTGAATTGTGATACTTATATATGTTTCTTTGTTATCTTTAACCGGGTAATCAAGATCATCATTGGGTATTACATGAAGCATGTTGGAGGATGTGAATAACCAAGATGGAAGTTGTTTCTTTCATGATTGAAAAAGATATCTCTCAGGGCCCCCTGATGAATTAGGATTGAAGGAAATGTGTGGCCACGCTCAATAAGATTAACATGTGTTGTTAATACTAATTGGACATTCAATCTAATTCTATATCGGGAAAGAGTTAAGTTGATTTAGAAAGGATGACATTTGACCATGTCTTCGTTATCTTTACGTGTTTTTCTTTTCTTTTTCTTCCAAGCATTTACCGCTTCATCGAACCAATAAACACAAAAACAATAAACCTTTTTTGTTTTTCCAATTCAAATACATATAATTTCGTCAAAGCATATATAGATTGATCCCGTATAGCATGTACAAACAATTAATATATTTTTTTTTCCGATCCGAAAAGAATTGTGTTGTAGAATTCGTTTATAATCATAACAATTTATTCGAGTATAGTTTGATCCAGTTTAGTTTAATCCAGTATAGTATAGTTCGGCAAAAATTTATTCCAATCAAAATATTTTCTTCTTCGTAGAATATTTTTCATACAATTTTCAAACATGATGATAATGAAGATGTGGTGATCAGGATGATATGCTCATGATGATATGATAATGATGATGATGATGATGATGATTTTATGATGATGATAATGTCATGATGGTGATGATCAAATTGGGAGGGAACTGAGGAAGCGCATGATTCTAATTTATGATAAGCACTGTCATGTGACACGAAGCCCACCTTGTAAAGCCCACCTTGTCAGAGAGAACCTTATGCATTGTTGAAACCCCTCTCCTTCATTCTTCTTCGCAGCACCATAGGGAAAAAAGAATAAATAAAGCGTATAAGTGATATTTTCAAATTTTAAAGTGTTGATTACCTGGCAAGGGAGAGGGATAAGGCGTGGATAGAATCCCCGAACCCGCAAGACCAGGGGCGTTGACGCAAACTTTGAGCCTCTCGAAGAGTGTGTGGATTTTCAACGCAGAGCCATGTAACACATTATATTCTGCGTAAGCAGAGCCAAAAAAAAAAGGGGCATAAATGATATTTCTCGTGTTTGCCAAAAATAAGGGTAAAGAATGAAGAAAAATGTACACACTAAAATATGAAAATGTCAAAACAACCTCGTAATTACGAAAAAAAACAAACTAATTAAGAAGATGAGAAATGGTTAACTTGTAAAAATACCGTTAAATTGAGCATCTTCCAGCACCCACATAAATGTTTTAAAAATACCCTTGTCGCAATTGGAAATGCTAGCTATGCCCATCAAAAATCTAAAATTCTCAAAAATACCCTTGTAAAATCCAGAATTCGAAATTTAAATCCTAAAATCCGAAAATGACAAAATCCGGTTCTTGCCTAATACTGAACCGAGACTTTGTTGAGTTCATCTAAACCAGACCCGGTAAGCAGTTGAGTTGGACCCGAACAATTAAGGGTTTCGTGATCTTTGCTCTCTCCTGAAGAATTAGGGTTGGAAACATTAGTATTTCTATTAAATTAGCAAAAAAAAGAACGAAATTAGTGTATTAGTAAAAACGAAATAAACAAAATTAGGGTTTCGTACGTACCAACGGTGCCAACAGCATCAATCAATCGAAAGTCGAAAACATATTTTTCAACCACAAATGCTAATTCCGCAGCAGCCAATCCTACATCGTTCCTGCAAAAAAAAAATTAGGCAAGGGCATTTTTGAATTTTTTTTTTTTTTTTTATGAAAATGACCTAATTTATTTTCATAACTTGGCATGAGATTGGCCCTGGGAAAGTCCGCGAGTTACTCTATTCCTTCACATAAGCAAGCGAATAAAAAATATGTTTCAAATTAGATATTATTATTTAGTTCTGAATAAATAGCAAATAAAATATTTAATTACGAAAATTACCAGGAGCAATTGGATCTTCTAATTTCTCGACCTTTTAGCAATTGCGAAGAGTAATGGACATCGCTGCCAGATGACGACCTCACACTATTACC
The DNA here is from genome assembly GCA_946800325.1 of Luzula sylvatica. Lineage (NCBI taxonomy): Eukaryota > Viridiplantae > Streptophyta > Magnoliopsida > Poales > Juncaceae > Luzula > Luzula sylvatica. The sequence goes on from OX326956.1 coordinate 36,080,663, forward strand.
ACTGTAATCGCCACTTTAACGTACTAAACCCAAAAAAATAATAAACAGTAAATATGTAAAAATGGGAACGAAATGAATATTTCATTTTATCACCTCTTGGTTGTTAGTGCAGTTATGTAAGAGTATAATTAGGTACCAGCACTGCGACAATTACTTCCAGGGCCGGCCTAACGGGTAGGCAAACGAGACCCGGGTCTAGGGTCCAATATTTTGAGGGGTCCATATTTTTATAGTAGTATGTATATGTATATATATGCACAATAATACTAAAATAAGTAATTATTGGAATAAATAACTTAATATAAATCCAAATCCGTGATCATACACGGACCCGCAACCCATTATGATCCAACCCAAACCCAATAACATAAATATCCAAGTAAGCATTCTCTCTTCGTTCTATTTCTCAAAACAGAAAAAGAAAAAAAAAAAAAAGAGAGGCGATTTGTCTCCCTCCGCTTGAAGCTCGCGGCCTGAAGTTTGACGCGTCGGATTTGAAGCCAAACCGCCGTCGTCGTGCCTCCTCCTGCCTCCTTAAGCCAATTTGCGCCGGATTTCTCTGTCTCTGGCTTATTTTACTGCAACCATCGCCGGATTCCTCTACCTCCTCCTGCCTCCCTAACCCTAGAAATTGGTATTTTTTTCTACTTTTTGATCATGATTTTGTTGTGATTTGCTTAATTAATTTGTTTATAGGAGTTAGATTTAGTTCAATCATCTTTAAAAAGTCTTTGATTTTGAACTTAGAACGAAAATTTGTGTAATTTAGAATCTGAAAATTGAATCATGTGTTGTACCAGTACTAGCCTGGTGGAACAAAGTGAATTGTGTAATTTAGAATCTGAAAATTTCGAATGAATTTTGAATTTCTTTCATGTGGGTTTTTTAATTCAATCAATTGGTGGAACAAAGTCATGTTCATATTAATTTTTAAACATCATTATCTTTTGTTTCAAATATTCTGCAAATTCTTCATTAATTTCGACTTGGTTTAATTTCAAATATTCTGCAAATTCTCTGCTTATTAGAAACCGTTGTTTGTTTCTAGGTATCTTCAATAAAAGATAAAAATCTGGGAGCGATATAAACACGAGACGAAGAGAGGTGTCTTCTACTAGAGGGATAAACAAAGGTAAATAACACAACTTGGTACAAGAAATAGACTATACAAATGTGATCGATACTTTTGCTTCTAAAAATGCAAGAAGAGTAATATTTAAATGATAATGATAATTTGTAATGGTAAAATATTAAAAAGTGTATTTTGTTTGTTTCATTTTGTATGGTTAAACAAATATTTTTTTTTGTTTTGAGATGATAATTAACGGGTCCGTTTTCGATATGGGTCTCGGGTCTTCGAAAACTCGGGACCGGCCCTGATTACTTCTATGTCCATGTACTCGACGAAGAAGTCTCGAACACGCAAGTCCCTTCGCCCTCTATCATCATTTATCGATTTAGACAGCTCCTCGTCTTATGACAACTCGACTCCATCACTTGAGTGCTGAAAATCGACAAAATGTGGGGCTAACAACAGATCTTGGAGGAATGTAAGCCATTCGAAAATTGTAGCGGTTAATCGATATCCACAAAATCCGAAATATAAGATAAAAAATTCATTACGCAATAATTAAATTGTAAATTTGAAACAAATGATTTTCAAAAACAAATTTCATAAAACAAATTGACCCAAAAATCAAAACTAAATCAGCTCAGCCTTTCATCGAACACCTCGCATGCAACAAAGTACCATATCTCATGAGGCTTAGAAGACCAAAAGAAAATTAGAAAGAAATGAGGAAACTAAAATACACTACTACACACCTGTCCCGAATGATGGCTGCAAGAATTCCAGTTTGACTGCCACGTGGGTCCCGCAAAAACCTAAGGAAAATTAGCACAAAGATTGACAGAAACCTAAGGAAAATTAGCACAAAAAAATCACTAATCCCGTTCGAATAGTAAAAACGGGAGAACATGCGAAAAACATGCCTTGTCGTGCTTCAGCGCCATGATTCATGTGTGTCAACCTCAACCCGTGCTTCGTCGCCACGTCTTTTCCTCTTGTCGCTAGAGCAGTCGTCGCGCAGCTAGGCTTTCGCGAGTTCTTCGTCGCGTCGCTAGGGTTGGCCAATAGCGCCGCCACCAGCAGCGTCGTTCTTTCTCTTCACCGCCTTCATCGCCAGCAGCGTCGACCGCTAGGGTTTTCTCAGGCCTTGTGTTTCGCTTTTTTTTTTTTTCTTTTTCTGGGTTTTCTGGTTTGGGGCTTGGAAATGAGAAGAAAGAGAGGCCCATGGGGAATTATTTAGCCATGCAAACAGTAACCCTAGACGTGGCCGAATGAGGTGAAGAGAAATGGTTCTGCATTATATCTATTTAAAGATAAATGTTATGTAGAAACTATATTAATATGGTGTCAAATAATAATATATATTATAAATAAAATAAAATAAAAAAGTGAGTTGTAAAATATTACCCTAAACCATTTTTAGTATAGTAACGTGAAATATTTAATTTATTTATGTATTTATTAATTTATATCGAATAAAATAATTTATAAAAAAAAGATTGTCCAAAAGACAATTGGATGGAATATTAAAGTTAACATTTGTAGGGGATTTTTGAATAATTAAACTTAATTTCTGGGGGATTTTTGAAGTAATCTGAAAATTAGGGATTTTTCGAGGAATTACAAAAAAAGTCAGGGGCTGCTCGGCAGTCAAGTTTTGTGGTATGTTTTTGATAGGAAATGAAGTTTCCCAATGAATAAAATTGAGGATGTTCGGTTGCCTACCGGGAAGCTCGGTTTTAAATTTAAAACTTACAAAACTAAACAAAACATGTTCAAATACGGTGGATTTGAAAACTTATGTAAAAACTGATTTTTGGAGAGAGAAACCTTGAGACTTTTTCATTTTTATATTATTTGACAACTATGTGAATTTTGATTCTATGAATTTAATTTGATTATGCATTTTATTTCATATTTTCAATTCAAAATATAATTTGTGTGCTAATTTATGTGTTATTAATAGAAATTTTATTTTTTATGTTATTTTGATAATAAATTATTTTGTGTTTAAGTATTTTTTTAAATAAAAAAATCAATATATAACTTCATTGATAATATGATTTAAATTGGCGTGTTCAAACGGTTCGGTTCAATTGAGATCCGAACCGAATCGGCCAAATTCGGTTCATTTCGTTTGGTTCGGTTGAAAAGTGTATTGTTCAGTTTATTCAGGATCTGAACCGAACCGGTTGAATTCGTTTTATTCTGTTTGGTTTTCGATTCATTTGATTCGGTCGATTTTGGTCAAAAATACAATATTTGTATCTGTATTCGCGTTCGTATTCGTATTCGAAACCGGATATCTGATACAATATATCGTTTTCGTATCAATATTTGTATCGGATATCGGATATTCTATTAATATTCTCTACAAATTAATGGTAACAAAAAAATAATATTATCTAAAAATTAGTTGTATTAAAACAATAATATTTTCTAAAAGTTAATGATATTAAAAAAAAATCTCTAAAATTAAATTTCTTTCATTTGTATTAATTAAAATATATTAATTTTAAATTATTGATACGATTTATTTATGTGACATAATTATAATATTCTTATATGAATAAGAAATAAATATGATATTATAAAATTTCATAAAAAACAATACAATTTTAGAAAGTTTTATCCATTTGCAACATCCAATCCTAAGATTTTCAGCAAACACCTTTTAGACATCCTACGCTCACAATTTTTGCATATTCCTGCTATCATAGTATCCTGATATTCATATATTGGTTTCCGGCAACTGGTACTTTCCTGCAACTATACAAAACTATCCTAGAAAACACGTTAGGGGGTTTCTTCAAGAATTCTCCGATAATAAATCATTGAATATAATTTGTCTAACATGAACCAAGGAATGATAACAGTCTAGTCATTAACGTAAAATGACGTGGTATTCTAAAAATACTCAAAATTAATTGTAAAATAATATATACATAAATATTTACAAAAATGTTCATTACTATACAAAAATCAATGATTAGTCATAGATATAAATTTTACCGCAAATTCTATAGATTTGGGTGAAAATAAGAGTTTAGATTATTTAGATTAGGCGAATTATTTGAAGTTTTATTAACTTGTTGCTGTCTTAAGTGTCTTCGTCTATTTCGTAACATTAAATGTGGAGTTCCAGGTTTCTGAAATATGAGTTATTCATTAGCAATTAGCAATAAGCAAAATCTTTCTGACATATTACATATTTACATATTAATATTTCAAACTAGAAACAATTTTGTATTATCAATAAACAAACACAATATTTCAAAACCAATCATAAAACAATTTTTTTATACAAGGAATTCACCCACTATATTAAGCCTAAATTGCATTTGTTTTGGGAATCCTTTCATCATCAATAAACCGTTTCCAAAACCAATGGTTCTTCCAAACTTTCTCACTGATCTCCTCAATCGGTACATTCTCAGTCTCAGGCATGAAGAAATACACGAACAAAGTCATCACAACCACCCATCCCGCAAAAAACGCAAAAATCCCAAATTTAAATTGGCACAACATCGAAAGAGACGCTTGAGCGATAAGGAAAGTAAACATTAGATTGACACAAACAGTCACGCTCTGTCCTGCCGATCTAGTCTCGAGTTGAAATGCCTCACTAGGTATAAGCCAGCCAAGTGGACCCCATGACCAAGCAAATGAAGCAGCAAAAGTACAAATCATTACTAATACCAACATTGCATAACCATGGCTAAGGTCACCTAAATGATCGGTTACATGTAAACCAAGAATGACTGTGATCAAGACGAGAGATAGGAACATTTGTACACCGGCTTCTAGAAGGAGTAATCTTCGCCCTACTCGATCAACGGCGTATACCGAGACTAATGTAGAGAGGACATTAACTGAGCCCAAGATTATTGCAGAGTAAAATGGCGCATCGCTTTGGAAACCGAGTGATATGAAGAGAACTGGTGAGTAGAACAGGATCGCATTAATCCCCGTAAGTTGTTGGAACATCTACAACGACGAAACATAAACAAAAGAAAAGTATGAGAGTGATAAATGTAACAATTGAAAAGACATAAAAAAAAATTAAAATTTGGTATATACTTGGAGGAGAATGGCTATGATGAGTGGAGGGCGATTGTGTCGTTGGAGGAGTTCACGAAAGGGGTGCTTCACTTGCTGAGCGACTCGAGAAGCCTCCATGATTTCCTTTAATTCGGACTCGATATCATCTGTGCCGCATAATTTTTTTAAAACGGCCTTGCCTTCGTCAATGTGGCCTCGCTCGATTAAACTTGTCGGTGAATCGTCTACAACTAGTGCACCGAGTGTAAATAAGAAAGCAGGTATACCCGCCGCGCCTAATGATAACCTCCATCCCCATTTGTCAATCCTATTTAAATGGAGGATGATATCAGCAATAATGAGTTTTAGGAGGAGTTCCATGTGTAACCCTACAAAATCTCAAAATATCATAGCCCTATGACATATAATGAATAAAAGCTGATATAAAACAATAAGCAATGACATTTATACCCCACATTTCTAAAGTCAGTTTTTCAGTATTGTGGGGGTTATACTTTTATAAGGTATTCATTAAAGTATCCTATATAGTAAATGATGATTAATAAATCCAGAGAAGTAAGGGAATACAAAAGACATCATTTAATCCAAGGAATAGAGGAATAGCGGAATAGAGAATAGTGTCTATTCAATTTTATTCCAATAACGTTCGGTGATAATAATGGAATAAAATTATTGGTTTAAATGATATAGATAATAACTAATGACCAAACTACCCTTGTTTATAATTTAACAAGTTAAAAAGCTTAAAACAAGTACCATAATAATAAAATGAAGATGAACTATTTTAATTAATTAAAACAAGTACCATCACAATAATAAAAAAATAACGGTTCAAATTGTAGTTTTATTTGAACTATTCATTGGAGGAAAAAGATATAATATATATATTATCATTTAATCCAAGATAAAAGATATAAACTATATATTATCATTTAATCCACGTAAGCAAATGGGAAGGGAGAAGATATAAAAAAATATATTACCATTTAATCCACGTCAGCAAGGAAAGGAATAGATAAGGGTATTTTTGTCACAAAAAAATGCTTAATCCATGGAATAGTCCAATTCCATGTTTTATCTGGAAGAGCCCAATTCCACTAATCCGTCTATTTATTCCTTGTTCTTCTCATATTGTTCGGCAAGAATAAGAAGAATTAAGCTATTTATTCCTCTATTCCTTGTTATTCCATGGTTGCCGAACATCATCATTAAGTTGAAACAAGATATTTAAACCTCCTCTAATTTTCACTGGTGCAATTTCGGATAGGTAAAGCGGTACCGCTTGATTCGCGAAACCGACACCACAGCCAAGAAGTATTCTCCCGGTTATGAGCATTATAAGATTACTTGCCGCCGCACCAAATATTACACCTGTAATATTAATTATATTATATTTCAATATTTGACTGTTAAGTAAATGTTTAAACTAGTTATAGCGCTTGCTCTCCTTGTTATCATAATAATTTGACTTAATATTTTGAACTAGTGTATAACAGCACCTATGATGAAAAAGACGCCTGCCATGACCATGGTGAGTTTGCGCCCTAAATATCTTGTTGTGTACGAGGCAAAAAAGGTGGCTAGAATTCCAGCCAAGTATAATGAAGAGGTGAATAATTGAATCTTTTGATTGTTGAACAAACAATATTTGTTATTATGCTCTTGTTCGTGCTCCCATTTGCGAATGTATACCGAGTGAAAGAATTTCTCTAGAAAGCTATCCATTGTTGTTACCCCACCTTTTAAAAAAAAAGTAATTGGTGAAATGCATGTGAAATTAGTATTCATGTCACTACTTTAAATCCTTACCTTATCCATTGAAGTCAATCGTCGTTTTAAAAATGCAATTTGTGAAATGCATGTTAATTTAATATTCATGTCACTATCCTAAAATATCAATAAATTATTTTGGGACCTTTATCCTTCTACTATTTTTAGTGGGGTTACTTTTTAAGAATGGTTAATTCAGATGTATGTTAATTATGTGGTACATGTTAATTACCATGTTAATTAAGGGGGGTATTTATGATATAAAGGATGTGGCGGTGAAATCTGGGGGCCGGGTAAATGGCATGGCCGCGGGTCTAGGGTCCCGAAAAAATGAGGGGTCTGTTGTGAATTTTTTTTTATAAAGGTTAAGTATGGAAAAAAGTTTGTAATATGCAACAATGGTGAAAACCACGATGTGATCAGAAAACATTAATCATTCTAAAATATTATATACTATTTTAAATAAAAAATATTATCTAATATATAAAAATAATTAATTCTGATAATTATAAGTAATATTTACTAATTTATTTTCGATTTAATATTTTTATATTAAGAGCATGAGTTAGGGAGATAATGTAATTTCGGCCTCGGGTCCTTAAAAACATAGGACCGGCCCTGGTAAATGGCCTCATTGTCTGATACATATTGTTACTTTGGACTTTCTATTTTTTTATTGGTTTGGAAATTGGAAGTATAATTCTTTGGTATACTTCGGCTAGAGAGACTAACTTGGCTTCTTTTTTCTTTTCTTGAATAGGACTAGGAATAGGAATATTGCATCAACCAAGCTTTAGTTTTTCCTTTTTTTTTGAAGTATAATATATGATATATATATATACCAAATTATCCACTTCAAAAAAAACAGTATCAGTTTTAACAAATTTAGGAAATTATCTAGCACAAAGGTAGGCAGCAAAACTTCAATATTTTTCAAAATATCATTTATTTTTGACCTGAAAATGCACATGAAGAAACCAACAAACATATAGCGGGTCCCTGGACATGTGACATTTTATAGTATAGTCCTGACTCCTTACTTCACTGGAAATTTCATTTTTGACCCTTTTCTCAAATGGATTTATTAAAAAAAGTCCTACCAGTTAATTTCCATGAAAGAACAAACACTGGACAAAAAAACAAAATTTCCAATTAAAACTTATCTTATCTGTTATCTCAATTTGAAAGGTAGATTTTGGGAACTCGAGAACTTAAATTTGGCAATAATAGAAAGAACCTTTAATTGGGCATTTCTAAGACTGGATAGAGACCAAAAAGGGGAATCAGAACGAAATTGGGCACTATTTGTTCTGTTTTAATCAATATAAATCATCATGATTGGTGTTTTTTTGGCCAACAAAATTAAGCACGAGCAATTAGATGCATGACTGAAACTAATTAATTAAGTATAACGAGAAAAAGAGGTGATGTTAACAGGCAAAGTAAGAATCACAATCAAAACCAAACCTGAGATTCCGACGTCATAGCCAAACATCAAACCAGCAGTAGCAACCATGGAGCATGATACAATCAAAATCGGAGTAATCTTCGCTTCCTCATCCAGCGCCACTTCTAGAGGCTCCACCGTACTATAACCTCCTCCTCCTCCTCCTCCTCCCAGCATATTCCTTTTCAATTTTATATTCAAATAGCGAAAAGGAGAAAAAGAACGAATAATAATTTGAATCCACTGTCTGCAAGTACTTAAAAGAGTTGCCCAAGATTTACACCTCTGTGTACTTGTGTGTGTGTGTGTGTGTTGACTGTTGAGACTTGAGAGAGTGTTTAGAGAGAGAGAGAGATATATATATATATAGTTTTTTTAAAGGAAAATTATGCACGTCTCCTCTAAATTGCCCCACAAGCCCACACCAACGGGTGTATTGGTAATTAGCGTTGATCTAAACAAGACAATGATGTTTGTGAAATTATAATCTTTTAGATATTAAATCGAATTCATTTATTAATTTAACATATTCTAATTTAACACGTGCTCATGTATTATATATCTATTTATTTAATTATTTATTTATTTATCACATACTCATTTAACACTAAATTAACACTAAACGAAAAAAAATCATCTCATCAATACAAATATGAGATTGTAAAGACAATTCATATCACCACTCATTTGTAAATAAAGAAAAGATGAGAGATCTAAATATGTATAAATAAACAAAAAATAGCAGATCTACGTATTTACTCTTGCAAAAGACAAAATATATATTAACATGTATAAACTTGCTCTTTTTTGTTAATATATATTAACATGTATATGAAACAAAATATATATTAACGTTTATATACTCTCACACACAGGTCACAAATGTTTTTCTCCTTCGAGAGGTCACGTAGATTTTCTAAATCTCGCCGCTTCATTTTTGTCAGACGACAGATCTTTTTTATCAAGAAATTGATCATGGGGTTGTTTGGTTATCACGTCGGGGTTCGTTTGTTGGCACGCAAGGATGATCTCTTATCCACGTGTTTGCTCGTTTGCATGCAATATATATGCTTCTCTTCTTCTTCCTTGGTTTGCATCGTCATTTATTTGTTGTTTGTTTGTCTCATTTTATGTCATGTTATGTTATTGTGGACTCTTGGTTTTTTTAGGAGTACTTACCTCTCTGGAGATACCTACGTTAAACAATAAATATAGGGAAATTATACTATGTCCCTGAGATCCCCCCACTATTCACGATATGGTGAATAGTGGGGTATGGTATTAGTATCCATCTCCAATTCATACTTTCCATTTCAATTGACGGTTAATTGTGTTTTGAATTAACGGTTCATTCAAATGTAATTAACACATAATACAATTGTATTAGTCATCAAAATAATTAATAATTTCAATTAACGGTTAATACAATTCACTGGGTACAATTTTGGGAGATTTCAATTAGCCCTCCCATATCGTGAATAGTGGGGGAAATGGGGGGGCATAGTAAATGACGTCATAAATATACAATTATAAATCGTCTCTAGTCATGTATGAATGTCAAGGATATACATAATCGAGATAATATATCAGAAATATATACACACTAAGACACTAGTGCATTTGCATAAGAGATGACCACGTTTCTTTAATCATAGAACTTATGAAATGTAGGCTAGATGTCAAGGATAGATGAGCTATCAAGGATTTCTCGAGAGAAGAGAGGAATCACTACAAGGAAGGCAGATATCCATAATGGATATAACCTTAATTTTATTATTTTATTTGTTAAGCTCAAGTGCTCAACATAAAATGTTCGTGATGATACGAAGTTTTCCTTACGATTTTCTCATCCGATTAATGAGATGAATTTTTTTGTCATCCAATGATATAATATATATATATGGGGAGTTCTATCATACACCCTTTTACAAGGGTATTTTGGGTATTTTAGCAATTAATTATATTTGTAAAATGATGTATCATAAAATTTATTTTTTATGGAAATTTTGGTTTAAATGAACAACAAAAATTTCCAATTTAATTAAACATTAATTGATAAATATATTTGATATCTTACCTTAAATATTCATAAATGGATAATTACTCCAAATACCCTTGAAAATAGATGTATGATAAGGAAAGGGGTGTATGATAGAAGCTCCCATATATACCTATATAGAGTGCAACTAAAATGATTGTACAAGTAAACTCTATTTTATACTTGTACATCATATACCATCAGATCTTTATCAAGATTCGTGTACATCTTAAAAGCACACGCTCTCCGTTAATGTACATTTCCGTCAAGAATATTTTTGGCTCTGTCAAACAAAGGGTTTCATCTTTGGTCTTCTTCCTCCTGTGCTCTTCTTCTCTCCTTCTAATCCGTAAATTGTAAATTCAACATTAAGCATCTCTCTCTCTCTCTCTCCACCGCACGAAACAGCAATCAGAGAAAAGTAGAAAAAGAACTCCATTCTGGTTCATCGGTGGAAAGCGCTCTTCTCTATTTCGTCAGTCGCGTGAAAGAGCTTGAGATAATCTTCAATCGTGAGAAAAGAGCTCATCTCTGGTGCAGTCCTTCGAAAGAGCTTCTTCCATCTGGTTTGTCATCTTCTTACTCCTAACTCCCTCCAGATTTGTTAAAAGAGTCTTAAAATTACTGATTTTGGTCTGATTGGGTCTAATCTATATATGCATCTTATTGATATTGAGTTGTCAGGGGCTAATTTAGTCTGCAATATGTTTATTTTTGGGCTGAATGGGGCTACATTATATAATCCGATGGTAATTTTGATTAATGATTTCTCAATTAGCTTTAATTGTTTTTAAATTTGAATTAGAGTCCAATTAGAAGGGTTTTTGCTGCTGACTATCAATTGGTCCGTCATTTCGAGGTTTGCTCACAACATCGAGAGTACACGCAAAAAAAATGAGTGGTTTTGGGAGACTATTATGCAGCTTGAATACATGAAATTTGTACCCGGAATCATTACGCAGATTGCATATTATCCTACACGACCAGCCAACAGAGAAAATGAAGAGTTTGGAGCTTAATTGGACATTTTAGTTCACTTGTCATTAAATCGAAGGAGGGGAATTGCTCGAAAGAGGGTATGCACATTTCTTTTCATTGTTCAGATCATGAAGACCATGAAGGCTAATGAAAATATGATGATTTTGAAGTTTTTTTTTATTTGTGAATTTAAACTTTGTTTTTGAAAGTCAACTTCAGGGTTTGATTGTAAGATAGATGTTTAATATTAAGTTTTGATTTGAGATGTAATTTCAGGCTTTGTTTTCTTGTTTTTGAGATGTGACTTGTGAAAAAAAAAACAAGAATTGTAGATATGAGTTTATGATTATAAGTTCCCTAATTTTTATTTGATGAGTTTGTGATACAAGTTTACTGATTTTTTTGTATCAATCTTATTTTATAAAAGGCATGGTACCGATTCAAGTCGGTACCAACTACCAAATTCTCTAAAATTAAACACAAAAAAAAAATCTTCGTAAAGTCATCATCATCATTTATAACTTCATAAAATTACAAACAAGCTCGCGCATAAGTTAACAAAATTATAAAATAGTTGTAAAAGACTATCAAAATGATAAACTATGACTCAAAGGTTGTAAAATGACAAGAGGTGGTTGAAAATATTCTCCAACAAAATTCGATGAAATTCCAGAAAATCAACAAATTCAAAGAAAAATAATATTTATATTATTATTGTTTGTATTACATAAATAGAATTGTTGTCGATATTTTTAAAGTAATTACATTTATATGCATCGTGAATATATATTAAGTTATTATTTTAGCTATTATCTGTACCGGTCTACAGTCTAGTTAATAACTTCGTTGAATTTAATTACCAAATGGAAAATTAAAACATAATATGTAATCAGGTATCATTTTCATTCAAACCATTTCAAATATTAATTCTATCATTTCAAATTTCACCAATTTCAAATATCACCAATTACAAATAAATCAAAATCATATAAATATGAATTTGACTGTATATATTATATAAGTACCACTTACACAACATATTACAAATAAACCAATAAATAAACACATGAAAACTAAACAAATTTCAACACCAATCCCTAAATTAAACTCGAATGCAGCCCCGTTTCAAAAAAGATTCAATTCAACCATGTATATATAAACATCACAAAATTCAGCCGCAAATCCATCAAACTTGGTCTCGATTTTGTCCCAATTCACAAACAATTTGAGAAATCAGTACAATTATGCTAGTTCGGACCCAATTCACATCCAAATTCATACCCTATTAAATCCGATGTCGTTTCAAAATTTTCAGATGCAAATTATATCCAATTGAATCGTAGAAGGCCAATTATCGAAAGAAAAAAATTTGTAGAAGTTCAAGCAAATCTAAACCATAAGCCCTAAAATCCATCACACGAAACCTGAAATTGAAATGGAAAAGAACAAGAGGGGCGCAGAGAAGAAACGATGTGGGCGCGACTAGAAGGGGATAAGACACTGCCGATAGACAAATGCAATATTATTTGGTCTGACGATCACAATTCTCTTAGCATCCATTTGAGCAGTGCTTCTCATTTCAAAATAAGCACGGTATTTTGTTTTTTGCAAAAAAAATTGGGGGGTTAATTTTGTTTGTGATATCAATATATCAAAACCCAAATTAATATAGTTCTCCCTTTTGCGGCTGAGGGGTGCTGGTGAATCTTGAGATTGGATCCACCAGAAGTAACAATTTTGAAAGAATTTTGAATTAACTTTAGATTTGTAGCTTTGGATGGTCTTGATATTTCAATTTCTGGAAGGGTATCACTGAAATTCGAGAGAATTTATGAAACCACACCATATCCTTTTCAAATTAAAAATAAAAATCACAGAAGTTATAGAAAATTTAATTACCCAAATACAGCAAAGATAGATATGGTATAACCAGCGCCAGTGAGAAAGAAATAAAGGGTTAAAATGCAAGATGCCTTTCTTCTCCTAAACCCTAAACCCTAGTCGAGACAGCACTGAGAGAAGCGAGGTAGCGAGTACCGTAAAAGGGAGGAGGCGAGTAGTGTAGAAGGGAGAAGGGAGTGGGAGAGACGGAAGATAAAAGTTTTGTCTGTTAACGGCACCGTTTGCATCTAAACACTGCACGGATCTAAGAGCAGATCCGATGGTAGAAATATCACAAGTAGATAGGGTTCAATACTTGTACAAGTATTTTAGTTGCACTATATATATATATATATATATATATATATATGTGTGTGTGTGTGATGTTAAGTAAATATGTGATAAATAAATAAAAAGGTCCGGTTCAACACATGATCAGATATTAAATGAGTGTATATTAAATGATTATATGATAAATTAGTAAATAGATCCGATTTAACACATAATTTTTCTTTTTAATTTCACACAAGTTAATATTTTATTATCACTAATCGTCAAATCATTATGAGAGTTTTTTTTTTTTTTTTGAGTAAAATAGAGTAGGCTCTTAAATCCTACTTCTACTAGTTTCATTAAATGTTTGAAAGTTCATACAATATTTGAGGTTATTTGCCCTATAAAAATAAAAAATTCTAATCCTGAATAACCTCATTAACAACCATATGAACTTAACCTAAAACAAGAACACCATAATCTAAATCCATCAATAATCTGGAATTAGAATCCTTGAATCTCTATCCTAGTTTTTCATTGAGAAATCGATTCCCGGATTTGCAATAACAAACGTATAAAAGGCCTTTCGCACCGCCTGCCTCTTCTTTCCTTCTCTCTCCCGCCCCTCTTCTCTTCCTCACAAACCCTAATAGCCGCTCTTCTTCAAGCTTTCACTTCTCCGCTACAGCCTTATCACCACTAACACCTTTCTCAATGATATCACCTCTCCATGTCTCAGTCGGGTTCAAATACAAACCCTAGATCTTCCAGCGACTCCATCTGATTTACATCTTCACGTGATTCAATCTGGTGTACAATCTCTGGGTTAGAAGTCGGATTTGAGGAAACTAGATCTTCTAAGCTCTCAACAATACTCCTTAAGGTAAAAAACTCTTGATCTATTTGATTTGTTTGCTGATTTTCTCCATTTCCTCTTTCAACCTGATTTGCTTCATTTTCTAATCGAGATCTCTCTTCTACACTTAATTCTGAGTTAAACCACCAAACAGTTGCATTAAACCCTTGATTTGATCTTAATAACGAGTCTTTTTCCTTTGGTTCAGTCACTATTCGATTTTTAACTCTTCTTATTTCTTTAGATCTATCAGTAGCAGGGCTGGATATGATGATCTCAGTGCTAGAATTAGTATTTGAGGCTGATTCAGTACTGAAACTAATTTCTGGTATTGTCTCAGATAAGCTATTTCTATATGCTTGAACACTGGTACCAGTACATGAATCATTATCAGTAGCCTTCCTTCTTTGATCATCTTCACTTCTTTTCCATTGCCTGGTATCGGTACTGTAACTGGTACCAGTAATCCTTCTTCCTTGATCCTCTCCATTGCAAGCCCTCTGTCTGGTACCGGTACTAACACCAGTGCCAGTACATCTTCTCCCTTGATCTTCTGCTCTTCCATTCCCCTGTCTGATACCGGTACCGGAACCGGTACCATTAGGTCTTCTTTCTTGCTCCATTTCACTTCTATTTCTCTGATTTGTACTTCCTGCATAAATATTTCCATTAGCGTAGTATGCTTCTTCATTTGATATTATTTCATTTTCAATATTTAAATCCTCAGATCTATTTAAATTTATTTTGGACTTATTTACTAATTTATTTAATTTATATTGATAGATTATATGGTCTACAACTTGCCAATCTAAGAAGGTTTGGTTAGTGAATGTTCTTCTACACCTCTCAAGCCAAATTTTATAGAGAAAAATACAGATAAGAATCTTAAACTCCTTCTTTACTGTTTCATTAATTAAAATTTCCAGGGGTTTAATTGCATTATGTAATTGATTATTTAAACCTAATACACCATTTAATTTTTCCCAAACTACCCTTGTAAAATGACATTCACTTATGATATGCTCAACATTTTCTTCAGATTGTTTGCATAAGACACATCTGTTAGGCAAAAACCATCCTCTTTTCTTCAAATTATCCACTGTAAGGATTTTATTTAAGTATAATAACCAAATAAATATTTTTATTTTTAATTCTATCTTTATATCCCATATTTTATAATAATGTGCTTTAACATATATACCTTCAATTAATATTTTATATGCACTTTTACAGGTATATGCTTTGTTATTGTTCCAAGCCCATTGAAACACATCTTGCTGGCTTGGATTAAGATCAAGAGAATGACAGATTTGTTCCAATTGAACAAACTGAAGGAAATACAATTTCGGATCAATCGTAAAAGTGTACACAAGGATAAACGAATGTAAGCGTACATTCGTGGTCATATCTTTCAATAGGAAAATCCAATTTGAATGGTTCAAATTGGATTAGATAGATAATAAGATTATCTACAACCTTCATGTAGAAATAGTTTTCATTTGAACGAAGTTTCAGTGTCGTTTTAATGGAATACCGAAAGGGTGCGACAGTTTGACATACAGTTAGTAAAACGTCCGTAACTTTCGCATCCGAACTCCAATTGGGCCAGGCCAAATTGGGTTGGAAAAATAATAAGATTATTTAGAACTTTCGTGAAGGTTTAAAGTCGGTTGGAATGATTTAATATTTTCGTTTCGACAGAATACTGAACAGGTTCGTGCAGTTTTCTGTGTGAAAGGGTGTATATTGGATATACATGTCTTTTGGCCCATCCTTATCCTATGTGATATAAATAGGATGTTTCTCTCTCTCTCTTATGGCAGATCATTCTGTCCAACCTGTTGAATTAATTAGATTAATCCAGAATATTGAGAGTCATCTTTCAGAGAGTGAAAGAGTGCGAAGAGAGAAAACCGAGAAAAAGAGTTTTTCTCGGAATAGAGAATCGATCTAATCAAGCAAGTTCGCCGGTGCTTCGTCTAGGCAGATGCATCCGCGACCGACGTATTCCGACTTAAGGTGGATACACGTAGAGGGGCAACACTTGTGGCTCTTCGATTGTGACCAAACCGAAGGAGCAAAATTGTTGGCTGTGGAAGAGTATGGACGTGGGACGCACGAAAGACAACCGGAGGCGTGTCAAGACGGTGGGAGCCGTGTGGTATGGGACGCACGGGCTAGTCACCAACGTGACACCGGAGAAAGAAAGGATGCGAGCGATCAATCCGTCGTGCGTGATCAATTTCACGTTGGTAATCGTCTATCCTTCTATTCCATCGTACCCTCGAAGTCATGGCGTGATCTTGGATTTTGGGAACCGGACCGGGCCTTCATATCCGCTGCGCGGGTCCGGGGACGGGATGAATTCCCTACACAAACTGTTCATGTGTCACTATGGATAAAGGTACATTAAACCCTAAACTTTGATATAAATTTGTTTCATTAATCATTTTTATAAAATACTCTACAGTGCCACTTTTATTCTCTGAAAATGAATATAATTCTGAAAACATATGAACCAAAGGTTTTTCATTCCATTTATGTTTCCAAAAGTTTGTATTTCTTCCATTTCCATGTATAATATTTAAACTATGATTAAAAAAATCTGTATTTTTTAAAACATCTTTCCAAAAATATGAATTTTTATTTATACTTACATGATCACAATCTTCAATTAAGTTATTATCAATTAACTTAAACCAATCTAACTTATCTTCTGAGTTATAGTAGAGCCATAACCACTTAGTTAAAAGTACATTATTAAAGATTTCTAGGTTTATAACTCATAATTCCCCTTTTTCTTTTGGTTGACATACAATGTCCCAATTAACTAGGTTATATCCAGATAGGTTATTTTCTTTCCATAAGAATTTTTTTCTAATTTTATCAATTTCTTTAATTACCCATTTTGGGAATTTAAACACATTTAAATAATATATGGGCATGGCAGTTAAGACTGAGTTCATAAGAACTAATCTTCCTGCCTTATTTAATTAACTACCTTTCCAACCAATTAACTTATTTGTTATTTTTTCTATCAAAATTTTATAATCTTTCTTAGATGGTCTTTTATAATGTAATGGTAATCCTAAATATTTAATTGGGAATTGACCAACTTTACAATTTAACTCCTTAGCCATAATATTTAATTCTTCATCTTCTATATGTAACCCTATAACTTCTGATTTAGAAAAATTCATTGTTAATCCAGATTCTTGCCCAAATAGATTTAAAATGAATTTAATTCTTTTAATATTATTAATATTAGGTTTTAAAAATAATAAAGAATCATCAGCATAAAACAGGCTTGTATAAATGTTATTTAATGGTTTAATAATATATCCTTTTTCACTTGAGTTTTCTAATAACTTTGATAACACATCCATAACTAATAAGAATAAATAAGTAGAAATAGGATCACCTTGCCTTAAACCCCTTTTTAAATGTATATATTTCCCTGGACTTCCGTTTAATATTACCCTTGCTGTCCCAGGAAGTACTGAATTTTTAATCCATTCTATAAAATTCACACCAAATCCTCTTGCTGTTAAAATGTTTATTAGAAAATCCCATGATACACTATCAAATGCCTTGTGTATATCTAATTTTAATATAATTAATTCAGTTTTTAATAGTTTAGCTTTACTTATAACTTCCCTAGCATAAACATAATTTTCAGCTATATTCCTACCCTTTAAAAAACCTGATTGATTTTTAGATATCATTTTATTTATATATATACTTAGTCTATTAGATAGTATTTTTGAAAAAATTCTCTGTATACTAGATGTAAGGCTTATTGGCCTAAAGTCTTTAGGTTCTATAGCATTGTATTTTTTTGCTATTAAATAAATATATGATGAATTAAATTTAGACAATCCTTTTTTTCCTTCTTTATTAAAAATATCTAATATTTCATATTTTATAATTTCCAAATTATTTTGAAAAAATTCTCCAACAAAATCATCTGGTCCTGGACTTTTATTGATTTTCCAACTATTTGTAGAAATTTTAAGTTCTTCCAAATCAAAGTCTTTTTCTAAATCTGATAAATCCAATAATTCATTTTCATATAATTTTTTAAGATTTATATTTCCAACTTTTTTTATCATTTATTATATTTCTACCCATTAAGTCCCTGTAAAATGCAAATAATAAATCTGCCTTTTGTTTATGTTCTTTAAATTCATTACCATGTTTATCCTTTAAAACTGGAATCATTGATTTTGACTTTTTAACTGATGCATGTAAATGAAAAAAATCTAGTATTTGCATCTCCCTCTTTAACCCAATTAAATTTAGACCTTTGTTTCCAATAAATTTTTTCTAATGAAATTAAAGTTTCAATTCTCATTTTAGATTGATTTTTAATCCAATGTTCTACGTTTGTTAATTTCTGTTATTTTCTATAATATCAGCCCATTGTATGAATTTTTTACAATTTTCCATTTGTGTGTTATAATTTATTTGCATAGTTTTATTTAGGTTTTTCAATTCTCTGCCTAAATCATAATAGTTATTATATAGTTCTTCCATTGTGTTACTTTTTATTATTAATTAGATATGAATTAATTAGATTTTTGAACTCATTTATTTTTAACCATTTTGATTCAAACCTAAATCCATTAAATATTGGATAATTTGTATTTGCCTCATATCATATTGGAACATGATCTGAACATGTATTAACTCTAGCTAGTAATTGTGAATTTGGATAAATAGTCATCCATTTTTTGTTAATAATTATCCTGTCTAGTTTAGCCCTTGAGTATGAATTATTCCACGTATATTTTTTACCTTTAAGGGGTAAATGTATTAAATGCACATCATTAATAAAAACTTTAAATTCATTTGTATAAACATTATTATTTCTTCTACCACTTCTCTCATTAATATTTAATGTTAAGTTAAAATCTCCCAAAATTAACCAAGGGTTTACATTATTGTTTGCTATTACTGTTAATTCATTTAAAAAAATCAGATTTCTCATTTAATTTTGTAGGCCCATAAACCCCTGTGATTAACATAATTGTTCCATCCCATTTTGTTTTTAATTGAACTGATAAAGCATATTTATATTTTATAGTGGATATATATGTAAATAAATTTTTATTCCAAGAAATTAATATCCCACCTGATGCACCTTTAGATTCTAAAAAATCAAAACCAGTTAATTTATTACCACAACATTCTCTATTTATTTTATCATTAATTAATTCCATCTTAGTTTCTTGTAAACAACATATGTCTGTATTTTCCTCCTTAATATTTTTAAGTACCATATTTTTCTTTTCATTTGAATTTAGACCTCTAACATTCCATGATAAAATTTTAAGTTTTTTATAATTCATTTAATTATTATTTATCATCTTAGTTCTAAGCTAGTACTAAGTACTATGCTCTCCTAACAATTCATGAATTGTATTATTGACATTATCATTTATTTCTATACCAGTTGAGTTTAGTATATTAACTATATCTTCCTTATTTTTAATTTCCTGTGTATTTTCTAAATTTAAGGGTTTAAACTCTGTGGTTTTAATTTTTGATTCCTGTCTTTTATTCCTTTCTTTTATTCCTTTCTTTATATTTAACCAATTGTGCCTTCTCAACTGGAGAATTATAATGACCAGATTGTTTATTTATGAGTCTAGTACTCCTTCTTTGTTCATCTGTTTTTATGATTTTATTACTTATTTTATTATTATTAACTTTAATATTATTATTTTCTCTCTGTATATCATTCTGGCCAATATACTCAATCATCGGAAGATCTTCTCTTATCTCTAATTCATTTGGCTCCTCATTAAAGGTATTTACCACTTCATTATTATAACTATTTTGAATTTTTTTGAAAATAATCATTGATTTTTGTCTGTTTAATTTCAGGATTTTTAGACTGTTCCAGAGTTATTGTTGAGTGTACTATTGATTTAGAAGGAACCTCATCTTGACTCTGAACTGTTAAAATCTCCTTAAGTGGTAATTTATGATTATATCCCTTTAAAGTTTCACTATTTCCCTTGACTGAATCACCACAAGCAGATTTGATCACTGCTTGTGGTCTTTTTGGCATCTGTGTGATGATTACCAACCCTTTATTTGTAATTGAAAAAGATAAAGAAGAGATATAAGATTGACTTGAGGGTTTTATGCAATTTGGTCCCTGGATATTAGTATAAGATTCTTTATAAAAAGGATTTTTAAGAACTTGGGATATTTGAAAAAGATTTACTCTATATAAGTTTTGTCCCCCTTCTATCCCAATAGTGAGACCTTGTTGTTGAGGTTTTATTATTAAACTTTTCTTTATTAACTCATCTTCTTCAAAAGGATTTTTAGTTTTTTCTATGTTTTCATTGAGATTAATGTTTTGATTATTTTTTTGTGTTTTAATCCTCCAAAAAGTTGTTTGCTTTGTTTTCTTCTTGTGCCAAATTTTAATTGGAATTTTACTCTTCACGTTAAATTTATTTTTCAATGTAAGCTTTTCCTTGTTATTGTTTAATATTTTCCTTGTGTTTATTGTGTTTTTTTGTGTTTTTTGTGTTTCCCCCCTCTAATTTGTTTGTCCCAATGATGTACTCTGAGGGTCTATTTGTAAAACTAGAACGTTGTATTATGTTATTTGCAAAACTAGATGAACCTGGAACATCCTTCACTTCCTCTACATGTAATATTATTATTACATTATCATCCATTATTTTAATTGATTTTGGTATAGTTTTGCTTTTCTCACAATTAATATTCAATTTTATTTCACTTATAATTTCAGTTGGAATATAGGATCCTACAGAGATTAATATCCCAATTTTCTCAGTTATCAAGGTTAAATCAGTGGGATTACAATATTTCAAAGGTAATTTAAAAAGCTCTATTAATCTTGTATGAACCCTAATATTATCTGTCTTTTTCATATTGACTACAATTTGACTTTGATCTATGATTTCATCAGTTAGAGTGTTATTAATATTATTATGCTCAACCCTAATTTGCTTACCTTTTTGCAATGTTTGATTCACTCTATTTTCAGGTTTATTGTTTTCAGATGCAAAAGGGGCTTTGTGGGCAATCCAATCAGGTTTGATCTTAGTACTATTTTGATTTAAATTTGTATAACAATACTTTTGAATGTGACCAATTTTATAACACCTTAGACATCTAATTGGTTCCCTACATGCATTCCTCAAATGTGTAGTTGAGAGTCATCAAAAACAATATTTATGAATTTGAGTTTTTTGTGAAATAGTTGATTGCCTTTGTTTTTTTGAAACCAATGTCCATTGATTTTCATTTGGTTTGATATTTTCCAGGACTTGTGCATAGGTTCGATCCATTAAAGATGTAAAAAAGATGTAAAAAAAGAGATATGAGATAACTTAGCTTATCAAGAAGGCAACTGGAGATCTCCTGTGCTGACAAGCTTCACCAATTCCTCCTCTAGAGTTCAAGATCCTATTATGAAGCTCACTGACCCTTCTCTGAAGCTCGAAGACCTTTCTCAGAAGCTCAAGATCCTGCTATGAAGCTCAAAGATCCTTCACTGAGGCCCGAAGACCTTTCTCTGAAGCTGAATTCACCAGTGTGTAATGAGGTTTTTGGCTTAGGTTTTCTTGGATATATATTTGTATAATTGGACTTTGAAAGATTTGTGTGTTTGATGTTGATTTGAAGGGTTGCCGGATTTAGAGAAGGATGTTCTTTTTCCTTTTCCTTCAATTCTTTTGTTCTCTTGGATTCAAATGAACCGCCTGAGGTCCTGTGAGTCTGGACTAGACACAGGGAACCGCCTGAGATTAGAGTTTCAATGCTTGAAATCTAAATCTCTACGCTTCTTGAATCGCCGGGGAATGAATGCATATTTTTGCAAAATGGAACATGCATATTTTTGCAAAATGTTATCCTGAATTGATTTGATAGTGGCGTTTTTACCAGGAATAAATATGATAGTAATAATTATAGAGGATAACCAGGCCCGGTCCTGAGTTATCGGAGGCCCGTGACATGATGTTACAATAATCCAAAATTACGAAATAATATCAATTAAAAATAAAAAATATTTCCATCAATATTCGATTCCAGCTTAGAAACTTTTCGAGGTTCTCGCAACATTTTTCCAAGGATTGTCTTTCAATCTCAGAAAAGAAATTGTCTTTCAATCTCAGAAAATAATCATTGTACAGAGAGAAATTACAACTTACAAGAGATTACAGCACAAAAATTTCAATCTCAGAAAACTGTCTTTCAATCTCAGCAGAAGAAATTACAGCACAAAAATTCGAAATTACAACTTACAAGAGAATCATATTTGACGAAATTACAATTTACAGCACAAAAAATTTATTTACGAAATTACAGCACATAAATCACAAGTCATTAACCAAATTACAATTTACCAGAGAATTGTATTGTATTGACTCGAAATTATCTTTCAATCTCAGCAAATCACTGTATTGAGTCGAAATTACAACTTACAAGAGAATTGATGAAAAAATTAAGAGAAATTGAAGAGAAATTCGATGAGGACTGTGTCTTTCAATCTCACTGTCATTAACCAAGTACGTGTCATCGTCGAGCTTCCATCTCCTGTACCGGTACACAACTGAACTCGTGTCCTCAGATCCAGTACCGGTGTTTAACGGGTTCGGCTCGTCGTATGTCACCTTGGTCCCGTCCTTCACGAACACCTGAAATCAAGATTCAAATTTTGGTAATTTTTCAAATTACAATTGAAATTTCAAATTAGGGAATTTTTGAAATTGTACCTGTTGAGCGAATTTCTGATTGATCTCAGTGGCCTCTTCGGAGAGCATTTGGGGAGAGTTAATATCATCCTTGGAATCTGGCAAAGGCTCTTGAGCGGTCTCGTTAACAGTGACCATGTCAATTTGCGACCTGTCCCTCTTATCCAAGAACAACTTTTTTCCAACTCGTTGAATTACAATGTCCCACGAACACACCGATCTAGAATTGAAGAGAAATTCGATGAGGACTGTGCCGCAGCGAAGACTGTGAAGAATTGATGAAAAAACTGAAGAAAATGACCGCCCTAGCAAAAAAAAACTCTAAGAAAATGACTGGTCCAGCGAGTAAACGACGAACGGCGATAAAAATGACGAAAGCACTCGAAGAGAAGGGCGCTCCATTCATCATCATCATTCGGCAGGTTGTAGTCATACCTCCGGTCGAGTCGCAGTCGTAGTCTCGCAGAGCACGGCAGCCACGCTAGGGTTTCGCATAGGGACGCGTTGATGTTGTTCTGCAGCTTGATTTATGTTCAAACGGATCCGAATCATGCACAAACGGGTCCGGTGCAAATAAATGTTAGTGAGTCAGATTATTATTAGTAGGTATAATTTATTTCTATGTAAAAATAGAAGGCCTGTGAAAAAAGAGAGGTTTGTGACCCGGGTCAACTGGGCCAAATCCCAGGGCCGGGCCTGAGGATAACAAAAACTTGTTAACTCAAACGGTTGGATATCCACTCGAGCCTCAAAGAGGTGAGGAGTTCGAATCTCGGCAAAACCGATATCTCAAAAAATAGATGAGGGACAAAGAGCCCATCTTGTATTCATCGAAAAAAAAATAATTATTATAGAGGATAAGTACAATTATTTAGATGCTTGGTAAGCAGGATATGTCCAAAGTTTCTCAGGTTACATATATGTCATCGAAAAAAATATATATATTTACATATTAATATTTGAAACAAATTTGTGTATGGTCAATCTATGAACACAGTATTTCAAAACCAATCACAAACAATTTTTTATACAAGGAATTTCTCCACTATATTCAGCCTAAATAACATTTGTTTTGGGTATTCTTTCCTCGTCAATAAACCGTTTCCAAAACCAATGCTTCTTCCAAACTTTCTCACTTATCTCCTCAATCGGAACATTCTCAGTCTCAGGCATGAAAAAATACGCAAACAAAGTCATCACAACCACCCATCCCGCAAAAAATGCAAAAATTCCATATTTAAATCGGCACAACATTGAAAGAGACGCTTGAGCAATAAGAAAAGTAAACATTAGATTGACGCAAACAGTCACGCTCTGTCCTGCCGATCTAGTCTCGAGTTGAAAGACCTCACTAGGTATAAGCCAGCCAAGTGGGCCCCATGACCAAGCATATGAAGCAGCAAAAGTACAAATCATTACTAATACGAACATTGCATAATCACGGGTAAGGTGACCTAAATGATCGGTTACATGTAAACCGAGAACGACTGTGATCAAGACAAGAGATATGAACATTTGTACACCGGCTTCTAAAAAGAGTAATCTTCGCCCTACTCGATCAACGGCGTAAACGGAGACTAATGTAGAGAGAACATTAACTGAGCCCAAGATTACTGCGGAGTAAAATGATGCATCGTTTTGGAAACCGAGTGATATGAAGAGAATTGGTGCGTAGAACAGGATCGCATTCATCCCCGTAAGTTGTTGGAACATCTACAACAACAAAACACAAACAAAAGAAAAAGTATGAGAGTGATGATTGTAGCAGTCAAAACGATGACGATAACAGAATCAATATTGGAATATACTTGAAGGAAAATGGCTATAATAAGTGGTGGGCGATTGTGTCGGTGGAGGAGTTCATGATAGGGGCGCTTCACTTTCTGAGCGACTCGAGAAGCCTCCATGATTTCCTTTAATTCGGACTCAATGTCATCTGTGCCACATAATTTTTTTAGAACGGCCTTGCCTTCGTCAATGTGGCCTCGCTCGATTAAACTAGTTGGTGTATCATCTACAACTAGTGCACCGAGCGTAAATAAGAAAGCAGGTATAATTGCCGCGCCTAATGATAACCTCCATCCCCATTTGTCAATCCTATTTAAATGGAGGATGATATCAGAAACAATTAGTTTTAGGAGGAGTTTCATGTGTATCTCTACAAAATCGCAAAATATCATATGAATAGAATAAACACCGATATAAAACAAGAAACAACCACACTTGCACCCCACATTTCTAATATTATTTTTTTCAGTATTGTGGGGCTATAGTTTTATAAGGTAATTCATGAAATTATTTTATATATTAAATGATGTTTAATAAATTCAATGAATTAAGAGAATAAATAAGAGATGTACTTTGATGAGCCATAATTGACAAGGCTAGCGAAGAGGATACCGATTGTAACATTAAGTTGAAACAAGATATTTAAACCTCCTCTTATTTTCAACGGTGCAATTTCAGATAGATAAAGTGGCACCGCTTGATTCGCGAAACCGACACCGCAACCAAGAAATATTCTTCCGGTTATGAGCATCGCAAGATTACTAGCTGCCGCACCAAATATTACACCTATAGTATTAATATTACACCAAGTTATCATAATAATTTGACTTAATATTTTGAACTAGTGCAATATAACAGTACCTATGATGAAGAAGAAACCTGCTATGACCATGGTGAGCCTGCGCCCAAAATATCTTGTAGTGTACGAGGCAAAAAAGGTGGCCACTATTCCAGCCAAGTATAATGAAGAGGTGAATAATTGGATTTTTTGACTGTTGAACAAACAATATTTGTTGTTACTCTCTTGTTCGTGCTCCCGTTTGCGAATGTACACCGAGTGAAAGAACTTCTCTAGAAAGCTCTCCATTGATGTTACTCCGCCTTTCAAAAAGAGTAATTTGTGAAATGCATGAATGTCACTACCAAATTCTTATGATATCCATTGACTTTTTAAAAATGAAATTTGTGAGATGCATGTTAATTTAATATTCACGTCATTATCCTAAAATATCTATAAATTAGTTTAGGATCTTTATCATTTTACTATTTTTTTTTTTTATAGTTGTTTTCTTTAAGGGTCACTTTTCACGGACCGGGTCTTGTCCAAAAAAAATTTTGGACAAGATTCTGCACAAATTTTTTTACAGTCACACGATATTTGATCCAACTATAAATAAAAATTTACATTAAAATTCTTGTATTATTTTCAAATTGAAAAAAATCATTAATATCACCGAAAATCATATTAAAATGTTCATTTTTTTGGAAATCAAATAATTCATGTAATTTTATATCTTATAACATTCAAATATGATAAAAAAAAAAAAATCAAATAAGATCACATCAAAATCTCATAATTACAAAAAACTTTGGAGGAAATCTTATTCAAATTCCTTTGGGTGAGCCCTCGTCCCTACTTTTCAAGATGAAGTATTAATATAAAGACTAGAGTAGTGATGTATATCTCTTATAACTTTTCTCTTAATTTGTTGATATGAATATGACTTAACGAATTAAGAATTAACAAATAAATACATAATTTAACATCTTAATTTAAGATTTAATTATTTTAATTTATGATTGAACATTTAATTAAAATTTCGAACTATTAATTAAGTTGGTAAAAAAAAAATTTAATCATATCCACGTTATCAAAAATTTTGAAGGAGAAATAGGATTTGTCCAACATTTTCCTAAAGAATATTAGTTTGATTTGTTAGTCGGCTTCTTGTTTTGTTATTTGTTTTGAAGTATAATAATTCTTTGGTAGACTTTGACGAGAGACTTAATTTTTTTTTAGAACAATGACAACAGGCTTAACTTTTCTTTTCTTGACTCAGGAATATTGCATCAATAAAGCATTAGTATTTTTTTTTGGAGCATTTCTAAACGTAATCTTGTATGAAAAAAGATTTCAAAAAATAACCTTGTTTCAAAAAATATTCTAAAACTAACATAAAACGGATTTTAAAATCCCGGTAGCACCTGATTTTAAAAATCCGCCCAATTAATTAGATACAGGTACACTTAGAGGTGAGATTAAACAAAGCTCAAAAAGCACCGGATTTATAAAATCCGGTCAAAATAAAATTGATAAACGTCCCCAAAATTTACCTCCATATCATGTATAATTCTAGTGTATACATTTAATTATGATGATAATTAATAAATAATTAAATATCATATAAATAACAGCTAATTTAAATACAACTAAGATTTATTTGAATTATTATATTAAAATTAATATTAATTAATTTTTAATTATGTTAAGTGTGTTAAATGGAATCAAGAGAATAGTGTGGTGCAATATTGGAGCAACCTAACTTTTCCCTTTATTTCATGTCAGAGAATAATACAAGGAAATTTTGGGTGTTCCCAAAATTTCACCGCAACATTTTCTATGTTCTATTTAACACAAATAATTAGCATGATAAATTCAAAAATTTATAATTAAAAGTTGACTAATATTAATTCAAATTTAGTAATTTAAATAAATATTAATTATATATAAATCAATTATTATTTATATGATATGTGTTAATTATATTGTTAATTAAATGTATTAATTAGAATATGTATGATATGAGGGTAAAATCTGGAGAGATTTAGTAACCATTTTTATAAAGTGTGTGACCGGATTTTATAAATCCGGTGCAGCTGAGATTTCTTTAATCTCCCTAGTTAAGTGTACCTACATCTAATTAATTCGGCAGGTTTTTAAAATCAAGTGCTATCGGGATTTTAAAATCCGGTTTGGGTTAGTTTTGGAATATTTTTTGGAACAAGGTTATTTTTCGAAAAAAAAATTCATACAAGGTTACTGTTAGAAATGCTCCTTCTTTTTTTTTGCTGCGTACGATACGATATCTATAGACCAAATTATCCACTTATAAGTCATAACAAATCAGTACTAGTTTATCGAAGTAAAGCAGCAAAACTTCAATATTTTTCACAAGATAATTTATTGTTCACCTGAAAATGCACATGAAGGAACCAACAAACATAGCGGGTTTGACCTATGTTACGCGGATACTTCAAAAATGCAGAAGTATCCTGAGGATACGGGTATTCGATACGGATACGATACGGCTCGGATACTAGGGATGTCAATGGGTTGGGTAATACCCGTGCCCGATGGGTATCCGACCCGGACGGGTCGGGTAATACCCGATTAAGCACCCGCGGGTCGGGTATTACCTGATTAAAAAATACCCGGCTCGGGTCGGGTAGGGTATGGGTGAGGTCGTATCCGACCCGTGGGTATACCCGAGCCGAACCCGATTCTTAATAACCCTTATTATATTAATATTTTTATATATTTTATTATTTTTGTTGATTTTTTATTGGTTTTAATCTATATTTTCTACTGATTATTTATTATACAACTTATTTTTTTATTTGTTTAGTAAATAAATTAAAATAAATAATTTTCTAGATTTATGTCTATTTATTTTTGTTTTTGCTGTTATTTTACGTTTCTACCAATTTTAGTTTTATTATACAATTTCTGTTAATTCACGGTCAATAATTTATGTTTAAAAATATTTTGTTGTCTATTTTGTGATTTTGTGATATTATTATGTTATATGAATCTATGATGATTATTTTAATTTGAAAAAATATACTTTTCATTAGTATATTTTAATGTTTTTGTATATGTTTTGGTGTGGGTAAAATTTCCCGTGGGTAATCCGAAAATTCGCGGGTACTAAACGGGGCGGGTAAAATTACCCGTTTAGTTGACGGGTCGGGTATGGATATTACCCGATTAAGATGGATAAGGATATGGGTGAGCCTATACCCGAGCCGAACCCGACCCATTGACATCCCTATCGGATACGTCACGTGGTGTATCCGATTATTTTAATATTTATTTTTTTGGGATACGGCGGGTATACGGCAGGATACGGTAGGATACGGCCGGGATACGTTCAGGATACGGCTGAGATACTCCATTTATGATACTTTGGCCCATTATATATTTTGGCCCATAATTGTTTTAAATAAATTATATAAAATACTTCTAAAATACTTCTAGGATACGTCTAAATTAATTCTATGATATTTCTATAATAAATTTAGGATATTTTTATGATAATTGTATTGTTATGTTGATTTTATTTATTATCAGGATATTTAATTTCAAAATATTATTTAATTTATTATTTATTTATTTATTATATACAATATAAATATATTAAAATAATAATTATATAGCCGTATTCGTATCCGTGATTTTTTGAAAATTGTCGTATCGCCGTATCCGTATCGTATCGGATACATGTATCCGTATCCGTGCAACCTAGGGTTTGACATTTTATACTATAGTCTTTACTCCACTGGAAATTTCATTCTTGGCCCTTTTGTCAAATGGATTTATTAGAAAAAGTCCTGCCATTTAATTTCCATGAAAGAACAAACACAGGACTAAAAAAAACCAAAAATTTCAAACAAAGCCAATATTCTCTTCTCATTTTGAAAGGTACATTTTGGGAACTCACAAGAACTTAAATTTATCATTAATAATAAAAAAACTTAAATGACGCATTTCTAAGACAAAATAGAGGCCGAAAAGAAGAATCGGAACGAAATTGGGCATATTTGTTCTATTTTAATCAATAGAAATAGGTGATATGAAGAAGGCAAAGTAAGAATCAAAATCAAAACCGAACCTGAGATGCCGAGATCATAGCCGAACATCAAACCAGCAGTAGCAACCATGATGCATGATATAATCAAAATCGGAGTAATCTTCGCTTCCGCAACCAGCGACACCTCTAGAGGCTCCACCATACTATAACCTCCTCCTCTCCCCAGCATATTGCTCTCAATTTTATATGCAAATAAAAAAAAAGGAGAAAAGAAAGAGTAAAAATGATATTTTGAATTTTTAGACGAGTAAATACGGTATATTGAATACATGGGGCTTATATTATACAAAGAAAATTATATTGTATATACAAGGCCTGTTATATTATTTGGGCCATACGGCCCATTAGTTATCTATGTCAAGTGCAAATATACCAGTGCTCGGTTATTATTCGTCTTCATTTTCATTTTCATTTCCATTTTAGTTATTAACCAAGTTTCGCTCTTTCCGTCAGTCATCGCAGTAGCGCTCGCCCGCCTCCCAGCCAACCGTCGTCCGCCTCCTGCCGCGTGACGGGTGGTACTCTTGCCGTCCTGCGCCGCCGGAGAGTTTTAAATCTCCACTTCGTTAATCCTCAGTGTTTAAACCTAATTAAGTCTTCGGGTACGTGTTTAAGAAGTTTTTTTTTGGATTAGACGTCTTTTGGGGTTTTGTTTGGCAGTGAATTTGGGTATTATAGGCACTTTTTGCGCATTTTTGGGTATTTTTGTAAATTACTGTTTGTTTCCGTGCTAGTTAGACTGGGATCTGGTTTTGGGGTTCAGTTACTCTCTCCGGTAGTTAATTTGATTCTAGGGTTTATGTTTTTTTAGCAATAACACTGTTTTGTTCTAATTTGCTTTACTGGCAGTTAGTAATGTAGATAAATTAGTACTTCTTAGTTGTTTTGAAATTACTTGGTGTGGATTCTTATATATATTAGTTTCTGTTTTCTTTCTCGCAGAGAGGATATTTTAGTGTCACCTCTTCGATTGCAATCAACCTTCAATTTAGCGCTTGTTGTGTATTGCAATTAGGAATTGCACAAGATCGAGTAAGATAAGAAAGTAAGGTAATTGACTAATTGTCATACATATATTTTTTATTAATTAACTTATGTATCGTTACCATCCTTATACAATTACTTCTATTACAGGGCATAATTATTTGATTTAACCCAAATAATGGAAGAAACAATCGAGCCTAGTAGGAGTCGTAGCAAGAGAGACTACGATGACGGCCCAGAATATTCCGAAGATTCTGACAGACGAAAAAGCCGTTCAAGCAAATCTCGAAAACACGCTACCTATTCAGACAACACTGAAGATTCTAGAAAGAAATCCTCAGACTACGACGAAGATCACGACACCAACAGAAAAGAATCTTCTGCTCACAGATCTTCTAGAAGCTCTAAACGAAGCCCCGAGGAGAGAGAAGAGTCAAGGAGTTCTGACAGGAGAGAGAAGTCAACGCCTAGGCATCACAGGTCTGACGAGTCGCACGATTCTAGAAACGGCAAATCTTCGAGGAGTAGTAACAAGGAGGACGAGAGCGAGAGTAGAGAGAGAGGAAGTACAGAGAGGAGAGGAAGTAGAAGATCACACAGTCCTGATGATGAGCTGGCGGACCGGGTCTATTCAGACTCGGATAAGGAAAGAGACGAGGAGTATAGGGGAAAAGACCGAGATTATTCTAGAGAATACTCGAGAAATAGGGAATTCAATTCTAGGGGTGGTTATAGGAAGGAAGTTAGAGGAACTAGGCCCGAAACCGGGAAATCCAATCCTGGATTTGGAAACCGGAATGATTCTGATTCCATCGAAATTCGACCTTCTAGAAACCTCGATTTCGCAAGGGAAGGTTCGGATTTTGATAGTAACAATAACGATGATCAGAGTTCAGGAAGAACGAGGATGCAAAGAGGAGGAAGTGTGAACCCTAATTCTAACCAAAGCGGGCCCGCTCAAAACATGAACAATAATAATAATTTATCGAATCAATTCGGACCAATGGGAGGAAGAGGACTGAGAGGTGGTGGATTAGGGAGAGGAAGACCGAATATGCGAGATAATATCAACAACAATAATATTAATAACAATAATATTATTAATAATTCGCAAAGAATGGGATTACAGAATTTACCAATGCCGATGATGGGTCCACCATTTGGTCCACTAGGTTTACCACCTGGTCCACTCGGTCCAGGTCTCGGTCCACCTGTATTCATGCCTCCTTTTCCTGGTCCACTCGTTTGGCCAACTGGCAGGGGCATGGACGTAAATTTACTCTCGAGTCTTCCTCCAATCCCTCCACCAGTCCAAGTGGCTCCTCGTTTCAACCCTAATCTCACTCCTTTACAATTACCTGGTAATTCTAGAAACACCCAGAACTTACCCAACATGGCCACTCCGAGTCGCGAAATGACCCCTCTCGATAAACCCAATAACAACAACAATAATAATAATAGTAATGCATGGGTGCCGAATAGAAACAATGCAACTGGTAAAGCGCCTTCGAGAGGGGAGCAAAATGATTACTCGCAAAATTTCGTGGACACGGGAATGCGTCCGCAGAATTTCATTCGCGAACTGGAGTTGACCAGTGTGGTCGAGGATTACCCGAAATTAAGAGAGTTGATCCAGAGGAAGGACGAGATCGTGTCCAATGCCGCGTCGCCACCTATGTATTATAACTGTGATTTGAAGGAGCATGTTTTGACGCCAGAATTCTTCGGCACGAAATTCGATGTGATTCTCGTGGACCCGCCTTGGGAGGAGTATGTTCATCGCGCACCTGGCGTTACGGACCATATTGAATATTGGACCATGGAGGAGATTATGAATTTAAAACTTGAGGTAATTTATTTATTTATTTTGTACCTTTCTGGTGAATTATTTGATTGAATTTTGTGTGTTTGTTTTTAGGCTATTGCGGATACACCATCGTTTATATTTTTATGGGTTGGTGATGGGGTCGGTCTCGAACAAGGTCGTCAGTGCTTAAAGAAAGTTAGTCTCTTTTTCTTTATTTTTCAAGTTATTGGTGATCAATAATTTTAATATTTTATTTTTTGTTATTGTTATCCAGTGGGGATTTAGGAGATGCGAAGATATATGTTGGATAAAAACCAACAAGAAAAGTGCGGGGCCCGGTCTTCGCCACGATTCTCACACCTTATTTCAGCATTCAAAGGTACCTTAAAAAATATAAACAAACAAAGCTATTTTTATTCTATTTAATTAACTTTAATTAACTATTTTGCAGGAGCATTGTTTGATGGGCATAAAAGGAACGGTGCGTCGAAGCACAGATGGGCATATAATCCATGCAAACATCGATACTGACATCATCATAGCCGAAGAACCAAGTGATGGTTAGTTCATACTGACATCTCATTACTTAATTTCCATCCTATTTATTAAAATCTTTAATAATTATTAAAAAAAAAATAGGATCGACGAAGAAGCCAGAGGACATGTATAGAATCATAGAGCATTTCGCATTAGGAAAAAGACGACTCGAATTATTCGGCGAAGACCATAACATTCGTCCAGGTTGGCTCACCGTCGGTAAAGGCTTATCCTCCTCCAACTTCAACAAAGAGGTAAATAAAAATAAAAATAAATCAAAATTATTTGTCCTTATTAATTTTATATTGAATTTATGATAGGCATATACGAAGAGTTTTGGTGACAAGGACGGGAAGGTATGGCAAGGAGGAGGGGGCCGAAACCCGCCACCCGAAGCGCCGCATCTAGTAGTGACGACACCCGAAATCGAGTCTCTTCGTCCCAAATCTCCGCCTCAAAAAGGACAACAAATTCAGAATAATCCTCCAATGCCGCCGTTAGGGAGGAGAAATTCGAATATGAACGAGCCGGCCACTCCGGCTCATTGGATTAATTCTCCGATGGTTGGATTCGATTTGGGAGCCGAGGGGAATGGGAATGGGAATGGGAATAATATGTTTGTTGATGGGTTCGGGTTCGGATTGGGCGGGCATGTTGAGTTTGATCCGCATAGAATGCCTAATATGTTGTAGTGTTGTTTTGTTGCTTTGTTTTATTTATTTATTTTTTTATTTCGGAGGAATTGTAACTTATATTGTTGGTTACATTAATTGTTATGTGAATTATTTGGGTTCAAGTTTAAACTTGGAAATTTTTGGTGGTTTTAATTATTTGAATTATAAGGAAATGTATTTATTTGAATTAGTTTGTTTATGTAGAAAAGAAGCTTTCATCACTATATAGTGTTTTTATTAAAACCTTTTGATGTTCATATGATAGAAACCATATCTTTACTCTAAATTTATGAACTCTGATGGTGAAATAAGCTTAATCAGAAAGGTAGATGTGAAATAGGGGCGTTAGTGTGATCGTGTATTTTGTTGTATAAAAGGTTTGAAAAAATGATCTGGATAAAAAAGTGGGGCGTTCCGAGAATCGAACTCGGTACCTCTCGCACCCGAAGCGAGAATCATACCACTAGACCAAACGCCCTTTTTGTTTATTAGTTTTCTGATACCTCTTTTATCTATAATATTTATTTCAAGAGGAAAAGTATATACAGCCTTAAATCCTACTATCTAGTAATACCTCTTTCATCACCATATTCCTTGCTTTATTAATCGTCACAAAACACAAGTACAGATGCTCTTCCAACTCATCCAATTGCCGGTTAAAGCTAGCATCGTTTCTCCACAGATGTCTGACAACCGCTTGCGCCAGTTTCCTCTTACCGTCGTCTCTTCTCTCGAAACACATCTTAATCAAATCCATCGTGTGCTCCACTTCATCTCTCAACCTAGCGACTAACCGACTAATCGTGTCCAAATCTCTGTTCAATATATAAACCCCCTTCTTGGCTGCCTCGAGCTGGGAAACTACTCGACGTAACCACTTGTTTGAAAAGAAGCGAAATGAGGATGGAATTAGGGTTGGCACGATGACCAGTGAAGCGACCAGTATGTTGAGCGCGATGCATGCTCCGATGACAGCTACAGAGGCAGTGATTATAATGAAGGAAATCGAGAGAGCTCTTTTGAGATGGATGATGCGATTGAGCTTCGTACGTGCCTTTTTTCGCCCCGACTCGAGCCTCTTTAATATTTCAGATGAATCATCTTGAACCTGTATGTAGTTGTTCATGAACTCAATATTGAGCGATTTAAATCTAATGTTACGATGAACATACCTTTCGTAATTGTTGCTGGGATGAGGCGAACGAGTCTAATGGATCAAGTGTTTTACTCAGGTCAGCAAGGCGTCCACCAACCGCAAGAAAACATCGTTCAAATGGTGCACCTGAATTAATCGAACGGAGGTCCGCCTTAAGAGGGCGATACCTAACCCTAATTTTCTCTATGTTCTTCAACAACTGCCCGCAAAGTAGAGATGCATTGGCCGTCTTGGTGTAATACTCGCTTAACAAAACATGGGCCTCGGGATCGTTGGTTTTTCTCGTGGCGGCCAGAACTTGTGTTACTGTTTGTTGATCAGGGTCGAGAAGTTGCTCAGTGAAAAGACGAGACGAAGGAAGTTTTGCGGTGCTTTGTCCTTGAAGGGCCTTTCCGTGAGATAAAGTCAGGTCTAGTACTCTTGCCCAGAATTCGTTGTATGATTCGGTTCGGAATGCGTTTGAGTACTCTTCACGTAGGTCAATTCGCATTGACGAGGTTGAAGATATTGCATCATTTGCTGCTAAAGAAAAATGAGTGTGTGTATTGTAAGATCCTGCGCGCATATTTTATCACATAGAAAAATAACGTTTTGAGTTCGAGAAAAACTTGAAGGATGAAAAAAATAGATTTTTCTGTGTTAATAGATTGCAATATTTTTTTGTTAAGATTTACCTTTTGGTTCTTTCCATCTAAACCCCCGAAATAGATTGGCTTTTGCGCGCATGCTTGATTGCTTTTTCCTTGGCTCTTCTTGTACTTCTTGTACCCTAAAATCAAGTTAATCAATCTAATATTGCCATAGAGGAAAAACAAAGAGATGCATCTATTATGAAGAGAAGAAGAAAAATGTACCTTTTTGCCTTTTAAAGGTTATTATCCTTATATATATGAAATAAGCAAATATTTTTTTTCCAGTAACGAGACACTTGAAAGCATATAAAGCCTTCGAGGCTGAGAGAGAGATCACTGTGGATTTATTTAGTTGGTAGAGACTTGGAAGCAAGGGTAAGAAAAAACATACTCAACCCAAACTTGTGGTTCATCCTAAACGATGTGATAATTTTTATCCTTGTATCCAAAAGAGAGGATATCAATTCCTTAAATCCTGGTTTGTTTTCTGTCTGCATTTATATCCAATTATCTCCTTTATACAAAAGAAATATGCAAATAAGATCCGCAAACATTCGAATTTGGTTATAACTTATAAACACAATTACAAATGGCCCCTTCGTCCAGTAGTAAAGACTTAAATTACTTAGCATAAGATATCAAAGTTCAAACGTTCAAACTCCATTAATATCACAAATAAAAAAATAAAACCAATTTTATCAATTTTTCAAGGATTATGTTTCACTTCAAAAAAAAAATTATAAACACAATTTGTTAATGTAAAATCCAAAATATTATATTTATATCTTTTAAAATTAAAAACACCATATTTACC
Source organism: Luzula sylvatica (assembly GCA_946800325.1). NCBI lineage: Eukaryota > Viridiplantae > Streptophyta > Magnoliopsida > Poales > Juncaceae > Luzula > Luzula sylvatica. The sequence goes on from OX326956.1 coordinate 36,117,044, forward strand.
ATTTTAAAATTATAAAAAAAAATACATTCAGGTTATTAACTCGAGTTAAGTTAACTTGTTGACGAATATATTAATCAAGGTTTATTTGTATGATTTGATCTGTCTGAATACTCAAACGGATTTTTTACTGTTTCGGTTCGGGTTGGACCGAAAGATTATCCATTACATTTTTTCCATTTCTTTTGTGGCATACAATAAGGAAATATTTTGTGGGGTGGGTCCTGGAGATCAATATCTTGATTACTTGTGGAAAGGAGTAGTTGTGCTTACGTGGCAGTTTCATAATCCCAGACATCGATTTTAGATAATTGTACAAGTAACATTACAAAAAAAAAAAAAAAAAAAAAATAAGAAACTGTATTCGGATGGAGATAAATCCTACATTCCTATTGATGATTTTTTCTAGACATACCACATTTTAATGGTTTGTGATTTTATGAAGTTAAATGAATATAAGACAAACAAATACTTTCATTAGATAAAATATCATTCAACGTAAAGAAATGGCAACAGGTACCAATATATGTGAGAGAAGTGGTTTCTTAATTAATTTATGTTAATTCTTCTAATGATTAATACATATAATGCAATCAGCCTTTTATAGGCAAGATTTAACTTCCTAATCTTTTTCAACTAATCAATTACAACTGTATATTGGTGTCTCAGTTTGATTAAATCAAAATTATGGTCTTGAAAATTAAATATGATACCACCTAGTTTAAATCCTGACCCTTTTTCATTGTGAACATGATAGTGTTCAGAACAATCCCCGTGAATCGGGCCTCGTCAGTTCCGGCTTTAAGCATCTTGCTCCATTTCGTGGCTGTATTCGGTACATCCTCCTTCAAAATTTCAGAAAATTTGAAGAATTAAAACCAAATCAAACCTCAAATCACTCAAAATAACAAAAAAAACATGCTCAAAAGAACATAGCTGCTTTACCCTAGAACGAGGAACACCCGATCAAAGCTTGACGAACCCATATGTGGGTCCTGAATGCCGTTTCCTCAGCTCCTCTTGTATCCTACACGGTTCCATTTGCGATGGGGGCGGAGGGAGATCATTCTTGGTCCTGAATCCGCTGTTCTCCCCCCCCCCCCCCCCCCCTGCCACCATGCGCCGTCCTCCTCGTCATGCGCCATGTCATCCAGATCATCAGTGATATTTACCCTCTTATCCTCATAAACCTCATCATTAGCTCAACCAAAATTAGGTTGATTACAAAAAATATAGTACAACAATTATCTAGTAAACAAAAAAAAACGCAAGAAACTCACCCAATAAGTTGATAAAGCTGGGCATGAGAGGTTTTCTTACATTTTCTAGAATAAAAACTTCCTCAAATTAGTCATTTTAATTACTTATCGAATGTATAGCGAATTCTTACTCTTCACCAACATGCACGGTGCCACGAAACTCGCAAAGCCAACACACAAAATCGTGCATTGTCGATGCATGGTCCGTGACACCAAGCATATTGGCGAAGAAAAGTGTTATCACATATACAGACAATAAACACTCATGTTAATAATACAATATCTGTTGTTTGATATGTGAATGGTTTGCAACTCAGTTCTCATATATATATATATATATATAATATGTATGACACATTTCTTAATACACCCTTATCTTTGTGAATTTTTTAAAAAGGATAGTTTCTAGAAACTACTTGTACTTTTTAAATATTTTCAAAATACAAGGGCATAAAATGAAACTAACCAATATCACTCCATGTACTTTTCCTAAAAATGAATTCTTGAAAATAAGAAATTATATTTCAGAAAAACTAATTTAATAAAAAAAAACTGTAGATTTTAGTATTTGTGGAAAAATCCTTATGTTGAGGAATATTTAAAAGAGAACTACTTCAAATTCCATTTTTCAAAACCCTCCATATATATATTGAAAAGTTATGAGATTCATAAAATAAAAAACATCAAAATATGGATTTTTTTAATGAGAAGTAATAATTCAAAGTTTTGTAAATTGGATAAAATACAAGGAGTTGAGGAGAAAAAATCCAGTCATTCAATTCGTGTGTACTGTGTTAGATGGTTCATGAGTTGTGTGTTCTGTTTTTTTTTGTTTTTATCTCCATCTCTCATCTGTTGTACTTTGGGTACACCTGGTTTATAACCTCAGCATACACCAAATGGTAGATATGAATCAAATGATATCGAAAATAATACAAATGAAATATCAACTTGTCTGAAATGAAAAATATTGAGCCAACATATTTTTAGTTCACAACTTAAAATATCTCGCATTACTATTGTTAAATATCTTCTCATTGTGTTTGGTAATACGAATATTATGTAAAATATAAGGCTTTATTACTTAATTCGTTGGAAATTTAAATTCAGTAATAATACTATCCTTAATATAAAAAAATTGACGATATTGCAAGAGTTAACATGGTTTAATTAAGAGCCATTTCAAAATTATTTTATCAAATGATCATTGTACCTCTATTTACAATGATTGATATTTATTATCCTTATCTTTTAGTTCTATTATCTTACAAAAATTATGCAAACAAAAATTTCATATATAGAATATAATTATTATTCTTAATTTTTTCTCATCATAAAAAAATTTAGCATTTGAATCTCCATGGTCTGAATACCTTGTTAAAAGATTGATTATCTTTGCAATTTGAATACCAGCAAGGTGTATGATATTATAATATTTGTTAATATTTATATTTAGTAAGATTTTTTCGAGCCCGCTTAAAAGATTTAGCATTTGAATTGAATCTCCATGGTTTCTCGAACAATTTCCTAAAGTTCACTATCATAACTGTTTTCTTCATCCATAAAATTAGAAGATTGCTTTTGTGAAATACTTTCATGTCTCTGTACTCTCTCTATAACCTGGTCTAGCGGAGGATCTCCGGGCCTTCTATAGGTTCTGTCACTGATTTTCATCTCGTATGCATCTTGTTGGTCCAGGATAAACTCTCTCAACTAACAATTACAACAGTATATTAGTTTCGGAGTTCAATTAACGCAAAATGGTGGTCTTGAAAATTAAATATGATACCTCTTCTAAATCCTGATCCTTTTCCATTGTGAACATGATAGTGTTCAGATCAATCGCCGTGAATCGGGCCTCGACAGATCCGGCTTTAAGCATCTTGCTCCATTTCATGGCTGTATTCGCTACATCCTCCTTCAAAATTTCAGAAAATTTGAAGAATTAAAGCCAAATCAAACCTCAAATCACTCAAAATAACAAAAAAAACTGCCCAAAAGAACCCAGCTTTACCCTAGAACGAGGAACACCCGATCGAAGCTTGACGAACCCAAAACTGGGTCCAGAATGCTGTTTCGTCAGCTCCTCTTGTACCCTACTCGGATCCATTTTGGACAAATCGGGCGGAGGGAGATCATTCTTGTTTCCGAATCCGCCCTTCTTCGCCCCCCACTGCCTCCATGCGTCGTCCTCCTCGTCATCAACCACGCTATCCAGATCATCAGTGATAGTTACCCTCTTATGCCCATCTAACAAAACCAAAATCAAAGCAAAGAAGAAGAACGCAACAAGTGCTCGAAACATCAGAGAAGAAAAGCGTCGATACTGTCAAGTAGTCGCATGAGCGGAAATGAGCAATCAGCAATGTTATAACATGATGGGCCGATAACTAGGCCTGTTTAATTTTGTAGAGGCTAAATATATCAACAAATGGCTATATCTGAAAGTTAAAACAGGCTAAATATATCAACAAATTGTTATAGGGGAAAGTTAAAACAACAAGATATATATATATATATATATATATATATATATATATATATATATATATATATATATATATATATATATATTTGCATTAAAAAATAAAATGTTAGAGTACACAAATTATCATTGTTTTAAATTGCGATATTGCAGTCGATTGCGGCCGGGTCTTTTTTGTAGCGACTTGCGTTTGCGGACGCAATTGCGGCGCAATGATCTTATTGCGGACAGTCGTTGCGATATTAAAATATGTAATAATAATAGTTTGTTTAAATATATTGTTCAAAATATTTTTTGTCACCATGAATATCGTAAAATTTCCTTTATAATTTTCTTCAAAAATGAATAAAAATGTTTATAGTCCAGGAACATTTTCAGTGTGCAATAAAATTTTCATTAATATAGCAATTATACGGGACTTTGGATTTTGATTTTGTTAATAATTTTTCGTCAACATCCTAAACATATAAAAACAATATAACTCTAATTTTAAATCGAAACATCAATAAAATACAATGAAAATTATGAAATTCATACATTTATAGATGAAAATGACATATTTTAGAAGTTATGCACGTTATGATCATATTTTATCAAATATTTCGAAAATAAAACATGAAAACTAAGTAATAAATAATCACAAAATCATGTTATAATTTTCAAAATTTCAGAAAATTTGAAGAATTAAAGCCAAATCAAACCTCAATTTTAAAAAAGCATGCCTAAAAGAATACGGCTTTACCCTAGAACGAGGAACACCCGATTGAAGCTTGACGAACCCAAAACTGGGTCCAGAATGCTGTTTTGTCAGCTCTTCTGTCACCACTAACAAAATTTCTGCTCGATTTACTTTCTCAATCACAAAGCAGCAGTATTCAAATATTTACATTCATAAAGGCCAGTAACCTGGTCCACGACGGCCCACATAATCGCTTGGCCAGGCGGGATCCGCATGAGTCGAGGGATCAACCCTTTCCATAACTTCGACAATCCTTCTTCCGCGTATATACTCTTTATAGCGTGGACCATTCCTTTGTATCTCCCCTTTACTACCTTGCGCCATCAATCTCGTCTTCACCACGTCGAGTAGACCCGTACATATTGGTCCCACCGTACCGGCCAAGAATCCAGAGATCATTGACTGGTACGGTTGGAGAGTCTTCCCGTCTCCTTCGTCTTTCGGCCATAGTACTGTGTCGAACATGTTTTTGGCAGTGAACATTGCAGCCTGGTTCGTACCTGAATTTAATTTAACTAGGGTTATACTTATTTAGTGATATGTGATTTTGGAGGGGAATATACCGTTTCACATGACTGTGGGGAGGGCTCCGGACCAGAGACCGCGAAGGCCTTCTTCGCGGAGGATTGTTTTGGCACAGTGGATCGGGCCTTTGTATCGCAGGAGATCTGGGCTTAGGCCTTTTTGTTGTTGCAATCTATTACTACCTGTGCATTAGTCCAAGTAGTTTAAAATATCTAAAATTAGGCTTGGAAATTCAAATTTAATTGTCTTCATACAAATCGGGCGGAGGGAGATCATTCTTGGTTCCGAATCCGCCCTTCTTCGCCCCCCACTGCTTCCATGCGTCGTCGTCCACGCCATCCAGATCATCAGTGATAGTTATCCTCTTAGGCCCATCTAACACAACCAAAATCAAATCAAAGAAGAACAACAAAATTCTGGGTCCGATGGATTAGGTACAATAAAAGTTAAGGCAAAAATACTTCAAATACATTCACCAGATCGATTCAATCTAATAAAAAAAACTAAATTAAGTAGTTAGAAATATTAAGAAGAATATGAGTTGAGTTAATTACCAAATTCGAGGGTTTACTTTTTTTCTTCTTAGCATTAATTACCAAATTCTCGGCACTCCAGCATCCTCATCTCTTGGCAATTTCTCTCAAAATTGTGGGTCATTTTGCAAAATGACCAATGAGAACGTACAAAGGACTACTATGAAATATGGAATGTACCTTTTAACTTTTTTATCATTAATGCAGCAGCCTCGCAATTTAATGGGTCTGATGGATTAGGGTACAACAAAAGTTGAGGCAAAAATACCTCAAATACATTCACCAGATTTCAATTTAACAAAAAAATTAAATTAGGTATTTAAAAATATTTAAGAAGAATATGAGTTTTGAGTTATTACCGAACATTGGGCTCCAGGTCTGATTAATTACATCCAAACAGCCTGAACCAGACCTAAATCAGCATAAATTATTCAGAAAATCAACATCGCTCAAATAATATAGTTCGGGTAGTATGAATCTAAGTGATGAAAAGTTAAGTGTTAAGAAAAGCTCACATTGTCCCTCAAAAAAAAGAAAAGCTCACATTTCGTCAACAGGTAGCTCCACTCTAATTTTCCAAACACACCCTTCATAAGTACCTGAAATTTTTCCTATCCATCCATCAGTAACACTTAAATGACAGAAAAAGGCACGATTTTTCCCTATGCTGTTCAAATAGAGAAAAAAGGGAAAAAATTATCAAAGTGAGAGACTTTTATAAATAAGAACAAAAAAAACAAGCCCTCCTCCTTTTAATCTGGGCTTGGGACCCATATAACGTCTAGAATTATTCAAGGAACAAGAAACGTCTAGAATTATTCAAGGATGAAGCAGCATGCCCGAAGCAGGCTGAAGCAGCACCCATATAACGTCTAAAATTATTCAAGGAAACAACAATCATAAAATTATCGTAATCATATTTAAGCAAATTCATTACAAAATTGGTAACGATCCTACTTGCTCATGATATCCCAGTTGCTTTCGCTCGAGAATTATGTTGAAGCCTTCCTCATCCATCCAGTACCCAAATCTTCAGAAATCATAAGATAATTAACATTTATCTCTAATGGCTTCGAATTCATTATTTTATATTTAACTTACTGTTATATGTCCTCAAGAAATTCGAATCAGGCAACGCGAAAAGGCGATCCACAAGCAGCGATCCATGGTGACCATCGGCTTCCGTTTCCTCCTTTGTTGTATCATGAGCAACGAATTGAACCCCATTTGGGCTTCGGCCCCATTCCGTGCTCCTCTTGTATGGATTTTCGCCAGTTTATGCTATCTGTAGATTAATTACGAAACAACTATAGTTTAGCTGAACTTTGCACAAGCTTTCAGAATTAAAAGTAAAAAGCAAATGTACCGGTGAAATTTCCAACAGAAAAAAACGTTGTTTCGCATCTTAAACGCAGCAGCATCGCCATTTCAATGGGCCCCCAAGAATTCACCAGATCTGTTCATTGACAAACAAAATTAGAATAAGTACAGATCGACAAGTAAATTGAGGTATATTAGACACACTGACTAATAGTTTAGGTTTGCAATGCAACAAAAGAAAAGGCTTAAACAAATTTACCAATTCGAAAATCTTTTCGCATCAGTCACTTTCAAGTTATAGATTACGACCTGCACTTACAAATTATAATAATTGTATAAGGGTTTTACCAACCCTTATACACCAATAATAACGGTGTCACCTAGATTAAACAAGGGAAAATAAGAGAAATTACTCTTTAATTTTATAAAGTTTGCAATATACTATAAAATATGGGGAACACGGGAAGAAAAAGAAACTTACGGACTTTGAGACCCGAAGCAGGATGAAGAACTCGTATAACCTCTAAAATTATTCAAGGAAACAACAATCACAAAATTATCGTATCAAATTTAAGCAAATTCATTACGAAATTGGTAACGATCTTACTAGCACACAAGGAGGAAGCCCTGTTGCTTTCGCAGTTCGCTCGAGAATTCTGTTGAAGCCTCCTCATCCATCCAGTACCCTAATCATCAGAAATTATAAGATAATTAACATTTAACACTAATGGCTTCGAATACTTTATTTATTTTTAACTAACCATTTAATGTCCTCAAGAAATTCGAGTCAGGCAAGGCGAGAAGGCACTGCTCAAGCTGCGATTCATCGTGACCATCGGCTTCCGTTTCCTCCTTCGTTGTATCTTTAGCAACGAGTTGAATTCCTTTAGGGCCTCGGCCCCATTCCTCCGTGCTCCTCTTGTATCGATTTTCGCCAGGGTCTCTCAGTTGTGTGGCATCGTACCAGTTAATGCTATCTGTAGATTAATTACGAAACAACTGTAGTTTAGCTGAACTTTGCACGAGCTTTCAGAATTAAAAGTAAAAAGCTAATGTACCGGTGAAATTTCCAACAGAAAAAACGTTGTTTCGCATCTTAAACGCAGCAGCATCGCCATTTCAATGGGCCCCCAAGAATTCACCAGATCTGTTCATTGACAAAAAAAATTAGAATAAGTACAGATCGACAAGTAAATTGAGGTATATTAGACACACTGACTAATAGTTTTGGTTTGCAATGCAACAAAAGAAAAGGCTTAAACAAATTTACCAATTCGAGAATCTTTTCGCATCGGTCCCTTTCAAGCTGTAGATTACGACCTGCACTTACAAATTAGAATAATTGTATAAGGGTTTTACCAACCCTTATACACCAATAATAACGGTGTCACCTAGATTAAACAAGGGAAAATAAGAGAAATTACTCTTTAATTTTATAAAGTTTGCAATATACTATAAAATATGGGGAACACGGGAAGAAAAAGAAACTTACGGACTTTGAGACCCGAAGCAGGATGAAGAACTCGTATAACCTCTAAAATTATTCAAGGAAACAACAATCACAAAATTATCGTATCAAATTTAAGCAAATTCATTACAAAATTGGTAACGATCTTACTAGCACACAAGGAGGAAGCCCTGTTGCTTTCGCAGTTCGCTCGAGAATTCTGTTGAAGCCTCCTCATCCATCCAGTACCCTAATCATCAGAAATTATAAGATAATTAACATTTAACTCTAATGGCTTCGAATACTTTATTTATTTTTAACTAACCATTTAATGTCCTCAAGAAATTCGAGTCAGGCAAGGCGAGAAGGCACTGCTCAAGCTGCGATTCATCGTGACCATCGGCTTCCGTTTCCTCCTTCGTTGTATCTTTAGCAACGAGTTGAATTCCTTTAGGGCCTCGGCCCCATTCCTCCGTGCTCCTCTTGTATGGATTTTCGCCAGGGTCTCTCAGTTGTGTGGCATCGTACCAGTTAATGCTATCTGTAGATTAATTACGAAACAACTGTAGTTTAGCTGAACTTTGCACGAGCTTTCAGAATTAAAAGTAAAAAGCTAATGTACCGGTGAAATTTCCAACAGAAAAAAACGTTGTTTCGCATCTTAAACGCAGCAGCATCGCCATTTCAATGGGCCCCCAAGAATTCACCAGATCTGTTCATTGACAAACAAAATTAGAATAAGTACAGATCGACAAGTAAATTGAGGTATATTAGACACACTGACTAATAGTTTTGGTTTGCAATGCAACAAAAGAAAAGGCTTAAACAAATTTACCAATTCGAGAATCTTTTCGCATCGGTCCCTTTCAAGCTGTAGATTACGACCTGCACTTACAAATTATAATAATTGTATAAGGGTTTTACCAACCCTTATACACCAATAATAACGGTGTCACCTAGATTAAACAAGGGAAAATAAGAGAAATTACTCTTTAATTTTATAAAGTCTGCAATATACTATAAAATATGGGGAACACGGGAAGAAAAAGAAACTTACGGACTTTGAGACCCGAAGCAGGATGAAGAACTCGTATAACCTCTAAAATTATTCAAGGAAACAACAATCACAAAATTATCGTATCAAATTTAAGCAAATTCATTACGAAATTGGTAACGATCTTACTAGCACACAAGGAGGAAGCCTTGTTGCTTTCGCAGTTCGCTCGAGAATTCTGTTGAAGCCTCCTCATCCATCCAGTACCCTAATCATCAGAAATTTTAAGATAATTAACATTTAACTCAAATGGCTTCGAATACTTTATTTATTTTTAACTAACCATTTAATGTCCTCAAGAAATTCGAGTCAGGCAAGGCGAGAAGGCACTGCCCAAGCTGCGATTCATCGTGACCATCGGCTTCCGTTTCCTCCTTCGTTGTATCTTTAGCAACGAGTTGAATTCCTTTAGGGCCTCAGCCCCATTCCTCCGTGCTCCTCTTGTATGGATTTTCGCCAGGGTCTCTCAGTTGTGTGGCATCGTACCAGTTAATGCTATCTGTATATTAATTACGAAACAACTGTAGTTTAGCTGAACTTTGCACGAGCTTTCAGAATTTAAAGTAAAAAGCAAATGTACCGGTGAAATTTCCAACAGAAAAAACGTTGTTTCGCATCTTAAACGAAGCAGCATCACCATTTCAATGGGCCCCCAAGAATTCACCAGATCTGTTCATTGACAAAAAAAATTAGAATAAGTACAGATCGACAAGTAAATTGAGGTATATTAGACACACTGACTAATAGTTTAGGTTTGCAATGCAACAAAAGAAAAGGCTTAAACAAATTTACCAATTCGAGAATCTTTTCGCATCGGTCACTTTCAAGCTGTAGATTACGACCTGCACTTACAAATTATAATAATTGTATAAGGGTTTTACCAACCCTTATACACCAATAATAACGGTGTCACCTAGATTAAACAAAGGAAAATAAGAGAAATTACTATTTAATTTAATAAAGTTTGCAATATACTATAAAATATGGGGAACACAGGAAGAAAAAGAAACTTACGGACTTTGAGACCCGAAGCTGGATGAAGAACTCGTATAACCTCTAAAATTATTCCAAGGAAACAACAATCACAAAATTATCGTATCAAATTTAAGCAAATTCATTACGAAATTGGTAACGATCTTACTAGCACACAAGGAGGAAGCCCTGTTGCTTTCGCAGTTCGCTCGAGAATTCTGTTGAAGCCTCCTCATCCATCCAGTACCCTAATCATCAGAAATTTTAAGATAATTAACATTTAACTCAAATGGCTTCGAATACTTTATTTATTTTTAACTAACCATTTAATGTCCTCAAGAAATTCGAGTCAGGCAAGGGGAGAAGGCAGTACTCAAGCTGCGATTCATCGTGACCATCGGCTTCCCTTTCCTCCTTCGTTGTATCTTTAGCAACGAATTGAATCCCTTTTGGGCCTCGGCCCCATTCCTCCGTGCTCCTCTTGTATGGATTTTCGCCAGGGTCTCCGCAGTTGTGTGGCATCGCACCAGTTTATGCTATCTGTAGATTAATTACGAAACAACTGTAGTTTAGCTGAACTTTGCACAAGCTTTCAGAATTAAAAGTAAAAAGCAAATGCACCGGTGAAATTTCCAACAGAAAAAACGTTGTTTCGCATCTTAAACGCAGCAGCATCGCCAATTAATGGGCCCCCAAGAATTCACCAGATCTATTCATTGACAAACAAAATTAGAATAAGTACAGATCGACAAGTAAATTGAGGTATATTAGACACACTGACTAATAGTTTAGGTATTAGACAATAAGAACATTATTGAAATATATGATGCATTCACGAGATCTACCAGTTAGGTTTTCAATAAAAGAAAATAAAACACTTAGAAACAAATTTAACACACAAACTTGAACGTAGATGATAAGCATTGGCTATTTTGGATATCCTAGTTCTACATCCACCCTGTCTATAGCAGAGTTCCATGATCTGCAAGATCGGTACTAGATGCAGCACGTAATCCACTCCACGTTCTAAAATCTGTTATTGTACTATTCATTCTCATAGAAAACAGGATCAACGTGGTGATCTCTAAGTTATATGGATTTACCTCTGGTTCTGTACGCCACATCAACCGATCCGATCACCCTGCACCAGATCGAGTTTCCCCTATCCACACTGTCGCCGATTGATCTTGGTTGGATCGTGTACGTCAGCGTGTGGATTACGACGATCGTGCTGGGGGGGTTTCCATCCACACCGCCGCCGCTCGATCTTGCACCGATCGTGTACGTCAGTCCTTGGATTGAGATGATCGTGCTGAGGGGCTTCTTGAATATGAGATTTCTTGAAGAGTGACGAGAGAAACCGTTGAGTGAGGCGATTTTATTTATGAAACACTGATGAGAGTTTTAAGTAGACAGAATAAAAGGCCAGACGCGTGTCCCTTCCGTATCTCCAGTCTATATCTCCAGTCTAGTTGGATAATTATAGCATACAGCTTTTCTACTTGCGGCCATTTACCCTTCCCCTACAATCCATCACCACATCCTCTATATCTCTAACTAACACACTTAATTAATTGGTAATTAACAAGAGACACTCGATTAATAATTAATTAATATATATTTAACATACACATGAATTAACGGTTAATAATTAATATTAATTAACCATTAATGTGTGTCTTTTGTTAATTACCAATTAATTAAGCATGTTAATTAGGGATATAGAGGATATGATGATGGGTTATGGGGGAAGGGTAAAATTTCCCTTTCTACTTTGGCCTCATATATCATCCCAACAAAAATCGTGATGTCATCGTCAAAACATCATGATTTTGTTTGGAGGAAATATATCTTCAATTTGCATCCGAATTTGTTTTTCAATTAATAATGACTCTAATTAATTTTTAATTCATTATCTTACAATTGAATTAATCAATGGTGTAATGAATTAAATTTCAATTAAAATTATCAAATTTCGAGTACAAAATTAATTAGAGAGAAATTGAAATATAAATTTGGAACACATTTTGGCCCAACTTTAATTGATGATGTCATCAAAAAAAAATTGGATAAATTTGAGAAGCAAACTATAATTTTCCTTATACCATACCCCCTAATTTCACCACATATCATTTATATCACTATAATTAACTATTAATTGGTGATTAATTAGTATGATAATTGACAATAATACATCCGATTAACAATTAATTGATATTATTTAAAAATTATTAATGTATATGTATTTTAATGATATGTTAATTAATCATTAATTAAAGATATAGAGAGTGTTATGTAAAAATATAATAATACAGTATATGGCGGCCTCAGTTTATGTTTAGTTTAGAGGACTAAGATAGTAAGATGATAAAAAATGGGATTGTATTGTATTTTGTTTTGTTTATTATTTATTATTATTTTAGATTTTGATCATTCTTTTTTTTTGACGTTACTAGTCCTCAGCACGTGACTAACCTAAAAAAACATTAAATTTTGTCTTTTGTTACGGAAAAACAATAAATTTTGTATTTTGTTATGAAAAGTCTTTAGTTGTTTATAATATAATTTTTTTATTTATGCAAACTAAAATACTATTAAATTTGTACTATATATTTATTTGTTCCAATTAGTTATTTGATTTTTTTTTAAATTATATGATTATGTCAAATATGAATTATAATATAATATAATTGTATGAATTAGGTATCATTTATTGTCAATAAAATTTTAATTTATTCAAATTATATCCCTATATATAAAATATATTTAATTTACGCAATTTGATTATTCAAGTGTTAATTTTATTAATGTTGGTACTTGATGAACTAATTTTAAGAATAATTGTTAAATTGTGTTTACTCAAAATACAATCTAATCCAAATAAAACGATCCGGTCTATCCAAATACGAACATAAACATAATCGAAAATGTTGAAAAATCAAAAACGCTTAAACGAAATCGACTCGAAACTGAATTACCCGAACAAGAAACCGAGTCAAAACAGAATGACTCGAATCCGAAATCGAACCAAATCGAATCGAAACTGAATGAACAGAATTCTAAATTGAACCAAAACCGAATGGCCCGAAATTCGAGCGACCTGATACTTGACATGACCCAAAACAAAACTAACCATAAACCTTAATAACTAAACCCCGATTTTCGGAAACATGTATGACACGAACGATATATTATAAAAAATATTATATATTATTGGTACAACGTGTCAAATAACACAATCGTAAAAATATCATATATTATTGTTACAATGTGTCAATTAACATAATCGTATAATCATGCTGAAAATGATGCATATTAGTAATTGAATGCGCAAATTGACACTATAATAAATCGTATACAAACACACTATGCGTGTAAAGATGATGACGAAAATCCTAATCACCAAAATGATATATTTATTTTACCAAATTTTAAATTGATATGTATCATAATAATTCGAGAATCCGCATGGCTCGAAAAGTAAATTTTCAAAAATCAGAAAATCAAATATCTTGTAACCCGAATGACTCAAAAACAAAACAACCATGAACCGAACGATTTGGAACTGAATAATCCGAAATTCTAGCGATCTGAAACTTAAAAACCCAAAAATAAAAATGGCCTGGAACCGAATAACTCGAAAACCGAAATGACCCGAAAATCTGAACTATTGGGAACCAAATGACTCGAAGATTGATAGGACATGCAACTGAATGACCCGCAACTCGAATGATTCGCAAATCGAAATGAATTGCAAACCAAAATGACTCGATCGAACACGAACTGATCCATTTGATTACCATTTCGACTCACAATATACACGAGCTTGTTGCATCATGATTTCCAAAATCATTGATGTGCTATGTTACACGGATACTTCAAAAATGCAGAAGTATCCCGATGATACGCGTATTCGATACGGATACGGGTGTGATACGGTTCGGATACGTATCGGATGCGCCACGTGGCGTATCCGAATATTTTAATATTTCTTTTTTCAGATACGGCGGTACAACATGATACAGCAGGATACGGATGTGGATACGTATAAGATACGGCTGGGATACGCCATTTAAGATACTTCCGTCCATCATATAGTTTGGCCCATCATATTTTTAAATAAATTGTATACGATATTTCTAGGATACTTCTAAATTAGTTTCAGGATATTTCTAGAACAAGTTTATGATACTTTTATGATACTTGTATAGTTTAGTTGATATTATTTATTGTCATGATATTTAATTTAAAAATATTATTGATTTATTATTTAATTTTTTTCATTAATTATATATAATATAAATGAATTAAAATAATAATTATATAATCATATTTGTATCCTTGATTTTTTGAAAATTATCGTATCGTTGTATCCATATCCTATCGGCGTATTCGTGCAACATATATGTTGGACCCTCGAATCTCAGCGCTTGCTCTGATACCACTGTACGGAATTATCCCGTCCCTGGGCCCGCGCAGCGGATATGAAGGCCCGGTCCGGTTCCCAAATCCTGAGATCACGCTTTGATATCGAGGGTACGATGCAAAGTAGGATAGACGATTACCAGCGTGAAATTGAACACGCACGACATGTTGATCGCTCACATCCTTCTCTTCTTCGGTATCACGTTGGTGACTAGCCCGTGCGTCCCATACCACACGTCTCCCACCATCTTGACACGCCTCCGATTGTCTTCGTGCGTCCCACGTCTACACGTTTCCACAACCTTTTGCTCCTTCGGTTTGATCACAACGAAGAGCCACAAGTGTCGCTCCTCTACCCGTATCCACCGTGAGTCGTAGCACCTCGGTCGCAGATACACCTACCTAGACGATGCACCGGCGAACTTGCATGATTGTTTTCGATTCTCTAGACGGAGAAAACTCTTTTCTCTTTCTTTCTTTCTCTTCGCACTCTTTCAATTCCTTGACAAGAGTCTCTCTAATTTCTGGACCGAATTAGACTTCAATTGATTTTTAATTGATTATGAATTGACTTAATTGTCTAACTAGAGAGAGAGAGAGAGAAAAAAAAAACATCCTATTTATACAACATAGGATAAAGATGGGCCAAAATGTATGTATATATACTATACACATTTTCAAACAGAAACTGCATACATCCTTTCAGCATTATGTTGAAACGAAATTGTTAAATCGTTCCAACCGACTTTAAACCTTCACGGAAGTTGTAGATAGTTTTATTATCTTTCCAACCCAATTTGTCCCAGCCCAATTGGAGTTTAGGGTTGATCCAAAACTATCACATTCTTTCGGTATTTCATTAAAACGACACCGATACTTCGTTCAAATGAAATATATTTCTACACGAAAGTTCTAGATAATATCATTATCTATCTAAACCAATTTGAACCATTCAAATTGGAGTTTTTATCTGAAAGTTATATCAGTTTTACTAAAACTGTTTCTTACGCCAATGAACGTGTACGTTCGTTTTTCCTTCTACGTGCCATTTTAGCGTTGATCCAAAATTGTATTTCCTTCAAGCTACGCACTTCGATAGGATCGAAGAGGCGATATTTGAGTTATAAGTATTGATTATCATTCATGATTGTGGAATCGTTTCACGATTATCTTCATTTCGGAACATTGAGATGTATTCGAAAAGAGGAAATGAACGCATGTTAGACATGGTTCGATAAATGATAAGTCAAACGGATCTCCCAAAAATGTTTTGGGGATACGCCTTTGAGACAACGGCACTTACGAATGGTTGCATATAAGATATGGACCATAAACCTTCTAATCGTTACAAAAGACGCCATATGAGATATGGATCAGAATGGTTCTGAAGTTGTCATTTGTACAGATTTGAGCATGTGAGTATATTTCAAAATTTGTTTCGAATAAACTCGATCCCAAATCTGAAAAGTGTTCGTTTATCATATATCCTTATGGAAACTAAAGGGTATTAGTTCTAACGTCCCGACGAAAATGAGATTTTCGTGGCTCGAAGAGATGCCTTCTTGGAGGAGGACATAATGCGCACAAGTTTGGAACTTGATGCCATTTATCTCTACGCGGGCTAGTGGGAGTAGAATAAATCTCGAAAGAGTTTGAGATCTGAAAATGAACATTGTGCCGATGAAAGTTGACACGACTTCATCAATAGTAGGCGGTGTCGTGCCTCTCTTTGATCCCGTTCACGATTTCTAGTAGGCGGTGTCGTGCGTCTCTTTGGTCCCGTTTACGATTTTGAGTCGGTGGGGTTGTCCCGATATCGTGTCTCATATCGTGTCTGATTCCCATTTACGATTTTCAATAAGCTGTGCCAACTCGATCGATGATGATCTTTTTCCAAAAATGCGAACAAAGCATATATAAGAACGGATATGACAAATGGGAAAAATCTGAGATCAATGAAAAAATGTGAAACAAATTGTGTCAATGATTTTTATTATCATTATAGTTAAAATGAGGTCACGATCATCATAAACATGTTGCCATCATCATCACAGCATTTTCAGATCACCATGATACCATATCATCATATTAGTATCATCATGAAAATCATCAATATCAGTCGTTACAATAATCAATGTAGAGACATCGAAAAAATATACACACGCATGGAATCTTCAAAATAGAAACAATCAAACAATTGAATACTACGATTCACAGAAGAAACAATCAATGTACATCCATTTATTTTTCATGATGAGATTGTAATTTATGTCATTATTTTGATGATGAATATGTTCAACAATAATCAAAATAATTCAGTAATAGTAATCGATGTACTTATTTTGAAATTATAATTATAATTTGTAATTTTATCACAAACTCCATATGATATCACACGAACGAATTCATGAATAACAAATACCGTGACAAAATACAAACAATGAAATAAAACAACGAATATGAAATAGAACAATTAATTAAAGTTAAATTACATAAATGCATATAATAACAACAAATGCTATCACGAAACTCAAATATAACATGCAAATACAAAATATAAAAATGAACACAAATACGAAATGAAAATATAAACTATAACTAAGAAAAAGCGAGCAAATACAAATATGTTTACGAACAATGCAGTACAAATGACGAATGAATATGAATATGAATCTTGCTACAAAAAACGCGCTACAGTGACTAGAATACAAACACAATATATACAGAAGAAATAGACACATATACATTAGATGAACTAAAAATAAATAAAAATAAGACTCATCGCGTAATACAAATATCACGTACAAAATAGGAACATGAAACATACTTGCGAACACAAACACGAGAACAAACAAGATTATCTACGAACAACTACGAATCATGAATATAAATGTTATATGCAAAAAACTAATATACATCGAAAAAAGTAATGTACATATATATGACAACTGGTACAAATTACATGAATACAAATATTAAAAAGTTTGAAGAAAAAATAAACCAACATATTATAGCACATGATATTTTCTTTTTGTTGAAAACTGTTGGATTCATTGTTCCTCATGAAAATTAAAATACATAACAATTCAATCTTAGATGATATTACTCATGTAGATGTCTAGTTACAAAATAACCATAAAAATTTAACAACTCCCACTTTAATCCTGCTTATATTTCATCAGAAATGACCATACATATTTAACAGCTCTGGGTAAACTAAAAACACAATGCAATGAACACAATACCAAGGAAACAATAAGAATTCTTAAATGCAAAATATGAAATATAAGTACATCTACTAATGTGAAATAACGAGACTAATTTTAAATACAAATAGAATATACGAATTACAACTGTCATACGATGTCAAATAACGATATGCTTACGAATCACAACTGACGAATACAAAAACGAAATACAATCATCATTGTTGTCTCAATCTTGCCGATGATGTATAAAAAATAAACAAATTTTACAACAACGACTGTTTGAATCATTCAAGAAAGCCGGCTCTTGAACAATTCAAACAGTAATTGCTGCAAAATTTATAAATATCGAGATTTACTGAGGCAAGCATATAATATTTACATATTTTATTTTCGAATGGAAACATTCTTTTACTTTAATGTACTTGATTAACCTTCTGATTACACAACTAATTAAAACTTTATATCGGTGTAATTCTTTTATTTCTTTATTATTAGAAGTTATTTAATATAATCTGTTTCTTTAATTCCGAATCATTTATATTTTCTTTATTGTATTCTTTTGTGTTTCCGTATGATGCATTAATAATTTGTTGCTATAATTTGCGCAGTGACCACATATAATATGTTCAATTAAAATTCGAGAAATTGTAGTAAAACACAACATTATATAAGAAATGAAACAATAATAAAATAAAACAAAAAAATAAAAAAAATATGTTGAAAAAAATAATCAGAAACTCAACAACACGCTTACAATTCCCGCGCAATCGCACGGCAGAAAAAAGCTAGTATAGTTTATTTTAGTAACTGAAAATAACATTTTTAATTAATTTGTTTTTTCTGAACATTTTGTTTATTTTATTTAAGTGATTTCAAAGAAGAATGCCGTCAGCCAATCCCGACGAAAATGCACCCTCACAACCTACGTCTACTTAACTTGCGACAAGAGACAAAACAGATCCTGCTTGGGGGCATTGTACTCAAGAAACGAAAACCATTATTTGCGGGTATTGTACCAATCAATTTAAAGGTGGTGGCATAAATCGATTCAAGAAACACCTAGTTTGGGTAAGAGGAGATTGTGAACCATGCAAAAAGGTGCCCGCTGATGTTCGTTATCATATGAAACAAAGTCTTGGAGATTTTGCCAATAAAAGAAAAAAGCTAAACGATGTAGACGACGATGATCAACATCTGAGGAGGAAAACAATGAAGTTCAAGAAGTTGTCCATTTGTCCACACTATCTAGCTCCAAGGGAAAAGGTAGTGTGGCTCGCAGCCAACCGAGTAGTGGCATGAGGCTCGGCATAGGTGATTATAGTAGAAGGGATAAGTCATTCAGCTGGTGGTGTATGCTGGCTGAACTTGACGTATGGGATTCATGTGATTATAGTATGTCATGGTCTACGTAAACCAAGTCCATTCGAACTGTGACCGTCCGATCTTAATCAGGCGGTCCGAAATAGGGTGATGACGTGGTTCAATCAAGGACAGCAAAAACAACTCAATTATTCTAATTATAATTATAATTATAATGCTTAAAAAAGGTTAGAAAATGTGTTAAGAACTTACAACGTTATTACCAGATACGTGTTGCACGGTTGTTATTTTAGTTACCAGAAAAACAAGTTTGTAGCAAATCAATAAAGAGAAAATATACTTGGTACTCCAAATTCACGCTTTGATGAGTGATAAATTAGAGTGATTAACATTTTTAACAACTTCATTAAATATTAGTTAACTTAATTAAATGACAATTGATACATCTGATTGATACGTCAATAATTAATAATATGTTAATATTAGTAATATTAATTAATGTATAAAATTTAATTAAACAATCAATTCAATCGTTAATCAAATTAATTAATAATGCTAATTAACTTACTTAATTATCTCTGTTTTTTTTGTTACGGAACTGCATATATAACCTCATCAATAAGTTACATAAATTTTGTTTTGCATTAATATTTGTTATTAGCGAAGAAATAATTATTGGAGAAGATTGTAAATTCATCTGTTATATCTACTTCCAAGTTCAAATTAGAGAAGCCCAGCCCAATAAAAATATTCTTTTTCTTTTCTTCTTCATTTGTATTATCCGTAAAGTTCCTGGACCGAACTGCCTATTTCCTTTGTTCTCTCCTCCTCCAATTTCGCCGAGCTAGGCGGCTGAGACTTGCCGTCGCCAACGAGGCGACTACCGATCTACACTTCCTCTAATGGCGCCCCGTCTTCTGACCTCCCGCCTCCGCTCAGCTCTCTCCACCGTTCTTCTCAGACCTCCCATACTCCTTTCTCCTCCTCCACTTACCACTTTACCCCTTCTACAAGGAACTTATTTTTCTGTTCCATTCTCCACTTCCTCCCGTAGATTACCATCCACAAGGCCTCGGCAAGTCGATATCGGCGCAAGAGCGAGGCAATTACAGAACCGGCGATTGTGGACGTATGCACTGACTTTCGGCTGTATTGCTGGTTTTATCGTGATCGTGCTCAGCACATTCGAAGATCAACTCATGTTTTACATTACTCCTACTGATGCACTCTCGAAATTCTCGATGGATCCTAAGAAGAATCGGTTCAGGCTTGGTGGTCTCGTGTTAGAGGGATCTGTCGTCCATCCGAGCTCGAATTCGCCTGAAATGGAGTTTGTCGTCACCGATCTGATCACCGACATCCTTGTACGGTACCGCTCTTTATCGTGCAAAAATTTCTCATCTTGTTTTCTGTATTACCATAAAAATTGACGACTAATTTCTCTGAATAATGTATATCTAAAGAAAGATATTTTCAATTCTGTAAATTCTATCAATAGGTATGATGGATCGTTGCCAGATTTGTTCCGCGAGGGTCATTCAGTAGTGGTGGAAGGATCTCTGCGACCAATTCCTAACGAAATTAAATCTCAAAACTCGAAGGCGTCAGAGAAGGCGAGAACGATCGATTGCTTCTTCAAAGCTACTGAGGTTCTTGCAAAGCACGACGAAAAGTACATGCCGAAAGAAGTGGCTGATGCGTTAGAGCGAAACAAGAAAAAACTCGATGCCGATGCAGAGGAAAAGAAGAAAAATCTCGAGTTGGCTGGTGCAGAATTAAATGAACAAAACGATAATAGGAGTTGAGTTGAGTTGAGATATTTTTATCTGTCTGATTTTTTTTTATTGTTTTGATAATTTACGTGGGTTTGTAGATCTAGTATCTAGATCGATTTTGGGATTTTGGAGTGATAGTGGTATTTTTTGATTGGAAATAATGTGAACGGAACTATTTTTATTTGCTATATAATCTGAATAAATGATGAGTTGTAACTTGTTAACCGATACTTGTTTTGTAAATCGATCTATTTGGACAATTCAGAAGAGGAGGGAGTAATGAGTATAGGTGATATTCTCATATTTTATAGGGTTATTTCAATTTTAGTATATATTTCGAATTAAATATTTCAATGTATATATGTTTCTTTTGCAAACGTGCAGGTGCTCATAGACTAGTTTGGTCCATGGTGAGCCCGTCCTTGTTATTAATCAGGAACTACTTGCAAAGAAGTCCCTTCTTTCATTATCAAAATCTAAAAAATAGAGGGACTTTTCTTTAGTTTCCAATAACACGAGGTCATTTGCAAAATGGGAGGAGTTTTTCTTCAATCTCAAAAAAGGAGGGCCTCGTATGTGAATATTGAGTTTAATTTATTCTATTATCTAATTTGGCTGTTAACATTACCACTTAAAGTCTATGAAAGATTAGTTCATTTTAAAGCACGAAGGCCTCCAATCGAACAGGTTCGTTATTATTTCTTCCTTTCTCTCTTTATTAGTGGAATTTTTTATTTCGTCTTTTTTGCTTTATTAACTTGATTAATTGGTTTCACTTCTAATTTTTTATTTCGTATTGTTGAGTAATTTTGCAGCGATACAACTTGTGGTTACCAGTGGTACCGCCGGTAGACTGGTACATGCTTTCGACAGTGAGCAAAGATTGGGTATGGTTCCAATAAGGAGAATAAGAGGATTGAATCAGAAAATAGCCAGCATTTCCAAAAATTTAAACATGGCGTGATTTTTATTACTAAAAGATCCTTCGGTACAGTGAAAGTATTAGTAAATCTTCATTTCTAATTTTAATTTTGTAATAATAATATTACACAATTTTTTCCATTTCTTTAATTGAGGCGTAATAACCAATTCTCAGAAGAAGAAAAGTTTTGAATTTGGATAAAATCGAACTTTCAACCAAAAAGTCTTGGCCAAACAATCCATCTGGAAAGTCAGCAAGTGCCTTAAAGAAAAGAAGTCAATCTATAGAATAATAGATTTTTATTTAAAAAAAAAAATTGAGTTTTTAAATTTTTATTTCCGTTCGAAAATTCGAAGAAGATTAACAAATTTTTCATATTTTTTCCGATATTTTTCATATTTTGCAGGGATATTGATGGCATTTCACATTTTGGAGGCGTTAATGTTCTCTGAGCTAATTTTATGTTTAGAATTATGTCATGTACTATTATTTTAACTCGATCGAAGTATAAAAAACAATATTAGTATGGTAATATGAGATTCCATATTAGTATTAGTATTACTATTAGTGTTAGTATATATTTTAAAGCTATTAAATGTAATTTTTGATGTTAACGATATTCGAATTCACAACCTTACAACATATGCTTTTTTTGTGTGTTAAACACTTAACTAACTTGATTAACCCTTCATATTTTGAATCAATTTAAATCCAATTTTACAATCAAATGTACATTTGCAATAAATATAGGTATATAAATTATGGATTCATTCTGATGGTGATTTATAATTGGTGGCATGGTATTCAAATTATATTTGAAAAATGCCAATTTGATTTTTGTGAGCTAATATGTTATTAAAATCTTTTTTTCTTTTGCCAATAATTCCCCATAAACCTTCAATATTGTTATAATCATGTGCAATATACAAGTATGATGGGTTGAGAATTAAAAACAAAAATCATGTGTTAAGATTCTCACTATATATATATATATATATATATATATATATATATATATATATATATATATGAGAAAATATATATTCTTTTAGTGAAATGAGATGCATAATAAGAACATTTAAATATGTATTACATTTCATTTATTGTCTACAGGCACGACCAATTATTATTATTATTATTATGGGAAATTTTCAAAAAACCCCCTATCTTTTTTGGATATTCTAAAAAACACCCTATCTTTTTGGAAACTCCAAAAACCCCCCTCTACCAAAGTTTTATTTTCAAATACTTCCCTATAGGAGTTAAATCTAACCATGGATGGTGTTAATTTTTTTTTTTGACCAAAATACCCTTCTATTTTCATATGTATATTTTTGTTATTTTTTCATTAATTTTATTAGTTTTAAGAAAATTCATAAATAATTTTTAACATATAATGATTTCACAAAAATAAAATTATTAAATGTTGTGTTGATATAATTTTAATATTTCATTTATTATTCATGAAAAACTAACATCAGTTAATAATAAAATAAACACCTTGAAAATATATTGATAGAAAAATATTTCTTTAAACATCTATTTTATTTTTATTTTCGTTCTTCTTTTATGTATGTTTTTAATTGATCCATGATATTTTAATTTTTAAATATTTGCAAGGTGTTCTTTTAATATTATTGTTAATCTTATTATTATTTTATGTTATTTTTTCAGTAAAAAAATATGAAAGTCAAATATATATAATGTATGAAATATTAAAATTATATAAATATAACATATGATAATTATTTTTTAAAAATTATTATAAGCTAAAAAAAATTAGGACTTTTTTAAAATTAATACAAATAACAAAAACATTATTTTAATTACTAAATATGTAAAAAGAAGGGTATTTTGGTCATAAAAAAATATTTAACACCATCCATAGTTATTTTTAACCCCATAGGGGATATTTGAAAATAAAAATTTGGTAGAAGGTGTTTTTTGGAGTTTCCAAAAAGAAAGGGTTTTTTTTTAAAATATCCAAAAAAGATAGGAGGTTTTTTGAAAATTTCCCTATTATTATTATTATTATTATGGAAATGCACGGGAATCTGAAATCGTGTCTTATTTTTATTTATTTATAATTTTTTGAAGTAATTTGAATATTTATTGGTGCATCACGAAATGGTACCACGACTTAAAAGTGTAGAACTCGGTATAAAAGAAGTCGAAGCCACACGAATATATCTCAGTTGTAAAACTGATCCTCAAAATCTCATTACAAATGAGATTGAAATGATATTGATTAGCATACGTTTTGGCATACATATGTTTTTTTTTATTAAAGGCATAAATATGTTTTGATAGATATTTTGTTGCTTTATTTACAAAATTCAAGTGCGCGTGTGTGCGAGGATTAACGGCATAAATATGTTTTGATATTGATCATGTGCGCGTGTGCGAGGATTTTGCTAGTTTGGTTTAATTTATAGAGGACTAGAAAGTAGAAACTCATTACTTGTATATAGAAAATAGCATATAATTAGTTAAGGATTATATTAAACAAATATATGACTTTACTCCCATTATGAGAAACAAAAGCAAGTGAACAAGTTACTCGGAGGTTATATTGGCAATTTTATTTTTGTTAAATATAAAATCCACGAGTATTAATTTTCATCAAAAATAATGTGAAATCACGATTCCAGAGAGTGATTTTGAAATTTAGAATGAAATTGACAAAAAATATATTTATTGAAATATACAATATATTTTTATCAACTATTACTTGTTAGCTGTTACTTTGCATACAAAACAAATAACATTATTTTTGGGAGAATTTCTCCTTGTTTAAATTTAAAATTACATATTTATCCTTTTTAAAATTAAAATATCATATTTATCTTTTCATGAATCTAAAATATCCTGTTTATCTGATAATTAAAAGCTATCCAATTTTTCTGTTAAAATTAACGACCAATATTTAAAATTACTATTTTATCCTTTACATATTTACTCTTCTAAAAACCCAAAATATCATATTTACGTTTTTAAAAATAAAAATATGATACTTGCCTTTTTAAATTAGAGCCAGAAACTAAATCATAAAAATTGAAACCTGAATTAGGTGAACCGGAGAACCAAATCATTAATATATTAGTATATCAATTGTTGTAAATTGATTTGTATGTTTTTAATTTGACATGAAATACGATATTTTATTTGGAAAGGTACAATTTTTTTTTTAATATTGAAAGAATAAATATGATAGTTTTATTTTTAATAAGGTAGATATGGTATTTTTATTTAAAAATAACTTAAATATGATATTTTGATTTTTTATAGGGGTAAATATGTAACGTAAAATAGTAATTTTAAATGGTGATCATTAATTTTAACGGAGAAATTAAATAATTTTTAATTTTTGGATAAATATGATATTTTGGATTTACGAAAAAATAAATATGATATTTTAATTTTAATTTTAAAAGAATAATTATATAATTTCAAATGAAAACAAAGATAAATATGTATATCTCCCTATTTAATTTCCATATATCATAATTCCATGTCTGAACATGAAAATTACACATAACATCAGTAGACTCCACACTCCACAAATCCCATGTGCTTTCCCAATCTAATCATTTTCTTTAATAACACTTAGTTTATATGTAAATGCTCATTAAGAGTTCATTTATTTTGAATCAACATGTCTATTGTCCATGAAATACCATAGACCAAGTCCAGACAGTATATTATACAAAGTGAAGTAGCAATCAATTCAATTATAGCATAATAGTTAATAGAGAAGATAATATCACATTTAGTAATAAAAAAATCCATCAAAAGAAACGCTAGATAGTAGATACCTTCCAAATAATTATCTATCTAGACTTGGTTTATGGACCGTTATTACTGACATCTAACATTAATCTCATAACTTCAACAAAGTAAATTTAATAGACCAAGTGTTGGGGAAAACATTAACTTGAATTGACAGCCGCAACGTACACTCGCCCTTCTCTTCTCACGTTTTCTCCGCGTGTCAGGAAGTATAATATTTTCCCAACACTCGGTCTATACACCACTGTTAATTCTGAACCGATGCTTCACTTATACGGTTATACCCCTCGTATATTTATTAATTTTATATAACCTCAGCACATTTACAAAATATTAATTAGTATAATTTTATAAGGGTAGCCGGGTAGCAAAAACAATAAAATAGACGAAGAGCTGTATGCAGTATTAGGGGTATTAATCATATTTTACATTTTGTAAGGGTATACATGCTAATTAGAGATTTTATATTATTTAAGGATGCAGATGAAATTTTAAATTTGATAAAAAGTCAAAATAGAATAATTTTAAATTATAGGGGCGTAAATGTAAACATGTGTGATGATTTCAAATTTGTGCGCCGGCTGTAGTCGGTAGAATTCGTCAATGAAAGAGTTGTAATATGGGTCGCTCCTCTCGTGATCCCCGATACACTATAAGATCTTGCAAAAACCCGGTTTACACCACTTTATATACACCGAAGTCATTGACAACGGGTCCCTGGCATTTAATGCAAGATATGTTGTCTGATAAGGTATACCCAGTGTGCTTGCTTCTTTGCTTTCTTACTTTTATACTCTCTGTCATTATCTGCTCTTTCTCTCTCTAAGAAACAACCATTCTTTTCTTTTGCTCTTTCTCGCTCTTAAGCCAAAAATTTCCAAAAAAAGTGCTTGTAAAATCGATTATTCCCTTACATTCTACCAGATCTGGGAAGTATCTACCAAGTTGTTGCTTGATTCTTCGTTGTCAGGTGAGTAGATTAAATATAAGGCCTTTTTGAATTTTATTTTTTTGTATTACATGTGCAATGCAGTGATTTTGACTATTTGTTGTGATGATTTTGGATGATGTTCTGTTTTTTATTTAAAGATCTGTTCTTGCACGATTTTGATTCTTATAGATGGTTATTTAATTTAGCTTCTCATTATTAATTTTCAGAAAGAATGTGATAGATTTATCTTTGATTTTTTGTTTGTTTCTGAAATTTAAGTTGAATTGAAGATCAGGATTGTAGATTTCCGCATGATTATATGTCTTGAAGCATGGATTTTGAAATACTTAGATAATGTTGTTTCTTTACTTGCATGCACTTAATCTCACTAATTTTTTTGTGATTTGACATTCCAAGCTCCAATGTAATGCATAATTTTTCTTTATCATTTGGATTTGAAGTAAATACCCCATGGTTTTAAATTCCGGCGATTGGTAGATAGAAAAAATGGCAATTTCATCTTTGATATTGTTTTTCCCCATGACTTGCTTGAGTGAATTTCCATAATAAATTTCAAAATCTTAAATGATGTTTTTGTATTGCATGTACTAAGGCCTCTAGATTTTTGACAAGTCGAAAGTGCTGTTCTTACTTCAATTTTAGTTGGTCAATTTTAACCCTAATTTTAATGATATGGTCACTATAGGAAAGATTAGATTGGTTTTGTTTTCCTTGATTCAGATGAATTCCGACATTGATTTGAAAATCAAATTACCATTTTACTTGCATGCAATGTTTATAACAAGATATAATTTTGTAAATTGGATATGTTTGAAAATTTTGGTAAATGGGATTTTTTTGTTGGAAGTATGTATCCAAGACTATTTGATTGATTGCATTTACTTGCATTAGACTTGTTTGAATTTGCCTCTTCTAGATCTAGAAATCCCAAAATTTGATCTTGGTTGGGGTCAAATCAATCTGGGCTAGCAATATTTTATACTTTTCTTAACTGTATTTTCCATCTACTTGGTTTATCTCTAATATCCTTATAAATATATCAAATAACATAAATTTGATTTTAATTCACTTTTCATCAATGAATTTTAACTCGATTTGACAAGAATGCATAGTAAAAACCCATAATCGCGTATCATGATTAAGCTCCAATTCAGTAAACTTAAAACTTGATTACTAAATGGTACCATGTGTTGCATATTTCAGTTAATCAATTTTGTACTATCTTTATTTGTTATATATAATAATTCTCTAATTTGACCAAGATATTTCTTTGTATCAAATGCTATGTCACAATCTTGCAATTATAGATTAGAATTAGGTCAAATCAATATCCCCAATTACCGCTTCCTAATTATTCAATTCTTTCCTAATCAATTATAGATATTTCATACACCAAAATATAAATATTAAAATTGTTATTGTTGCAGGGGCATATATGCAATTTTCCAGTCAATAGTAATGGAATCAGGAGGAAGCAGAGTGATGGAAACAGAGTTAAGAGCAAGTCAAATGCAGTCTCCAGTTCCTCCTCATCATAATCACAATAACAATAATCATAATAGGGTGATGTCTCATCCGCATTCCTTCAAAGAGGAGAGTGGAACTGGAGAGGAGGAGCTCTCCAGTCTGCCAAGGCACACAAAAGTCGTCGTCACTGGAAATAATCGCACCAAGTCCGTTTTAGTTGGCCTTCAGGGTGTTGTCAAGGCCGTCGGACTTGGGGGCTGGCATTGGCTGGTACGGTTTTAATTTTATCCATTATTTTACTAATATTTTATAGTTTTATGAATTTATGTAATTCGATGGATGTGAATGCAGGTGCTTAAGAATGGAGAGGAGGTGAAGTTACAGAGGAATGCATTGAGTGTGTTGGAGCACCCAACCGGTAAAGAAGACGAGGGAGACTGCGATAATTCGTTTTGTAGCAGCTCTGATCGAGGCGATAAAGATATGGATTATTGTAAGTTCTTTTACAATTTTTTGTGTAGCCTATATGTTTGTTATTATTATCTGATGATATTTGATTTTTACTGCTTTTGTAGCTAGTTTAGATTATCAGAAATCGACGAGGCCTAGGGTTAGGCACACTAGACCTGCTAAGCGGAACCGCCAAAAAGACCTTCATCCTCACAGCTCGAAGCCTCAATCGGTAAATATATGAATGTTTCGTACTTTTAGTTTTTATCAAGTATAAACTCGATTAACTAATTGCAGAGAGTTGATTTGTCTAAATTGGGGACCACCGCCTTGTGGAGATATTGGAAGCATTTTAATTTAGTAAATTACTTATTTGCCCCTCTAATTTTATGTTTCTTATTTATATAGCAATATAATCATTATGATTAATTAATTAATCTAATTTTGAAGGTTAACTTGGACGCGAACCTAACAAAGGAGCAATTGCTCCATGGCGTAAGGCACCATTTCCTCTCAATGGTACATTTATATATAATATTCATTTTGTCGTGCCCATGCAAAACCTTCAAATTATCATATATACCCCTGCGAAAAATATAAATTGTTAACACAATGATTTGTTTGTGTGTTGTTATTTTTGGAAGCAAATTGATGAGATGCAGGTGATAGTGAGCTTCATCCAGTCAGCGAGGCGCCTGAAGATGCTGAGCAGCTCGGAGGCGGAAGGACCGATCAGATGATTCCGAATTAAACAAGTTGAAAAAAAAGGAAGGAAATTATGTTGTTGTTTTTAGAGGGAGGAGGGAATGGATAAGAGGAATTTTCATTCTACCATTGTTGTTGTATGATCATGATCGTGGAATCAGACGAATATGAATTCGATCTCAATTAGCATATCTTAATTTTCTACTTTACTCACCCTAATCCTGTTCCATTCATTTTTATTTTACTAATTTATTTTACTATTATTACTATTTATGTTTTATATAATTTTGTTCAATGTGGCATGTGTTTGTGATAATTTGTTTGGCTAAACTTGTGCTGATCCTGAATGATTGGGACTTGGCCTAATTAGTGGTGACTGGCTGGCTTTTTGGACTTGAATGGAAACGATTATAATGCAGATCATGCAATGAACCACATTATCTATCTATACCTGCATGAACCACATTATCTATCTATACCCCACGTGATTGATTAAGTATTATTGCACAAGCTTTGACTATATATCAAATATTTTGTCTACAATATATCTACCCACATTAATTATTTGATTTCACTAACATTTTTATATGGGTACAGTCAGAGAACCGGAATCTCGTTTCCGAATTGTAAGTAGGAATTGATGTACCGGATTTGACCCGCTATAGAAGTTTATACGTACTGTACGTAACAGCAGAGCTCGTCTCACAGTGCGCGCCCCAATTTAATTAGGCCTCGTAAAGATCAGAGACTGGGAGAGAGAGAAAGAGAGAGAGAGAGAGAGGAGAAAAGGAGAGAGATCCTCTGAGATCGATACAAAAAGGTCGTACTTTTTCAACTAGGGTTTGGAAAAGAGAAAGCAAAAGGGTTTCAAAATGCGTGTGCACGTGGGAAGCTTGGTTCTTTGGCTGCAATTTTTTTGATTTTTTCTTCTTTTGTCATCGAATTCACCAAGAGAACTTGACGGGATTCGGCGATCTGTAGTCGTTTCTGTGCGTCTCCTTGTGCTCGAATTCTACGTTTGTTTTAAGAATTAGAAGTGCAATTCCCTAACATTCAGCTTTTTTTGGTTGTCCATTTTGTTGGGCTAGGTCGATCGATTTTCTACCCTCTTTCTGTGGAAATTATAAGCCAAATTAAAAATTTGCTTGTTAATGTTGAGGATTTTCAATGCTCAACTAGTATAAGCCAATTTAATGTTTGTTAAATTTGACATTTTTTGTGAGGTTTTACTTTGGAAGTTCCCTAATTTATAGGGTTTAAACCCCTTCCATCCACTTGGGATTTTGGGTCTGACTAACTCGGAATGTTCAATTCTTTTGGCTTTTTCTGACCTAGAAAGCTCCAGAAATGGAACCTTTGCCCCACAATGGTATCTTTTCACAGTGTGCAAAACATCCATCTCAGCACTTCACTGGAATTTGTTCTTCTTGCTTAATGGAGAGACTTTCTACAGTCAATTCAGCACAACCAAACCCTAATTTGAACACTGCCACAACCTCTTCACGAAGCTGCGAAATTGAAGAGGTTCAATCTAAACCTGGCTCTCCAAATGCCGAGAGAAGGGCGAATAACAAACTTCCTGAGGTTAGATTGAGAAAAACCCTTCTTTTATTGTTTCAATTAGACGATGACGAGTCCCAAAATTCAAGCCAAGTCGAACCAAATGGAAATATTAGCTCCAAAGAAACACAAATGAAGGCAAATTCTAATTCAGAAGACACAGTTTCAATTAATGGGGAGGAAGGAAAGTTGAAAGGAAAGGGAGCGTCATTTCGATTGAGTTCAATTTTGCCCAAATGGAGAAAACAAGAGATTAATAATAAGGGCAATTTAGAGGATAACAAAAACCAAACAGAAAACAAGCATAGTTTCAGATATTCGTTTGATTTACCAAGGCACTCATGGGATGGTTCAATTAGCAAAGCAATGGCTTGTTCATTCGCTTGTTTAGACGAGAGAAAAGGGAGAAGAAGAAGAGAGACCATGAGCGAAACCCTAGAAAACTCTAAAACCACTGAAATCGGTACGGGTGCACGGGTTTTAGAGCGGTCACTCTCCGAATCTGGTACGGATGGCAGAGAGAGAAAAATTAGAAGAGGTCCTTCTAGAAGGTTCCGTAATTTGCATTTTCATAAAGGCGAAAATGTAAATGTAAATGAAAATGCAAATGCGAATGTAAGTATTAATGGAGATTCAGGTTTGAATAACCACCCGAAACCCGAAATGAAGAAAAAGAGAGAATTAGGGTTTGGGAGAAGTAGAAGTGTGCATTATCAATCTCCTGGTAATTTGGATAATAATGGGCTTTTGAGATTTTATTTAACGCCTTTGAGGAGTAGGAGTACAAATAAAGGTAGGAGGCGTAATTCTAGGTTTTTCGCAGGGGGTTTGTTTGGTTTTTTCTGAATTTTGACGAAAAATAAGATTTAATTTTTTGTTTTAGTTAGTAAAAGGGGAAAAAATGGAATGTTGTGATAGATTTGTAACTATGTACACAAATTTTCTCTTTGAATTAAATGTTGAAATATGCACATTTTGTTAGGGTTTATAATTTCCCTTCATTATGGATACAAAGAATTCATTCTCATGTATTTTTATTTTGCTTCAAATTTGCTCAAATTGCTTTTGAAATGTTTTATACACTGGTTTCGATTAAACTGCTATATGTCAAAATCTGTCATGAGAGTTGCTTTTATTTCTCTCCTTATTATAATATTCTTTATTATTATATTCTTGCCCTAGATTATGAAGTTCTAAATGGACAAGTATTCAATAATTTAACCAAATACTAAAATTGCCAATTTTCAATTTATTTTTACCAAATATAAACCCACTTTTAAAACTCAATTTGGTTTACTACTTGAATGCACCACCACCTACTCAATGCACAAGTGCATAAAGTGGAAACCAACCAACCCTTATCATGTAATAAATGGGAATACTGATATTAATAACCATAATAATTATGAATACTTTTAATTATAATTTATATTAGATAAAAAAATTTGACGTGTTAAATGGGCATAAACAGTTAAACTAATAAACTGAAAAAAAAAGAAAAAAAAAGTGCGAGAAACCATTATTATTAAAAGAGGCCTCTAAATTATAATCAACAATCAGTGCATCAAAAGAAAAAAGAAGAGAAATTATTACATAATTAGACAAAAAGAAAAATTGTTAGATTTGCGAGTAGAATAATACAAGGAGGCCTCTAATCAAAACGTCTCCCTTTTTCTTTATCTTTTGTCCCTGTCTTACTGTGCCTTTCTCATCCCTTGCCCCCCCATCTACACAAATTAGAACAACCCAGAAGAAAAATTGGGCGAAATTTGAGAGATTTAGGAATTGGTTGTGTTTGAAATTTTGTTTCGAGATGTCGTCGCCGAGCAAACGCCGTGAAATGGACCTCATGAAACTGTGAAATTTCTATTTGACTTTTTATTTTCAAGTTTTTTGATGGTTTTTGTTTATTGATTTTAATTTTTGAGTTTCGTAGGATGATGAGTGATTACAAGGTGGAGATGCTGAACGATGGGATGCAAGAATTTTACGTGGAGTTCCACGGGCCTAAAGAAAGTTTGTTCCTAATCCTGTATTCACCGCTTCAATCTAATTTTACGAGTATTTGTACTAAATAATAAGCAATCTGGGCTAATTGTTCTCTAAATTTTGGTTCAACTTTAGTTCTTCAGTGTTTGGTTATGATCTTGGGAAATTTGTACAGCTTAGTGGCCTTTCTGAGAACAAAGGCTGTTACTTTGATAATTTTTCCCCTTTGTTCTCTATTTGAACAGAATAGGAAAAAAATCGTGCCTTTTTCTTTCATTTATTTGTTTGCTTTGATAGCGAATTAACAAATGTGGTGCGTAATTAAGTGTTACTGATGGATGGATAACAAAAATTTCAGGTACTTATCAAGGGGGTGTTTGGAAAATTAGAGTGGAGCTACCTGATGCATATCCTTACAAATCCCCTTCAATTGGTTTCATGAATAAGATTTATCACCCTAATGTTGACGAAATGTGAGCTTTTCTCAACACTTAACTTTTCATCACTAATTAGATTTATACTACCCGAACTATACTATTTGAGCGATGTTGATTTTCTGACTAATTTCTGCTGATTTAGGTCTGGTTCAGTCTGTTTGGATGTAATTAATCAGACTTGGAGCCCAATGTTCGGTAATAACTCAAAACTCATATTCTTCTTAAATATTTTTAAATACCTAATTTAATTTTTTTGTTAAATTGAATAGATCTGGTGAATGTATTTGAGGTATTTTTGCCTCAACTTTTGTTGTACCCTAATCCATCAGACCCATTAAATGGCGAGGCTGCTGCATTAATGATGCGAGATCGCACTGCTTATGATAAAAAAGTAAAAGGTACATTCCATATTTCATAGTAGTCCTTTGTACATTCTCATTGGTCATTTTGCAAAATGACCCAGAATTTTGCGAGAAATTTGCAAAAGCAGAGGATGCAGGAGTGCCGCAAGAGGAGAAATCGAGTGACGAAGAGCTGAGCGAGGAGGAAGAAGACGATTCGAGTGACGAGGCCATAGTGGGCAAACCTGATCCGTAATTAATGCCAAGAAGAAAAAAAAGTAAACCCTAGAATTTGGGTGTTGTTTAATTTACGATTGTCCTGAAAACCGAAATGTTTATTCACTAGAACACTGTTTAATGTTGTTTTATTATGCGTCTGTGGATAATGGATGGATGAATGTACTGTTGTAAATACTTGTACTTCTATGTTTATTGCTCATTCTCATTTTCAATCTGCATTTGTGAATTGTTCAAGTTAAATGAATGGTCGTGTTTTCAATTTGCTTATTTGATAATGATCGGCTCAGCATTACAATTATTCAATTAGAAGGGTATATAGGTGAAGTTGGTTTCCCTTTTTTCTTGCTAAGATTTTTAGTTTATTATCACTATGGTCGTGTTTTCAACTTTTTAGTTTATTCTGTTACTTTTTCATCTCTAAAAATCTAGATATTTTGAATGTCGTTTTTCTTTTGTGAAAACAAATTAGATTTAGTCACTTTGAACTTATTAATTGATTTAGTGTTTCTTTTGTGAAGACAAATTATGATAGTTTGGATCGAATCTTTTACTACGTAACTTTTCATCAAATTCTACTAAGAATTTTTTTTCTTCGATTCATTGCAATCTTTTTATATTTTGAAGAGTTCAAATAACGTGTTTTTAGATCATTTGTATCGTATCTTTTAGTACATAACTTTTCAACAAATTTTGCACACACTAAGAAATTTAGTTTTTCGAATCATAACAATATTTTAACGTTCTGAGGAGTCCAAATAACTTGTTTTTGAGATGGTTTGGATCGAATCTTTTATTACATAAGTTTTCACCAAATTGTACACACACTAAGAAACTTTCCTTTTTGATTCATAACAATCTTTTTATGCTTTCATGAGTTCAAATAATATGTTTTTAGATCATTTGTATCGTATTTTTTACTACATAACTTATCACCAAATTGTACAAACACTAAGAAAGTTTTCTTTTCGATTCATAGCAATCTTTTTACGCTTTGAGGAGTTGAAATAACGTGTTTTTAAATCATTTGTATAGTATCTGGTACTGCATAACTTTTCAACAAAGTTTACGAACACTAAGTTAGTTTGTTTTTCGATTCATAACAATATTTTAATGTTCTGAGTACTCCAAATAACGTGTTTTTGAGATGGTTTGGATCGAATATTTTACGACGTAACTTTTCACCAAATTGTACAAACACTACACAAGTTTTCTTTTCGATTCATATCAATATTTTTACGCTTTGAGGAGTTCAAATTATGTGTTTTTAGATCATTTGTATCGTATCTTTTACTACATAACTACACAAGTTTTCTTTTCGATTCATATCAATATTTTTACGCTTTGAGGAGTTCAAATTATGTGTTTTTAGATCATTTGTATCGTATCTTTTACTACATAACTTTTCACCAAATTTTACAAACACTAAGAACGTTTGTTTTTCGATTCATAACAATCTTTTAATGCTCTGGGGAGTCCGAATAACGTGTATTTGAGATGGTTTGGATCGAATGTTTTACTACGTAAGTTTTCACTAAATTGTACAAACACTAAGCAAGTTTTCTTTTCGATTCATAGCAATCTTTTTACGCTTTGAGGAGTTCAAATAACGTGTTTTTATGTCATTTGTATCGTACCATTTACTACATAATTTTTCACCAAATTTTACAAACACTAAGAAATTTTGTTTTTCGATTCATCACAATCTTTTAACTCTCCGAGGAGTCCAAATAACGTGTTTTTTAGATGGTTTGGATCAAATCTTTTACTACGTAACTTTTCACCAAATTGTACAAACACTAAGAAAGTTTTCTTTTCGATTCATAGCAATCTTTTTACGCTTTGAAGAGTTCAAATAACGTGTTTTTAGATCATTTGTATAGTATCTTGTACTACATAACTTTTCACCAAATTTTACGAACACTAAGTAAGTTTGTTTTTCGATTCATAACACTATTTTAATGCTCTGAGGAGTCCAAATAACGTGTTTTTGAGATGGTTTGGATCGAATATTTTACGACGTAAATTTTCACCAAATTGTATAAACACTAAACAAGTTTTCTTTTCGATT
The DNA here is from genome assembly GCA_946800325.1 of Luzula sylvatica. NCBI lineage: Eukaryota > Viridiplantae > Streptophyta > Magnoliopsida > Poales > Juncaceae > Luzula > Luzula sylvatica. Next base: position 36,153,024 of record OX326956.1, read on the forward strand.
CATATCAATATTTTTACGCTTTGAGGAGTTCAAATTACGTGTTTTTAGATCATTTTTATCGTATCTTTTACTACATAACTTTTCACCAAATTTTACAAACACTAAGAACGTTTATTTTTCGATTCATAACAATCTTTTAATGCTCTGGGGAGTCCGAATAACGTGTATTTGAGATGGTTTGGATCGAATCTTTTACTACGCAATTTTTCACCAAATTGTACAGACACTAAGAATGTTTTCTTTTCGATTCATAGCAATCTTTTTACGCTTTGAGGATTTCAAATAACGTGTTTTTATGTCATTTGTATCGTACCTTTTAATACATAACTTTTCACCAAATTTTACAAACACTAAGAAATTTTACTTTTCGATTCATAACAATATTTTAACTCTCTGGGGAGTCCAAATAACGTGTTTTTTAGATGGTTTGGATCAAATCTTTTACTATGTAACTTTTCACCAAATTGTACAAACACTAAGAAAGTTTTCTTTTTTATTCATAGCAATCTTTTTACGCTTTGAGGAGTTCAAATAACGTGTTTTTAGATCATTTGTATCGTATCTTGTACTACATAACTTTTCACCAAATTTGACGAACACTGAGAAAGTATGTTTTTCGATTCATAACAATCTTTAAAAGCTCCGAGGAGTTCAAATAACGTGTTTTTGAGATGGTTTGGATCGAATCTTTTACGACGTAACTTTTCACCAAATTGTACAAACACTAAACAAGTTTTCTTTTCTATTCATATCAATATGTTTACGCATTGAAGAGTTAAAATTACGTGTTTTTAGATCATTTGTATCGTATCTTTTACTACATAACTTTTCACCAAATTTTACAAACACTAAGAACGTTTGTTTTTCGATTCATAACAATCTTTTAATGCTCTGGGGAGTCCGAATAACTTGTATTTGAGATGGTTTGGATCGAATCTTTTACTACGCAACTTTTCACCAAATTGTACAGACACTAAGAAAGTTTTCTTTTCGATTCATAGCAATCTTTTTACGCTTTGAGGAGTTCAAATAACGTGTTTTTAGGTTATTTGTATCGTATCTTTTACTACATAACTTTTCACAAAATTTTACAGACACTAAGAAATTTTACTTTTCGATTCATAACAATATTTTAACTCTTTGGGGAGTCCAAATAACGTGTTTTTGAGATGGTTTGGATCAAATCTGTTAATCGTATAACGAGTCACAATAATTACAAAATTTAGTGATGTTTTATTTTTGTAGCCAATACGGTAATGAGAAAATAAAAAAATTTATTTTTGATTTTAAGTTCTACAATTTTTGTATCCAATCATGCAACGAGTCACAACAACGGGTAAGATTTAGTGTTGCATTAGTTTTGTAGACAATCGTGTTACGAGTCACAATAATGAGCAAATAAAATGATTAAATTGTACTATCTAATTAAATAATATTAATACTTACTTTATTATATAAATAAATTCATGTTATATTTTAATATAATTTTAGTGTCGACGAAATTCATAATAATATTTATTTTAATATATTAATGAAATTGAAAGTATAATGTATATACAACTTTAAAAAATATTTTAATATAATTTTAATGTATATATAATATACTTGTCTTTGAAAATAGCAAGTTAACTTCATTGGAAAAAAAATACGAACCTATGATAACTTCATTGGAAAAATATACGTATACGTATCTTTGAAAATATAAATATAGTGCATATAATAGTGTTGAGTAAAATATAATAATATAACACATGTATGATATAATGAATCATGTATATCATTATAAAATTTAAAACAAAATATGAACCCAAATTTTTTGTAACCTAACAAGTCATAACTATTAAAATAAAACTTATATCCAATAAAATTCAATAAATGACATGATCATTACATAATTTCATAATAAAATAAAAAATAATATTTTTTTATAATTTCCTAAAATACTAACTATACAAAAATATAACAATCTAGAGTCATTAATTCACTATTTTATGTTTTCGAAACGGAACAAAAATACCTTCATAGTATATAAATATAAATATATAACTAAATTGTGCCCTCCAAAATTTTTGTTACGTGATAAATACTTCTGATAATATTTCATAATAATCATCTAATGTCTTTATATAAATTATATACATAAATCTCCAGATACTTAGAAAAAATAATCTTGTTATTGTAATGAAACAATTTAGATTAGTTTTTTTTATATAATAATACGTCGCAAAAAGCCCGCATTAATTTTTCCATTGATGACCATGAGCCAAGATAAACACATTCAATATTAAATATATTTTTTTTGCTGAAAATATTCAAATATTGGAAGACACGTATCACCATTTTTCTTTTTGACCAATGCCATTTGCATGAATCAAAACATGAATTATCCATGACAACTCATGTCATTTGCGTGCAATTACAGTTTACAAATTTAAAAAACTACTATAAATATTGAGACAAAGTTAGATTATCATTAATCCATACTTGCATTGAGAAATTACAAAATATATGTGTGATGTTATTAAAAAACTAATATTATTATTGAGATATTGGATGAAATCTACAAATGTAACCTGCTTGCAACAATATTCTGAATTACAGAGGTGTGGCCGGTTTAAAAACTACTATATATATATGTATTTATGATTTGGTAAAATATATTCAAATGTTCTAGTTACTTTTAAAATTAAAAGTAGCTTTAAAAATTTGCAAGAAATTTTAAGTATGAAATATTTTTATAGGGCCAAGTTATAATTGGATTTGTTTTTTCCTTTAATAGTTGCAAATTGTATGAACTCAATTTTAATTTCAATTTTATGAATCTTATGAGCAAAATTTTCTTCTTATTTTTTTCCCTCTATCTTGTTGATTTTTTTGTCGTGATTAAAAATAGTCATTTTTTATCATCATCATTGTGCTGATTTATTGTAATTTCCTTTTATATAAATTAGATATTCTTACAACCTTAAAGTATCATTTTACCTCATATTTAGGAAAATCTCATATATTAACTGAAAATATGGCGTACTAACATATCTGAAGCTCATTCGAATTTATAAAATCTTATTAAAAAATTATTAAAAAATAATTTCAGAGACTTGGATTTGTATGAGATACGCCTAGATTAAACTTTCGTCAAAAACCCGGTCCAAATTAATTGATCTTGTATCGTCGAGTTGCTTTTTAATCAAACTGTATTCTAAAAAAGAACGAATAAATAGAGAAGGTTCGGTGGACCTCCATCTATTGGTATCAATGAAACTCGAACCAACAACCTCTTACAACATATGATTTCTTGTGTCTCACATCCAAATACTGGTCCACGAATCCATTGGCATCAAAATGTATTCTTAAAAAAAAAAAAAAAAAAAATATATATATATATATATATATATATATATATATATATATATATATATATATATGAGAGGAGCTAAAGTACTTAATTAAGTACCAGCCTTTTGGTACTTAGCATCTTTCTATCATCAGATTGCTTTAAGATTTGTGCAAAAAAAAATAAACGGAGCGGTAAGGTTAATTATCTGTTTACTTCCTTTCCGTCTCGTTATAACCCTCATTATCTTTATCCTCTTAGTGGGAACAAAGAACTGATATCAAAGAGAAGAAGATGGCTAGGTCATGGCGAGGCGAGTTCAGAAGCAGTCGTTGTTTTCTTGGCCATGGTGACGAAATACGCAAAGTGATATTCACTCGACCCTATCAAAAGTAGTTCGAGAGGAGAGAGAGAGAGAAGTAATTGGCCATGGTCGCAGTATACATGGCGATGGTCGCGACTTCATCAAATGAAGGTACATACGCACACTATTTTTGTGTGCTGAATTTGGACCAATATTACTAATCTAGGGTTTGTTGTGAATAATTTTGCAAAGTGGAGCTGAATTAGGGATCCATATAGCTGATTTTTGTTAAATTGGACATTAATTGGAAATCATTTTGACCAATTATGGTTATTTACTGCTTGGTTAAATTTGATTTTTTACTGTTTGGTTCATGTATATAGTTATTTTAATTGTATTTACTATTGACATACTTATCTCAAAAAAAATTATTGAATCAGGTTTAAACCTGAATTGCCGCTAATTACCCCCAACCTCTCAATTTTTTTTATACTTGTACCCTTTGACTATTTGTACCTCTAATTGAATTTTCTTTTTGTTTACTTTTGTTTTGCAAACAAGAAACACAAATCAATCTGTGAGAGAGGCAGGGAAGCCTTTGCTCGGTTCGGCTTCTACCAGTGACGGAGGACTCGCGCTTTGCTTATGCCAGTTCTCTGTTCGTGCATCCGTGAACAGTAAGTCGTAACCCTATTAATTTTAATTCCAGTTCTTATTGTTCGTATAATCTTAATCCCCATTAATTTAAGCTATTATTACTTGTATAATTCTAATCCCCATTAATTTCAGTTCTTGTTGCTCGTATAATCCTAATCCCGGTGCTCATATAGCCATAATTTCAGTTGTAACCCTAATTTTGATCATGTTAATGAATCTTCTATTTCTGCAGTTCAATTTTTAGGTAATTTATATGACGGAGCATAGGCTGAGTAGTTCAGAGTTTCAGAAAATTATCATATGGTTTGCAAAAGTTAATGGCTAATATTGATCATGAATCCTTTATTGGCCATGTTATTATGAAGATTCGATTCAATTTCTGGCTAACATAATTTCAGTAAAGATTATACTATTCACTTTTTATATTGATCATGACTCACTTCTTTTTGAATTTTTTTGGTACTAGTAGACACTGGAGAGCTTTTTGTTGAGATGTCCAAGGGATATCGGCACACACCGGAGATATCCTTCATTATTAGTTGTGATCATGTATGAATATGTCATTTCTTGTATGAGAATATGAATTATTCAATTGTGGAACTATGTATTCATTTATTAGTATTGTTTTGTATTTTATTCGGCATGTTTATTGGTGATATTTTTGATTAATCTGACTTGAATTTTTTTAAGCCAATCGGTGCATGCAGACAATTTTGTATTTCAATCCCTAAATTATCAAACCAATCATTTCATATTTTAATCCCTAAATTCTAAAGCCAACATGTAACAATCATTTTGCATTTTGATCTCTAAACTCTTCAACGAACCGATACCAACCATTTTGTATCTGGGTCCCTAAATTCTTAAGCCAATTGGTACCAAATCATTTAGCACTTCGATCCCTACTTGAACTCATTGCTACCTACCTTTTTTGCACGTTAATCCTTAAATATTATTAGCTGACTAATATAAGTTCTGACAATTAAATTCAAATTTGCAATTATACCCAACAAAAACTTATTTTTTTACAAATTTTTACTCAAAATAAGTCCAGTAATATCAAATTATACAAATATATCCTACGATATCAAAATGCTACAAAAGTATTCCAAAACCTTAATCGATATCAAAATGCTACAAAAGTATTCCAAAACCTTAATCAAATAACATTTTAATTAGATAACGTTTTTTCTTTCATCTCATTCATTCATGATGCCACCACCTCCAAGTAGATGACTTTTTTCTCAATCCATAGATGGACCGGAGGTAATACTTGCAAACGAGAACATGACATTTTCACAATCACTTGATGAAGAACTGCTCGAGTTTGAATCTACATTTTCAAATGGTATGTCAAAACAAAAACATTAATTATATGGTAGAAATAAATTGAATAACTCAAACTGGTATGTTCACTATCTATTATCAAATGGTATATTCACTATCTATAATCAGCAAAATTGACTTCTACAATCAAATGAGAAATTTAGGGAAAAGTCCTAGAGTTAATTGAGCATCAAAATTAGGAGTATATGATCAATAATAACTGAAATTAGAACTTCAATGAATACTACTAAGATTAAAGCTGATTATTTATGTCATGAGCAACGAGAACCGAAATCGAGCAATTAAAACTTGAATTAAACAATCAGAAGTGATGTGAGAAACTAAAACTAATCAATCGTCAAGTCCTCAGTCTTATCCCTGCTTTATTTAACAAAATCAGCTATATGGGTCGCAAAATCAGCCCCACTTTGCAAAATTATCTACAACAAACCCTAGATTAGCCATATTGATCCTGATTCAGCAAAAATTGTTTGTGTGTATGTACCTTGTTTTGATGAACAAGCTATTCTGTCTCTGTCGCCATGGACAGAGGCGATTTGTACTCTCTTCGCTTATTCGACCGCCATAGCCAGGAGGGACGAGCCGATCTTCGTGTATACTGGGAGCATCGCCAAATTACTTCTCTCTCCTTCCTCTCCAACTGTTTTTTCTATCACAATCACATGGATAAGGGTCGAGTGAATCTCTCTTCGACTACTTCTCACTTCGCCGTAGCCAAGAAAAAAGCGACTACTTCTCACTTCGCCTTGCCTCGCCATGACCTAGCCATCCTGTTCTCTTTGATACTAGATTCATTGTTCCCACGAAGAGGATAAAGATAATGAGGGTTATAATAGACGGAAATGAAGTAAACAGATAATTAACCCTACCGCTCCGTTTATTTTTTTTCCCAAATCTTAAAGCAATATGATGGGAGAAAGATGCTAACTACCAAAAGATTGTTACTTAATTAAGTACTTTAGCTCCTCTCTCGCTATATATATATATATATATATATATATATATATATGAAGGAGGCTAAACTACTTAATTATTATCCTACAAAACTACTTTAGCTCCTCTCTTTCTCTCTCTATATGATAAAGATAATTTTCTGTATGTCCCTCCATAAACTGATAATATCAAATTTATTCCTACAAAACTACAAATACTAAATTTATCCTCTAAAAATTAAAAAACCAACAAATTATCTTTTACAATAAAACAACTTTTGTATAATATATCCATCAAAATTAATATAATATCAAACAAATTCCAAACCGTTTACTTTCCATCTGTTTAACCATAATTTAAAATTGAATACTCCAGTTAAATTACTAATTATAAACTTACGGGACAAAATTATTCTCCCAAACTTAATTATTATATTCTTTTTTTTGAGGTAATTGCCCTTAGGCTTAACTTAATTATTATATTCGACCCATCTCGCATTACTGCCCCTCTTCTCTTTTGCATATCCACTCGTACAGCAGAGAAGGCAAATAGCAATAAGAAATACAAATTGTAACATAAAAGGATAAACAAAGAAACCATGAAAAAAATAAGAAAAAAAAACACTCGAAACCAAAAAGACGAAATAAAAAAAAAAAAGCAAAAAGCAAAAAAACAAACAAATCATGAAAAACACAAACACAACAACCAAAAATAAAGAACAATGACATGAAAAAGAAGAGAAAAACAACAGACCAATAACACAAACAAAAAATAACTTGTCAATCCCAATCCAAATATATCAATAGGAACAACCAATAGCAAGAAACACCGACCAATATAACTACAACAGGAAAAACTAATTAAATAAATGAGAGAAATGCATTTACCTAGAAGATGAAAGAACACCAGGAAAGAAACCAAAAAGGAGAGAAGATGAACATCAATGAGAAAGAAGCAAAGAATGCAGATGATATAACATAAAGGAGATAGTACATAAAGCAATGAAAAAAACTAAGCATGAAAACATGCATGAACCCAAGCACAGTGGACCAATAAAGCAACAAAAAACTTTTACATACAACACACAAACACCAGATCCATTTAAAATAAACTACACCGACAAATCGATCATAAATCACATGGCTCAAACTAATACCAATAACATCAGACGACCAAGAATGAACCAACCGAAAAGAAGAACAAATGGACCCAAAAAATCTTTCAAAAACACAGGAAAATATCAGTGATGAGATCGTAATCAGACGGCTGAAAAAAAAAGATGACGTGGAAGCACGAAAATACAGCATTTCATGTAAAATTATACATAACTTATAATTAGATTATACATGTTCCCTTTAATAATCCCACAAGCTATTGATGTGTCGGCAATGAATAATATTTTAGGAATAAAAATATCATTTTACAAACCTTTCATTCAATTTAACTGTTTTGTTTATTTCATATTTATTTGAAATAAATATTAAATAGATGTTTAGAGAGATAATAGTTAATTCGGAGGGACAAATATGATATTTACACTATTTATTGGGATATATGATATACCATATATTATTTCTTTTTGGCAGATTTACGTACGTACTTTTTTTTTAGTTGAAATACCATACTTCTAAAATATCATATTAAAAATCATTCAATTTCTCTGTTAAAATTAACAATCAACATTTAAAATTATTATTTTACCTTTTATATATTTATCATCCCAATAATAAAAAATAACATATGTGCCCTTTCGAAATAAAATATCATATTTACCCTTCAATTTAAATAACCGGATTTAGAAATCAGAAAACTAAATCACTAATAAATTATTATCTAAATTAGAGCTGCAAAATCAAATTCATAAATAAGAGAACCCAAACTCGGAGAATCGGGAAAACTGTTCAAAAGTGTTTTGATGTTTTAAGTTAATCGGTAAATATATGATATTTTGTTTAGAAAGGATACATAATGCTATTTTTTTTTTTGTTGAGTAAATTCGGAGAGGGCTCAAAGTCCCCCTTCCAAACACAATCTCCTTTTTTTTTTTTTTATTACAAATCCGTAGGCCACACACTCTATTCACTCATTTAACATTTAATCTATAATTCAGTGTCCCCGCCGGGAATCGAACCCCACACCTCTCGCTCCCTAGCCAAGAGGTGTGACCAACTAGGTTAACTCTAGTTGGCACATAATGCTATTTTTATTATTGAGACTTGAGAGGATGGACATGATACTTTTACTTTTAGAAGGTTAAATATGATATTTTTAGAAGAATAAATAGTAAAGGATAAAATAATAATTTTAAATGTTGATCGTTAATGTTAACGTCGAAATCGAATGATTTTTATTTTTTGAGTAAATATGATATTTTAGATTTACGAGAAATAAATATGATATTTTAGTTTAAAAAGAAAATAAATATATAAGTTTAAATTAAAAAAAAGTAATTATGTAAATCTCCCAAAAAATTACATCCTCTTTCCGTTTTTCAGATAAATAGGAGCATTTCTGGATGTGACCCAATATTTGTATTAACATGCATAGTTAACAAGATAAGTAAAAATCTAGAGGCATTTAACTAATAAAATGTGTTCATTAAAACTATTCGGGTGCATAGTTAACAAGATAATTAAAAATCTAGAGACATTTAACTAGTTATACCCAATATTTTGAATTTGAAAAAATGTTAATTATATATTAGTTAGTTGTTAATTATATGATATGTATTTATTATCAAACTAATTAAATGTGTTCATTAAAATATTAAAAAGCTGATGGTAAAATCTAGAGACATTTAACTATTTTTTAAAATGTATAGTTCATAAACCCGGTTTTATTTTTTCAAAAAATTTCCCCAACCTAATTTTTGTTTAATTCTAATTAATTAATCGGGTTTTTAAAATTCGGTGCCAACTAATTTTTAAAATCAATTTCAAATTAATTTTGAAATATTTTCAAAATTAAAATTATTTTTCGAATTTAATCTTCGTATTGGGTCACATGCAGAAATACTCCAAATAAATACTCCAAATAAATATGTACCCACGTGACTGATTTTTGTTTCGTAACATTTCTCATATTTAACATAACAGGCTTCAATAAGCTGAATTGATACGTATTTTGTACTGATAACAAAACAAGTGAACAAAATAATATTTAGCGAGAGATATTTTAGTTCGCTAAAATTTTATTTTGACTAGTAAGCACTGTTGAGAAGTTCACAGAATTTTTTTCTCCTCTATCCATTTGTAATTATTTGTACAACAACAAAACAAAAGTTTGGGAATTTCATCTCATTATCTTAGCTGTAAGAAACAAGGGGAAAGAAGAAACTCTAATATCGTGCTTTCAACTATTAATTTGTGAGTTTTACGATCAATTTTTTATTAATATTTTTTTCTCATCTCTCTTACCATATATCTCATTGATTTTAGAAAACAGAGAAAGAAAATTCAAGCACAGATGAGAACAAGTGATATTCGAATAAAGAGCCAATCTTTGGATTCATGGTTTTCCTCTTCCTCCACTTCTAATGAGAAAAGCTCTGTAGCAGCGTCAAGTTATCCGAAGAAAAAAAGACGAAGCTTTTTCGGTTCATTATTTTGCTGTGTTGGATACAATTATGACGAACACACCAAAACTCCTTCCCCTTGTAAGTCACTTTAATCATGCATGTTATCGCTTTTCAATTTCTCATACACACAAAGTGTTCGATGAAATACACAACAAAGAATTCACTTTCTTTAATCTCTTTTTACCCAATTTATCTCCTGTTAAAGGATTCACCTTTCTTTCCTATTAGATCCAGAATCTTCTAATGGAAGCGTTAATTTCGAAAGGAGGAATCATTCGAACAAAATTCTAATCAAGAGACCGTCATTCGAGATAATTTCAACGAACATTAAATTCACTCTCGATGGGATTCTGAGAGCGACCGATAATTTCTCAAAAAATTCTCTTATCGGAGAAGGCGGGTCTGGCCTCGTTTACAGGGGCAAACTCGAAAATGGAGCACTTGTGGCTATTAAACGCGCCAAAAGGGTATGCCCAAAAATCTTGATTATTTGAAAAATGATATATTATGTGCTTGAATTGTTTAGGGTTCAATTTTAACCAATTTTGCAACTATTAAATGCATATATGCATATATATTTTTGTGTCCTCCTCAGAATACTGATGATGGAAATTTGACACGAGATTCATTCAGAAACGAGATCGAAACCCTTCAAAGAATCCAACATTTGAATTTGGTCGCTTTATATGGATATTTAGAATACGAAGCCGAACAAATAATCGTGGTCGAATACGTCCCCAACGGAAACCTTAGGGAACATCTCGATGGTAAGTAGTATCTCATTAAACAAAACCTTTTCTTTTACTCTCCTTAAAAATTATTTGATTAAATGTTTCTGATCTTAAACAAATTTTAGGTTTATATGGGAATTTTCTCGATTTTAGAACCCGTTTGGACATTTCCATCGACGTGGCTCACGCAATAACTTATCTCCATACATATTGCGGTACCTACCTATTCATCGACTCATATTCCATTCAAATAAAAAACTCATCTATTTCATTAATGCAGATAAGCCCGTAATTCACCGAGACATCAAATCATCAAACATATTGATAACGAACAGTCTGCACGCAAAAGTGACCGATTTCGGACTCTCGAGATTCGGTCCGAGTGGGAACGGCGAAACCCACATCCAAACCCGCGTCAAGGGGACGGCCGGCTACGTCGACCCCGAATATTTCAAAACCTCGATTTTAACTGAAAAAAGCGACGTTTTCTCGTTCGGCGTTTTGCTTTTGGAAATCATGACCGGAAGACGACCCTTGGAACCCCGAAAGGGAAAAGAACGAGTCACTTCCGAATGGGTAACGAAATATTAAAAAATAATATTCTTGTTTGTTTAGTTATTAAATTTTTTGTTTGTTTTGTGTTTTGAAGGTGATGGGGGAATTTGAAAAGGGGAATGGGAAGGACACTTTGGATCCGAAGGTGAAATTGAGCGTGGCGGGGAATCTGGCGTTGGAACAGATATATGACTTGGCTTTGCAATGTTTGAAGCAAAGAAGACAACATCGACCGAGCATGAAAGAATGCGCGGAGATGTTGTGGGGTGTGAGGAAATCTTATTTGGATTTGTTGAGTTCGGAGCAGAGAAGTTTGCAGAATATAATGTTGGCCGATGTAGGTAATTCCGGGCGATGAATCGAGGAATGAATTAACTGATTTGTTCGTGTATAGTTACAATAAAATGATATTGGTTAATTATATTCTTTTGTAAAATTTGTTTGCCGTTTTCTTCTACTTTGTTGTTAATTGTTATAATGTACAAATTTTAAAAATATTGGACGAATTCAATTGTACTTTCTTTTCTTAAAAGGTAATAAATAAATAGATCATTTTATATTATGTTATTTAATCAAATATGAATATATATATGGAAGTTGGAGAGTTCATTTGTTCAACACTAATAAAATAGTATATAGTCGTATTAAACATACTACAAGTAATGTTAGTAATTTAGAAATATAATTTCAAATATATTCACTTCAATTTTCCCTTTAATTTAACATTCATATTAACATAGTTGCGAAAAAATAGCTTGAGTTTGTGAAAATAATTATCTAAGTATATACAATTAAAAAGAATTGATATTTAAGTATTATTATTAGTATTAGTATTTTAGAATAAGAATATTTACATAATACTTAGTTGTTTATTTTAGTGTTTTGTTAATAAATTTGAATAAATTTTTCAAAAAATAACAAAATAAAAGAGGAGATATTATTGTTACCTTTAAAAGTTTAAATAGATCATGAAAATAATATTTCTAATTACATTTTTTCTTAAATTTTCATATTAGTTTTTCAAATTTTTCTATAAAATGTGATACAGTCTATAGTTTTTAATTTTTTTTTATCAGATGAAAATTGTATTAGTATTACGTAATTGATGATGTGTAGTACGTATATAACTTGTATGGTTTCATATTTATACATTTGATATTGTCCGAATTATTATGAATTAAAATGATAATATAATGTTTCTTATTATATTTGTTTCCGTAAACATGTATTATATTTCATATATTACATTAGAATGATACTAATATATGTAATATTATATAATTAAAAAATAATTCTCTAGCCTAACTAAAACTATCATGAAATATATATGGTTATTGTTAGCCGAGTTATAAAAATCTCATGAAATAAATATATAATGATATAAATTTTATTCTATGACAGTATTTTAATTATCATAAAGGAATACTATTTTATATTGAAATAAAAAAATAAAATTATATTAGTCGTCGCATAGAGCGAGTAAAGAAATTCAAATAGCCTACCTGTTTCTGAAATATTTTACAAAATTAGGGTGTTTTTTGAAATTTCTGTTTGGTAAAGGTCCATGGGCTATTGGATGAATGTCCATCATGGCCCGTTTTTTCTATCCCATGGAGAGAGAGAGAGAGAGAGAGAGAGAGAGGAGAAACTGAAAGAAAGCTCGGGAAAGATCGAAAATGAGAGTTCTATTTGCCGGAATTATCTGGAATTATCTTCTATCTGCCATGCAGAGTGGTATAAATGAAGGCCATGAATCATCCCCACTCACTACCAAAACCAGAAATCAAGAGCTGAGAAAAACCGAGGATCTTCAGAAAAAAACTACAAGGCGATTTCGTGCTCTCCATTCAACAATTTTAATTTGTAAGTCTCTCTCTCTTTCTCTGAAGTGAAACACTGAAGCATATTTCTTGTATTTACTATACTTGAGTAATTCTTGTACTAAATCATGTACGATCCAAGTATTAATTTGCTTTGCTTTCAGCAGCAAAATATATTTTTCTTGTCATTGTCGTACAAATTTCTTAAACCTCAACGTTTCAACTTTTATGTGAAACTAATTAAGCTGTAATGTATGAATTGCAGGATTAAATGTTTTCTTCAAACTCATACATGGATCCATATCTCTCTCACAACAAAGAACCGCATGCTCCCCATCCAAATTTCCCATTTTACCCCTATCCGTTTCCAATGCAACACAGCCCGTCTCCCCAAATCCCATCCTTTACACCTTTCGATATTAACCCTAATCAATCAAATGATCCCAATTACCCCCCTGGTTATTACCCTTTCAGATATCCTCCCTACCCTTTTCCTGATCCTAATTTCGCCAATTATTATCCTCCTTATTTTCCTAACTACCATTTTAATTATCCCCAATTTGAACCCGGGAAATCAAATAATTCTCATTGTTGTGGGTGCCCAAATCATGTTTGCCATCAAAGAGAAAACCCTAGTTTGAGAAATGAAGAGAAGAAACCGGAGAGTGAAGAGAGGAAATTACCAAATTACCCTTATCCTTTTCTCTGGTATTCTCCTAACAAAGAAAATGAGAAAGTTGAAAACGATAAGGGGACAAAGTATTCTTGGCCGATTATTTGGATGCCAGAAGAGCAAACAAAAGAAACCAAGGACCAAAATGCAAATAAAAGAGTTTCGGAGGAGACCTCGAAACCTAATTTTAAGATTATTCCTTTGAAGTTCATTGAAAATGGGAACCAAGAGGAAAAGAAAGAAAGTGGAGAGAAGATCAGAAAGGAAAGCAAAAATAAGGAGAGGGAAAATCATGGAGAAGGTGAGGAGAGAAAAAGTAATGGTGATGAAAAAATGAAGAAAAATAATGGAAAATTATCGCCTATTTGTCTTAGAGTTGACAAGATTCCGCGTAAAAATGGTTCTCATGAGGGGTCAAAAGATGGAAAAGTTCAGAAGGAAATCAAGGTCATTGATGTAAAAAGTGAAAGTAAAGAGAAGGACCTAAATGAAAAATCAAAAGAAAAGAAGGCTGACAATGTAAGTGTTCCTGTTTTGAACGATATGAACTTAAAAGAGGAGAAAAATAAGAAAGAAATAAAGGTTGTTGATGTGAAAAGTGGAAACGAAGGAAAGGAGGACCTAAATGCAAATTCTGAAGAAAAGAAAGAAATAAAGATTGTTGATGTGAAAAGTGCAAACGAAGGAAAGGAGGACCTAAATGCAAATTCAGAAGAAAAGAAGGAAGTAATAAAGATTGTTGATGTGAAAAGTGCAAACGAAGTAAAGGAGGACCTAAATGCAAATTCAGAAGAAAAGAAGGTTGAAAATGTAAATATTGAACCTTCAAAGAACAATTATAAGAGAAAAATGTCTGAAATGGAGGCTGCAGTACTTATCCAGGCAGTGTATAGAGGATATAACGTGAGGAGGTGGGATCCATTGGAAAAATTAAAGAAGATTAGGGGTGTTTCTGAAAAAGCTCAAGAGTTAAGGACTAAATTGCAAAATGTAGAGGAATTCAATAAGGAGCTCGAAAAGAAAGAAAAACTGGTGCTCGGTGAAACTATGATGAATCTCCTTTTGCAACTCGACACCATTCAGGTATTATAATCGTATTAATTTGTATATTAATATAATAAATAATATTTTGAGGAGCTCTCTTATGGATTTTTAATTGTGAAAATTTGTTTGATTAGGGTCTGCATCCAAGTGTCAGAGAAGCGAGGAAATCAGTAGCGAGGGAACTTGTTTCCCTTCAAGAGAAACTTGATTCTTTGGTGGAGAAACAAAATCCCGCACTTGAAAAATCCGAGAAACAAGATTCTGGAAAACAAGAAAGCGAGAAACAAGATTCTGGGAAACAAGAAGGCGAGAAACAAGGTTCTGGAAAACAAGAAAGCGAGAAACAAGATTCTGATTATGTAGCAAGACACGAACTGAAAGAAAACTTAGAAAAGGTTTGTGGTAAAAAGGAAGAATCTATGGAGGTTGCACCCGAAGTGACGGAAAATGTTTTGCCGGCAACTGAGAATCCGGACAATATCGGACATGTGGAGAAAATTGCAAAGGAGGCAAATGATGAAAGGAGTACGGAGAGGAAATTGGTGGAAGAGAACGAGAAGTTGAGAGAGACGCTGGAGAAGCTTCTAGAAGTAGGGAGGACCCAATTAGGTGTCATCACAGGATTAAACGAGAGAGTCGGGGACTTGGAGAAGAAATTAGTGCAGAAAAAGAAGAAAAATAAGCGGGTTCGAGTCAATATGCATAAGTCGACGAAGCCGTCTTCTCTTCTTCTATGATGGTATGTATCGTGAATCAATCATGTGATAAAATGTGTTTTTACTCAAATTTTATGTGTTAATATTTGATGGTTTTATGCTTATCATATGTAATATTAATAGTTAATATTTTGATGATATATTTTTTATTTGTTGGATTTATTCAAAATCCCCCTAATCTTATTGAGGGCACTAATTAAAAAACGGCATTTGATCTTTTTTTTCATTCAGTTTAAGACAGGTTTGTTTTTCAAGAAATAAAATTTATCATTAGCTTGGTCATTTGAATAGAAAAATTCTTTTAAAATGTTTCTGTGAACTTTGAATAGTATTGCAGTCAAGACCCCAATATGATAATATAGTATTTTCGATAATATAGTATTTTCAATTCGCAAATTAAATTACACATTACTACTGGCTGGAAGAATTTTTGTCTATTCTTGAGATGTCCAAAATTCTTTTATGCTTTGTAGGGGTGTCAAAGGTTCGGATAGTGGTCATACCACATCCATATCCATATTTTTTTTGGATACAGTATTATCCGGATCCGGATTCGGTTCGGATATTAAACGGATATGGATCCGGTTCGAATATTGTCGGATACACATACATATACGAATACTAAAACGGATATTATGATATAATAATATAAAATATTATTTTTAATATTATTTTTAGTATTCAAGTCTTGATTATTTTGTAATTTTAAAATAAATTATATATATATATATATATATATATATATATATATATATATATATATATATATATATATATAATTGATTATTAAGTATTATTATGAATTAAAATATAGTTATTGTTTATTAGATATTATTATGATTTTGATCATGATTTCATCAAAACGGTTATCCGTTTACAAATTTTATTCGGATCCGGATAGTGTCCGGATCCATATCCGGATCCCTAAAAAAATTAGCTCCTAAATCCGGATCCATATCCGTAAAAGTGGATACGGTTCCGGATCCGGTTCCATCCTGATCCGGATATTTGTTTTTGGATCCGAATATTTCTCCGGATACGGTTCGAGTCGGTTCGGACAATATCCGCCCCCATTGACATCCCTACCTTTCGCGTGTGAAGGGACAGCCAGATTAAAATAAAAGCTGGAGAAGGGAAGACTTTGACTTGAGGAATTAATACCATTTTTCTATAGAAAAACAAAAAAGAAAAGAACTTATATCCTTAATATATCCAATGTGAAATTTCGAATGAATTTAGTAGCCTAATTTACCAATTAAATATGAAATAAGTTAAAGCTGGTAGCACCTTAGAAACATTAAACTAACATGATACTACCTGATATTTGTATACATATTTTCATTCATAATATTAACACAAAGTTATGAAAGCCTGATATCTAACAAAGTAAACGCCTTCTTCAAAATCCATTTTCGAAATTAAGAAAGTCTCCAAGGAGAAGAGATGTTAGGAAGTGGACGAAACTCGGGTTCCACTAGTCGAACAGGCACGACTGCACGGACGATCTCAACAGATTTTTCGAACATTTCGTCTAGCTCGACCAATAGCAGCTCGACATCTGGTTCATCTGGCCATAGAAGAAGGTCCAAACACATGTCCGATATTTTGCGCTCTTGCCTTGGACTGGATCGAGACGACCCCTACACCCACCTTCCTCCTCCTGGTACGTATAATTAAATACTTTCTTTTGTTTTATACATATCATGTTTATTCCATGTTGTTAGTTAAGCGACCAGAAGCGATTAATTACTTGAGCGGAAAGAAGTTTTTGTACAAGCAGAGTTCGTTTGAGGTGATAAATGAGCACGAAACATTCACACTCGATGAAATCTTGAATGCCGCCAATAACTTCTCGGACGATCTCAAAACTGGAGAAGGAGGCTCCAGTGTCGTCTACAAGGGTAGGCTTCCAAATGGGAAAAATATCGCTGTCAAGCGTGCTCAAAAGGTCAAAAAAAATTTCGAAAAAACTTGTAGCCTCTATTTTTGGACCTCAATTTGGTTATTTTTCTTTTTTTCTGATGTAGAGTGTTGAGGATGATAGTTTTGCCGAAGAGTCATTCATTAACGAGATTGAAACTCTTCAAAAAATCAGCCATATGAATTTGGTGGCTTTTTACGGGTTTTTGGTCTTTGATGATGAGCAAATTATTGTCGTCGAGTACCTGCCTAATGGCAATCTTCGCGAGCATCTTGATTGTAAGTTTTGATTTGAGAAAATGATAATCGATATGTATACATTTAAATTACCCGTTCAATTGAATCCACGGTTTATTTGCATTTGATTCATTAATATTATGCAGGTAAGTTTGGAAAAGTACTTGAATTCGCGAACCGTTTGGACATCATTATAGATGTCGCTCATGCTCTTACCTATCTTCACAAGTTTTGTGGTATGCAAGTCTAAATCCTCAAAACATTTAAACCATCTCGAATATTTAAACCATTTAAACTCAGTGAATTATCTAATTTTGAATGCAGGCACACCAGTGATCCACCGAGACATAAAATCCTCAAACATACTCCTCACAGAGAGTCTTCATGCAAAGGTCGCTGATT
This sequence comes from Luzula sylvatica, assembly GCA_946800325.1. NCBI lineage: Eukaryota > Viridiplantae > Streptophyta > Magnoliopsida > Poales > Juncaceae > Luzula > Luzula sylvatica. The sequence goes on from OX326956.1 coordinate 36,171,274, forward strand.
TTGGGCTCGCAAAACTCGCTTCTACAGACGAGAACATGGCTTACGTTCAAACCATAGTTAAAGGCACACCTGGCTATGTCGATCCAGAGTATTTTAATACAAATCAGCTCACTGAAAAAAGTGACGTTTATTCATATGGAGTCGTGTTAATCGAGACTATAACAGGAAAATACCCTTTGGATCGTACTAACAAATATAGAACCATTGAATGGGTCAGTTATTTAATCAATATGAATTTTAGCTTGTATTTCATATACGATGAACTAATTAGATAATTTGATGAATTTTGTTCACTAGGCACTGAATGAATTTGTGAATGGCAATGCAATCACGACACTGGATCCGAATATAAAACCAAATCCAGCTACAAATATAGCAGTAGAAAGTATATACGAGTTGGCGATCCGCTGCTTGAATATGGATCGAAAGAAACGGCCTAGCATGGATCGATGCGGCAGAATTCTCGAGAATGTAAGAAAAGCATATAATGAATCCTTCTATGAAAGAGGTTACTGAGAAAACGTTGGGATTGCACAGAGGTACAATTGAATCCTGATTGTGGGATTTTTTTTCTGGTTGACCTTGATTGGGCTTGTGTTTATTGCCAGAATAATGGTAGGTTTGGCTTGTTTTCTGACATGATTTTCATATACTTTTATAAGTATAGCAATAGTTTGGATTGATTTAGGTTCACTGGATTGTATGTTATTTAAAGTTGGATTTAGCTATATTTAAAGTTTTTCCATACAAATATTCTAAAAAAAACACGTTATTAGAATTTTCCATGGCCTATATAGATAGCTAAAACTGCATATTACGAAAAAAACAAAATTGTATAATGTTTGTACGATCATATAAAAACCGTGTCATAAAACTTTAATTCTAAAAGATACATTATTTGTTCCTAATGCCTAAATAGATTATTATGACAATTTTTTACGAAAAACAAGTTTTCACAAAGTTTGTACAATATGGTGAAAAATCGTATCGTACAACTTTCGACGCAAATTTCTCAAAAACACGTTATTTGGACTCTCAAAGGCCAAAAGTGAATGCTAAGACCGCTTATTGCGACAATTTTTGTAATCTTTCTACGATCATATCAAACGTTGTGTCGTAAAACAACTTTCGATGCAGAAGTGCTACAAACATGTTTTTGGACTCACGAGACCTAAATAGGTTGCTACGATCATATCAAATGTTGTTTCGTAAATAGATTGTTCAATGTTGTTTCGTAAAACAACTTTCAGTATAAAAGTTTCAAAAGCATGTTTTTGGACTCACCGAGACTTAAATAGGTTGTTAAGACCGCGTTTTGCGAAAAACAAATTTTCATAATGTCTCTACAACCTGCTTAAAAGTTACGTCATAAAAATTTCGATACATTTGTTCTAAAAAATACGTTATTTGGACTCTCCAAGACATATATAGAATGTTAAGACCACTTATTGCGAAAAATAAATTTTCGTAATGTTTCTACAATCTGGTAAGAAGTTGTGTCATAAAACTTTCGATACAAATATTGTCAAGAACACGTTATATGGAGTATCCAAGTTCTAAACAGATTACTATGACCACTTTTTGCGAGAAATACACCTTCGTAATTTTTGTACAATGTGGTGAAAAGTCGTATCATAAAACTTTTGCTACAAACATTCTACAAAATGTTCTTTCGACTCTCCAACTCCTAAATATGTCGTTACGATCGCGTATTGTGAAAAAACAAAATTTTGTAATGTTTCTACAATATGGTGAATAGTTGTGTCGTAATTCTTTCCATACAAATATTCTCAAAAGCACGTTATTTGGACTTTCCAAGACTTAAATAAATTGCCATGGACGTTTATTGTGAAAAAAAAAGTTGTCGTAAAGTTTGTATGATCATATTAAAAGTTGTGTCAACACTTTCGATACAAATGTTCTAAAAAATACATTAGTTGGACTCTTCAATGCCTAAATAGATTGATATGACCCATTTTTGCGAAAACACATTTTCTTAATATTTGTACAATTTGGTGGAAAGTTGTGCCATAAAACTTTTGCTACAAACATTCTAAAAAAATGTTATTTGGATTTCCCAAATCCTAAATATGTTGCTAAGACCGTGTATTGCAAAAAAAAACAACTTTTGTAATGTTTTTACAATATGGTGAAAAGTCGTGTTGTAAAACGTTTCATACAAATATTTTCGAGAAGACATTATTTGGACTCCTCAGGACTTAAATATATTGCTATGACCGTTTATTGCGAAAAAAAACTTTTGTAAAGTTTGTATGATTATATTAAAAGTTGCGATATACCACTTTCGATACTAATATTCTCAAAAATAAATTATTTGGACTCCCCAATCCCTAAATAGATTGCTAAGACCGTGTATTGAACAAAAAAAAAACAAACTTTCGAAATGTTTCTACAATCTTGAAAAAAATTATGGTGTACTCTCGATGCAAATGTTCTCAAAAATTATTTGGAGTCCGCAAGACCTAAATATATAGTTATGACCACTTTTTTTGGAAAAACACACTTTCATAATGATTTTACAATGTGTTGAAAAGTTGTATCGTAAAACTTTTGATTCAATCATTGCAAGAACATGTTATTTGGACTCTCGAAGTCCAAATATGTTGCTAATACTGTTGGGTATCGGCGCTGCTACCGAGCCCCGACGGGCCCGGTCCGAGCCGATCCCGAGGAACACGTCGACGACTTCGAGAGTACATATCTTATGTAACTACATCTATAACTATTATAGAGCGTCATACCACGTGAAATTGATTACGGAATAGGGTTGACGCACTTTGTAGTTGCTTCCTTTTGCTGCTCCGATCCTCGGTAACACGTTCATCCCGTCTCCGGTTTGATCACAATCGAAGAGCCACAACTCGCGAACTCCTCTACTCGTATCCATCATGAGTCCTAGCACCTCGGTCGCGGAAGCATCTGCTTAAACGATGCACCGGCGAACTTGCTTGATCGCGTTTGATACTCTAAAGCGAGAAAACACCCTTTCTCTTTCTCTCTTTCTCTTCGCGCTCTTTCAACAACTTGATAAGAGTCTCTCTAATTTATGAACTCAATTAGACTTCTTGGAATGAATTGGTCATAATGATGGGCCAAAATGTATGTATAACTATTATACACATTTTGAAATATAAAACTGCATTCAACTTTTCAGTATTCTGTTGAAACGAAATTGTTAAATCATTCCAACCGACTTCTAACCTTCACAAAATTTGTAGATAATCTTATTATCTTTCCAACCCAATTTGTCCCAGCCAAATTGGAGTTCGGATGCGAAACTTATGACGGTTTTATTAACTATATGTCAAACTGCCGCATCCTTTTAGTATTCCATTAAAACGAAAATGATAAATCGCTCAAATGAAATATATTTCTTCACGAAAGTTCTAGATAAACCTATTATCTAACCAACCCAATTTGAACCATTCAAATTGGAGTTATTATCGGAACGTTATACCAGTTTTACTAAAACTGTTTAAACTGAATTTTTTGGTTTTCTTCATAAAATCGTTTCTTCTCAATTTAACTATGTATATCCAATATATATGTGTTCGTTTGTCCTTATACGTACCATTTTACCGTTGATCCAAAACTGTATTTTCTTCAGTCTCCCACTCAGTTTCAGATCTAACCAAAAGGTACTCATGTAGATCATATATACACTATAGTAGAGTATATATCCCGCGTATCATACACGCTAAAGTCATGCACATCCTATGTGTCAAAACTTGCAATCAATACCGACATAGTACGACTTGTTGTGTGACTGTGTAGGTTCATTTAACGATGGTAGTAAGCTGTTACGCATTACAAACCCATGAACGGGATCTAGTCACTCCATCATGTCTACGCATGTTAAAACGAAAATGGATTCTGATCATTGTGCCTATCTATAATAACGGTTATTAGTTCTCTCGTTAACAATATCTATTAATCAAAAGGCATGGTGATAGTCATCCTTATAGTTTGATTAACCACACTTATTTTCCGATTCCGAATTGAGTTAACAAGTAACAATCGATATTAGCCGTTTATATCATTGAATACGGCCGTAATTTTCGTTAATCAATTCATCGAGCGGCGTCTAAGAGATATTGGTAAGTCTAACACCTTTACAAATAATTAATTATCATATTTTAATTAAAATGTCAAAATTAAAATAACACAAGCAAAATACTCAATTTCCATGTTGTCCTAAAAACACTATGTAAAAGAAGATTAACAAACACAAATTCCTATTTTATTTAATTTCTTAAAAACGCAAGAAGTGAAGTCTAACACCACCTTCAAAAATAATCAACTATCATATTTTTTTAAAAGTAAATATTAAAGTGCAACACGAGCAAAATACTCAAGTTTCATGTTGTTCTCAAAATACTCTGTAATAAAAGACTACCACAAAAAAAAAATTTAAAGAAATCTTAAAAAATGCAAAAAGTGAAGTCTAACACCTTCAAAAATTATGAATTATGATTTTTTTTTTTTTTATAATATTCAAAATTGAAGTGTAACAAATGAAATATACTCAATCACCATGTTGTGCTAATAATACTCCGTAATAGAAAACTAACACACACAAATTTCTATTTTTTTTGTTAATTTCTTACAAACGCAAAAACAGAGGTCTGACACCTTAAAAAATAATCAATTATCATATATATATTTAAAAATTCAATGTTGAAGTGCAACACAAGCAAAATACTCATTTTTCATGATGTCCTCAAAATATTCCGTAATAGAAGACTAACACACACAAATTCTTTTTTTTGCAACAAAATCTTAAAAATACAAAAAGTGGAGTCGGACACCTTCAAAAATAATGAATTATCCTATTTTTTCAAAAAGTCAAAATTGAAGTGTAATACGAGAAAAATACTCAGTTTTCATGTTGTCATCAAAATACTCCGTGTAATCCAAGACTAACACATACAAATTTATATTGTACTAAAATTTCTAAAAAATTTAAAAAGTGAAGTCTAACACCTTTAAAAATAATTAATTATCATATTTTTAAAAATGTCGAAATTGAAATATAACACGAGCAAAGTACTCAATTTTCATGTTGTCCTAAAAATACTCTGTAAAAGAAGATTAACACACACAAATTTCTATTTTTTTTTTAATTCTTAAAAATGCAAGAACTGAAATCTAACACGTTAAAAAATAATCAATTATCATATTTTTTTTTAAAAGTCAAAATTAAAGTGTAACACGAGAAAAATACTCAATTTTCATGTTGTCCTCAAAATAATACGTAATAAAAGACTAACAAACACAAAAAAAAATTCTTTTATAAAAAAATTCTTAAAAACGAAAAAAGTGAAGTCTAACACCTTAAAAAATAATGAACTGTGATATTTTTTATAATATTCAAAATTTAAGTGTAACACTTGAAAAATACTCAATTATCATGTTGTCCTAAAAATATTCCGTAATAGAAGACTAACACACACAAATTTGTATTTTCAATACTTAAAAATACAAAAAACGAAGTCTAAGGCCTTCGAAATTAATGAATTCTCATATTTTCTAAAAAAATTCCAAATTGAAGTGTTAGACGAGCAAAATACGGAATTTTCATGTTGTCTTCAAAATAGTCCGTAATACAAGACTAACATACACAAATTTCTATTTTTTATTAATTTCTTACAAATGCAAAAACAGAGGTCTAACACCTTCAAAAATAATCAATTATCATATATTTTTAAAAAGTCAAAATTGAAGTGCAACACAAGAAAAATACTCATTTTTCTTGAAGTCCTCAAAATACTTCGTAATAGAAGACTAACACACACAATTTTTTTTTTTTTGCAAAAAAATCTTAAAAATGCAAAAAATGGAGTCTAACGCCTTCAATAATAATGAATTATCCTATTTTTTTGTTTTTTCAAAAAGTCAAAATTAAAGTGTAATATGAGAAAAAATACTCAGTTTTCATGTTGTCCTCAAAATATTCCGTAATACAAGACTAAAATACTCAATTCATGTTGTCCTAAAAATTTATATTTTTTCTAAAATTAGACTAACATGTCGAAATTGTCATATTTTATTAAAATTCTCAATTCATGCAAAATTTATATTTTTAAAGGTATTAGACTAATTTCTCAGTTTTTAAAGGTACTAAAATTCTCAATTCATGCAAAATTTATATTTTTAAAGGTATTAGCCTCAAAATACTCCGTAATACAAGCAAAATTCTCATGTTGTCCGTAATACTCAGTTTTTAAAGGTATTAGACTGAAATACTCAATTCATGTTGTCCTCAAAATACTCTGTAATACACACAAATTTATATTTTTTCTAAAATTTATTATAAATTTAAAAATGAAAGTCTAAAACCTTTAAAAATAATTAATTATCATTTTTTATTAAAATGTCGAAATTGAAATATAACACGACCAAAATACTCAATTCATGTTGTCCTAAAAATACTTTGTAAAAGAAGATTATCACGCACAAATTTCTATTTTTTTTTATTTCTTAAAAATGCAAAAAGTGGAGTCTAACACCTTAAAAAACAATCAATTATCATTTTTTTTAAGTCAAAATTAAAGTATAACATGAGCAAAATACTCAATTTTTCATGTTATCTTTAAAATACTCTGTAATAAAAGACTAACACACACACACAAAAATCTTTTTTTACAAAAAATTTTAAAAATACAAAAACTGAAGTCTAACAACTTCAAAAATATTGAATTATGATATTTTTTATAATATTCAAAATTGAAGTGTGACACATGAAAAATACTCAATTATCATGTTGTCCTAAAATACTCCGTAATGTAAGACTCACACACAAATTTCTATTTTTTTTTCAAAAATCTTAAAAATGCAAAAAACGAAGTTGATCACCTTAGGACATCGAACACAAATTTAACACCGACAGTAAATCTGGCAGTAGAAATGAATGCAGGCGAAAGAAAAGACCTAGTGTGGAGGAATGTGGCAAAATTCTGATTGGAAATATAAGAGGTCATTCTTTTTGAGAGAGCTTTGGATTAATTGCACCCTGATTGTATCATTGACTCATTGTAGGTATCATGTAAATTTTATACATTTTGTAATTAAATGTTATGTAAATTTTCGATTGATTTAGGTATGGTGTTATATAAAATAATAAAATCACCAAGGTGTTTTTTAAACTGATTTTGCAATGTTCATGTAATCAGTGTTGTAAAAAACGGTGAAAAACGGTGAAAAACGGTGAAAAAACGGTGTTTCGGTGGAAAAACGTCCCGTTTTTTGCAACACGGTTTGAAAAAACGGTCAAACGTTTTTTTACGTGTTTGACCGTTTTTTTTTGGCGAAAAACGTTTTTCGGACCGAAAAACGGTCGTTTTTCTCATCAAAAAAAATATTTTTCGGTCCAATTAGTTTTTTTGGCCCATCTAATTTTTTAGCCCAACAAAATTCTATTTTTTTTTGGCCCATCTAATTTTTCCCTCTTGCCCAAATAACCTTCCAGGCTCCTCTCTCGCCCAAAGCTCTTCACTCCTTCTCTCTCGCCCAAAGCTCTTCTCTCCCTCTCTCCGTCAGTCTCCTGCTCAGCGGACAGCGCCTCACTCTCCTCCTGCTCTGCTCAGCGCCTCTCTCAGTCTTCTGCTTTGCTCAACGCCTCGTTAGTCTCCTGCTCTGCTCAGTCTCCTGCTCACTCTCCTACTTTGCTCAGAGCGTCTCTCTCACGCTCTCGAAGCTCAGCGCCTCTCTCGAAGCCAGCTCACGCTCCTACTCTGCTCGAAATCAGCTCTGGAAGCCAGCTCATGCTCCTACTCTGCTCAGGCTCCTACTCTGCTCAGCGCCTCTCTCACGCTCTCCTGCTCTGCTCGCTCGAAGCCAGCTCGAAATCAGTGCCTCGTCAGCCGTGTGAACAGTGTCTCCGATAGGTATTGAATCGATTATTCTCTCTCGAATATGTGTGTGAAATTGAATATTTTGTACAATTATTTTTGAATTTTCAGAAAATGGCAGAAAATTGTTTATGTGTGTAAAATGACAGAAACTTGTTTATGTTTAATTTGTGATTATTTTTGTACAATTATTCTCTCTCGAATATGTGTGTAAATTTTGTGATGCTTAATTTATGTTTAATTTATGCTCAATTTACAATTAAATATTTAATTTATGCTTAATTAATTTATGCTTAATTTTTAATTTTAGAATTTAATGACTTCGAATGCGAGTACTTTAATGTAAAATGACATTCGTTTTGATGTTATGTTTTATGTTAGATATTGTTTATGTTATTTTTTTTACTATTAAAAAAATTAAATTATTATATATTTTTTGGTTTTATCTATAAATTTTAATTAAATTATTATCGATTTCGGTGACCGTTTTTTCACCGTTTTTCCACCGTTTTTCCACCGTTTTACGGTAATTCCGTTTTACGGTCCCCGACCGTTCCGTACCGTTTTCCGTATTTTACAACATTGCATGTAATTAAGACATAGATTTATTTATGTGTCGAGAAACTTTCAAGATGATGAAATCCTATGACCCAATTATATATGAGTCAGAAAAATAAACTCAACCATGACCCAGTCTAATTCAGAGGATATATTTTAACACAAAATCAACTCTTTTTTTAATTTATTATTACTGGCTAATTCCTACAAATAATTAAAGAGTAGTGATGTACACTCCCTAATACTATTTTTCAGGAATCTTGATGACGTGGACATGATTTAACATCTTAATTTATGATTTGATTATCTTAATTTATGATTGAACATCCAATTAAGATGTCAAATCATGAATTAAGATGTTAATTTTCAAGGTGTTAAATAATATTCAGGTCATTAAAATTCTTGGTGGGTAGGTGGGGTATGTTCTACATTTTCCAGAATCAAAATATTATTTCATTATGAATTTACAAATAACACCAAACCTTCATACGTCGCTGGACGAAAGTGTAAACTCTAGATTTTTCTATAACAACCTGTATTTGTTTAAATTAATTTAAACAGCTTGTACATAAACAACATATCAATATTTTGCATATAAACCCTTACAAACTCTCATGTTTTCATATGTGCAGAAAATCTAGTTTTCTTGCATACCATATATATATATGCCACTCTTTTTCGGGTTTATTTGAATTATGTCACGTAGATATTTCCCCTTCTAAATATAAATTTCTCATTAAAAGTCAAACAGAAACACCTAGGAAAGAAAGAAATAAGTACATATATGTCCTTATTTTTTTGACACTTCAAACATAAAACATATCTTAGTCAATCAAAATATTTGTGCAAGAAGAAGAAGAGAGTACCATGTGGGGAAATCATAGCCAAAAGCCGAGCTCGGCCAGTCGTTTCGACACCACTAGCCGAACGGACACGACGAGAAGCTTAGACACAAGCAGAAGCTTAGACTTCTCCGGCTCATCCACATCTACATCAAAATCAAACAGGAAATCGACACGAAGCATGTCCGATATTATTCTCTCTTGTATCGGTTTGGATTACGATGATAATCCTAAGAATTTGCCTCTACCATCTCCTGGTATACAAAAAAATAAAAATCTAAATCTAAATAATTATTCACTGATCATTTTACTTTTGAAAATCTGTTTTAGATATGTCTCCTTCAAGAGGCGGCAGCGGTAACTTGGACGTGAAAAAGCTTTTAAACAAGAAAACGTCATTTCAAGTAATATCCGAGGATGTGAAATTCACATGGGACGAGATATTGCGAGCGACCAATTACTTCTCTTCTGCGTTGGTTATTGGAAAAGGAGGAGCCAGTTTCGTCTATAGAGGACGGCTCGATAACGGCAAAGAAGTCGCTGTTAAACGTGCCAGAAAGGTTTGTTACTTACAAATTATAGTGCAGTTTGTGTCTTTTAATTGGTTTAATTTTTTGTTCGTTTAATTCAGGATAAGGATGAGGAGTCTCTGACCAGCGAGTCGTTTAAAACCGAGATTGCAACACTTCAGAAAATAAGCCATAATAATTTAGTGGGTTTTTATGGGTATTTGGTATTCGAAGATGAGAAGATAATCGTGGTTGAATATGTGCCCAATGGCACTCTTCGGGAACACCTTCAAGGTCAGCATTAATTAAAGGAGAATTTTTGATAAAATCTCTAATTTTTAAATTACTTAATAATCTCCTAAAAATTAAGTTTAATTCTTTAAAATCGCCTACTAGTATTAATTTTAACATTTCATCCAATTTTTCTTTTTTTGACTAAAATAACTTTATTAATTTTCTTTTATAAATTATTTTATTCAATATAAATTAATAAATAATAACTTACAATATAATATTTTATACTATTACATTATGATATTTATTATACTATTCTATAAGTTTTTATATAGATTTTTATATAAAATTATTTCATGTCAAAAAATAAAATTGTAATATGAAATAATATTTATTTAATAAATTAGTACTATATATATTATAAATAGTAAAATAAAAAAGTGAATTGTAAAATATTATCATAAACAATTTTTAATATAATAACGTCAAATATTTTATTTATTTATTAATTTACATTGAATAAAATAATTTATAAAATAAAAAATAAGGGTATTTTTGTCAAAAAAAAGAAAAATTTGATGGAATTTTAAAGTTAACATTAGTAGGGGATTTTTGAAGAATAAAACTTAATTCTAAGGGATTTTTGAAGTTATCTAAAAGTTAAAGAATTTTTGACAAATCCCAAAAAAATTAGGGAGTTTTTTCAAGAATTTCCCTTCATTAAATGTTTTGAATTTTTCTTATACCCCAAAAGCTTATTTTTCTTCATTTGGTTATTTACACTTCCATATGCGAAGTTTCTATCTAGAATTTTCATTTTCACGAGTTATGTAGAGATAAACTTACAATTATGCAGGTAAAATGGCGAAAGTACTTGAATTGGCTAGTCGCTTGGATATTATTATAGATATTGCGCATGCTATTACTTATCTGCACACCTATTGCGGTATGTGTAAAATAAATTGTTCTTTTCATTTCAGCTAAAACATCGATGAAAAAAATTCCTTTTATTTTCACAAAAAATAAAAGGAATTCTCAATTCGATTCTCAAGATGCCTCCAAATTCCTTTTATTTTTCACAAAAAATGACACTATTACAAGAGATAACATGGTTTAAATTAGGAGCAATTTTCAAAAAAAAATCAAACAAATAATCATTTTACTCTAATTTTTGATAATTGTTATTTATTATTTTATACGTAAATAATACTATCATTCCTAATGTAAAAAATGAATTCTAGCAAATATAACATCATAAATAATAGAATTTACTCATATCTTCTCTTTTGATTATGAATATGATAACAAAAACAAAATACACTCTTCGATCATCAAAATTGAAAAGGAATGGTATTCGATTTTCATATTTGAAATTTTTTTATTTACTAGTGAAGGATATCCAATTTAAAATTTGAAAAAAATATTATCTCTAGTATATTGATTCACAAACTATTTTTAAAGAAATCACGGATTTGCTATATAATATATATGAAAGATTCTCTTGCATAATTTATGAAAAAAAATAATAATAATAAATAATAACACTAAATAGCAATCATTATAAATGAAGATAAAATATTCATTTGTGAATTATTTCTTAAAATTATTTTTAATTAAGTCATGTTTGTTCTTGCGATAGAACTATCCAAAAAAATATATACGGATGAAAACCTCCAAAGTTATTTGCGTTATATTGCTAACTAAGTGACATGGTGATTCAATATAACTACTCCAAGTTAATTGACCCTATAACCTAAAGAAAAGGTTGTATGTGATAATAATTATTAATTAAATATATATATTCCAAATATCTACATAAGATTCCAGATAAAATTATGTGATATATTTTTTAAAATGTCATATTTTTCGATGTGCATAATATATTTTTAGAGGTGCAATATATATTTTGAATTTTAAATTTTTTATACGTGAGGTATATCTTTTTTTAATAGTAATATGATTTTCTGTATGACATATACAATAGCAATATATGTTATGATTTTCTTTAATAGTAACATAAACTTTTTTAGATATTAGTATATATATTTTTATTTATTTTTGAAATCTCCAGTTGGTTGGACATAGTATTTTGTATTTTGAATACCAAATACATTTATTAAAAACACATTTACATCTCCTGAATACCAATATACACTTTTGATATCACGATACGTTTCTTGAATACTACTATCTTTTGAATAACGATACCTTTGGAATAAAATTATCGAGGGTAACCTTATTAGTTGAATGAATGAAGCTTCTTTTTTAAATGCAGCTACGCCTTTGATTCACCGAGACATAAAATCAACAAACATACTACTGACGAATGGCCTTCACGCAAAAGTAGCCGATTTTGGCCTTGCAAAACTTGCATCGATAGATGTCAATGATACCGTGGTGCATACCATAGCAAAAGGCACGCCAGGATATGTTGATCCCGAGTACTATAGATCGAATCGACTCAGTGAAAAAAGCGACGTTTATTCGTTCGGAGTTGTTTTAGTCGAGGTTATTACTGGAAAACAGCCTCTTGATCGTACAAATGATCGTGGAAAGAGTCGTCTAACAATCGAATGGGTAATTAGCTTCCTTCTTTCATTTGTTTTAGAATAAAGTGCCCAAAATACCTTAATTCATTATATTGTATTTATACAAAAATAAATTAGAAAGATACTATGCCTTATTTGTTTTAGTATAAAATGCCCAAAATACCCTACTTCAGGATGTTGTGTCTATTCATGATATTTACATTTTGAAGTTCATGAGTCGTACTATATAAAATTAGACTGATTGAATTACTTTCTCTTTTGTACAGGCAAGAGACGAGTTTTTCGCCGGAAAAGCAATGAGCACATTGGACCCAAATTTGTACCCAAATTCAGCGATGCGTTTGGCAGTTAAACAAATATATAAATTAGCTTTCCATTGCTTGAATTGGGATCGAAAGGAGCGACCAACTATGGAGGATTGCTCGAGAGTTCTCTGGGACATAAGGAAAACTTATAACGACTCTTCGAGGGAATTATAATTACGAGATTGAACTCGAGATGCGATTCGTGTGTCCATGACAAAATAATCATTCTTGCTTTTGCTTTAAACTTGATTGGGTGTGTATATTATTTGACAGATTTATAGGTTTAGTTCCATTGTTTTATTATAATTGTATACAGTTGGGTGAGTGTTTTTTAGTGATTTCTATAATTTTTTGTGTCCTTTGGATTGGTTTGACTTCAAATTGTTGAGTATTGCAAGGAAAATGGGAAGAATTCAAACACTGTTGATTTTCATAGTAATGTTAGAAAAATGATATGATTTTAAAATAATGATGCCAATTATATCGAAGCAATTAAATATCCAACAAACTTTGGAATGATACCATACCACGTCTGAACCATAATGAAAATGTTTTATTTTATTTTAAAAAATACAAGAGGAATGCTATAAGCATATATATGTTCAAAAACAATATTATAGACACAGTTATTACATCATATATGGTAGTTGAACAGAAAAAACTACACTATATAACTCCTCTGTTTTATTATTTTTTTTGTTATTGGTGATGCTTATGTTTATTAATAAATATGCAACAATGGTATTGTTTGAAAAAAAAAAAATCCAAAATAGTAACTTGGTATTAGAGTTGAACTAGCTTGGCTAAGTAAAGTTTCAAAGAAAAAGATACAAAACAACCTTAGTGAAACCTTGCAAGTTCACTTTTTAAAGTGAGAGAGAGAGAGAGAGAGAGAGAGAGATGAGGAGGAGTAGCACATACAAGAGTTCTTCGACAGGACGAAGATCTGAATTCTCGATTGGATCGTCACCGTCCAACAATAGCACCATCTCTGCATCCCCATCACCATCTCGTTTCGCTCAGAAAAAAAATTAAGTATGGTAGATATTTTTCTAAAATGTTTTTTCGTTCCTGATCGCGATGATTATCCAGGTAAGAAATTAATTGTGATTAAATTTCAATAAAATCATTCGAGATTATAATACAACGTTGATCTTTCGCAAATTATGAGTAGACATGTTGTCGGGGAGTAGCAGTAATTCTGATAAATGGAAATATGAGATTAAGAGATTAATTAATTCGAAATCTTCATATGAAATTATATCCGGCGATGTGAGATTTTCTTGGGACGAGATCCTAAAAGCAACTATCAAATTTTCTAAAGATTTGATAATTGGAGAAAGCCTGTGTAGCGTTGTCTATAAAGGCTAATTGGAAAATGGAACTCTCGTTGCTGTTAAACGCGCCAAAAAGGTTTGTTAATTCATTTCATGCTTATATTTATGTGATCAATTAATTCGAAAACGGAACGCATTTGGTTTCGGATTTTAGGATAAAAATAACAATGATCTAAATGATACAACTCGAGAGGCGTTCGAAAATGAGATTGAAATGCTCCAACAAATCTAGCACATAAATTTAGTTGGATTTCATGGATACGTTGAAATTGGGGATGAATTAATAATCGTCGACGAATATGTGCCCAAGGGCAATCTTCGTCAACACCTCGATTGTAAGTTACTTTGTCTTTAATTTTGCACTTTTTAAATTTTAATTTTATTATAAAGAATTTATAAAGAATATTTTGATAAATTTATAGGTTTCGATGGGAAAGTTCTTGAACTCTCTGATAGGTTGGAAATCGCAAAAGATATCGCCCGTGCTCTGAAGTTTCTCATTTATTTATACGAAGGAAAATGTTGAACATCCCCTAGTACTCTCCCCCACAACTCTTGATGACGTGGACATGATTTAACACCTTAATTTTTAACATATTAATTTATGATTTGACACTTTAATGAAATGATAAAATATAAACTAACATAGTTAAAGCAAAAATTAGAATGTCAATCCATAAGTATATGTGTAAAATCAAATTTTAAATGTCATGTCATGTCATCAAGACTTGTGGAGAAAAATATTAGGAAACATACATCACTACTCAAGATAATAAAATTTACCTTTTGAGAAGACCCAAAAGAGCCTTTAGGTTATAAGGAAATAATTTCTTATGCAAATTCTCCAATGAATTTTTTAAAGAAATTAAACTTCCTTTCGCATCTTCGAAACTTTGACTTTGACCCTTTTTTTTGTCTTTTACTGCAATGACTATTTATTTCATCTCGAGAAATTAAAAAATCCTCGAAAGTTTTCCAAGATTGACTTATCACCCTTAAACACCTAAAGAATAAATAAATGAAGTTAATAAAAAAATAATAAGGTAAAAATAGATAAAGTAAGTAATTAACAAAATAATATACCTTAGTATATATTGTGCACAAAGAACCCCCGTGTCTTTAGATATTAAATAATCAATAAGAACCATGTGATCATAATCTAGGTACAAAAAAATAAGAGACAAAAAAAGTGATTTTTTTAATAAAAATAATTTCTATTTTTGTAAGTATATTTGAACTTACCAGAAAGAGGAGGTGATGAAAAAGATACACAGTGGGACTTACCAGAGGAGGTGATGAAAAAAGGAGGTGACGTAAATGTTGGGATTTTGGGGGTTTCTTGATTGGAGAATATATGGGAGATTTTAGATTGGAGATGGATATCACATATGACTAAAATATCACATAAGAAAAGAGAGTATGCACGCTGTGGAGAGAGACAAATATTTCTTTAACAGGAAATGATACAAACACACGAGCAGACAACACACATGGAGGCTTTTTGATAGATACAAAGATACCCAAAGGATACACACCACAATAAATGGATAGATACAAACACCAAAAAGTACACACTCAATAATATATAAATACAATATTTCGAGATAAGGGTGAGATTATTTTTTCTATTCCTTACTCAAATTTTTCACATAATTTTTTTTCTTTTTTTTTCTGGAGATTTTCTATCTCTAAAAACATATGAGATGAGTTGCATTTATAGATCACATGCACCCTCTCAATACAACTCTTGGTTTATCTAGATACTTCTATTCTATCTAATAGACACCCATATCTCACATTCACACACAAATACATTGAATATCATCCTGCCCTAATAATACTATTAATTAAAAAAAAACATTAATTTTAATAGTAAAATCGACAAACATTTCAAGAGCCGGTCCATATATCTTCCTTGTTAAGCATGCTATGAACATTACCTGTGTTTTTTGATATGACAATTGAGTGTGCACATTAGATGTTTGATGAAATGTGCAATGTAACAGTACCATCCATTATTTCTCTACCATATAAAGAACATAAAATCTGGCGGTAACCCGTTTTCAGATGAAAATTCAAAAAATAACTTTTTTTTTTTAAATATTTCAAAAATAATTCATAACTGGTTTTAAAATCCCGGTGGTACCGGGTTTTAAAATCCCGCCGGCTAAAATTGATTCTGACACTCTGTTGTAGAATTTTAATTCAAAATATGATATGGTTCTCCAAATTTTACCACAACATCATTTATGTTCTAATTAGTATATTTAATTAAAATAATAACTAGTACATGTTAGATGTTAACTTAATACATAATTAATATTTAATTGAATTCATAAATTTTAATGAATATTTAATTATATATCTTAATTATCACGTTAATTAAATATAATAGTTCAATAATGGAAAATTCGGCAGGTACATTTTGAAGTACAATAAAAAATTTATACTTTTTTTTTCAACGCGTCAACTGTATTATTAAAAAGAAAAAGAAAAAAATTACTCTCCTCCAAATTGTACCTGCCGAATTCTCCATTATTGAACTATTACATTTAATTAACGTAATAATTAAGATATATAATTAAATATTCATTAAAATTTATTCAAATTTATGAATTCGAATAAATATTAATTATGTATTAAGTTAACAGCTAACATGTACTAGTTATCATTTTAATTAAATATACTAACCGAGATTATCCAAATTTTACCATATCGTCTCTATGTTCTAATTAGCATATTTAATTAAATGATAACTAGTACATGTTAACTGTTAACTTAATGCATAATTGATATTTATTCAAATTCATAAATTTGAATAAATATTTAATTATATGTTTTAATTATCACGTTAATTAAATGTAATTGTTCAATAATGGAGAATTCGGCGGATACATTTTGGAGTGCAATAAATTTTAATAATTTTTTTTCAAACGTGTGTCAGTAACATATTTAAAAAAAAAAAATCACTCCCCAAAATGTACCCGCCGAATTCTCCATTATAGAACAATTACATTTAATTAACGTGCTAATTAAAAGATATAATTAAATATTCATTAAAATTTATTCAAATTTATGAATTCGAATAAATATTAATTATGTATTAAGTTAACAGCCAACATGTACTAGTTATTATTTTAATTAAATTTATTAATTAGATCATAAAATATGTTATGGTAAAATTTGGAGAAATATATCATATTTAAAAATTTAAAAAAATGAAATTTTTACGGGCGGGATTTAAAAACCCGGTTTGGGTTATTTTTGGAATATTATCAAAAAAGAGGTTATTTTTGGAATATTTTTAGAAAGGGGGTTATTTTTTAAATTTTGATTCTAAATAGGGTTATATGCAGAAATGCTCCAAGAAATAAGTACACGCCTGTCCATATTTTTGACGCTTCAAACATAAAACTAGGAGTGTGTTCAAATGGTCGATTCGGATCAAATCGAACAATTTAAAGTAAAACCAATTTAAATCGAAGCAAATTAAATCTAAACCGAACCGACCAAATAAATATCTGAACCAAACTAAAACCGAACCAGTTAAACCAAACTATTTAACTGGTTTATTCGGTTAAACCAAACTGAATAAGAATGTAGCGTAACCAATTTATACAATGTAAACTCTACCATTTTCATATATATAAATAACAAAATTCAATATCTAATTACCACATATAATAGTTAATTATCTAATTCAATTCACACAACAAAGAAAAAAATGCTCAAAATTTTTAAAATAAAAGTAACCAGTTCAAACTAATAACCAAAAAATCAACATATATCAGTGCAAAACAATATCAAATCCATTAACTAAAATTCATCAGTATTTAGTATTCGAATGCAAAATTTCATCAAATTTTTTTTATAAAAAAGACTAACTCTATCATTTCAAACATATAAAGTCACATTATTATGAACATGATACATTCAAATATTTTACGCATTCCAAATTTATATTATACCGTATATTTTTGCATGTCACATGATAATTATAATGGTCGGTTCGATTTTTTCGATTTTCAAAATACAAAACCGAACCGAACCAGTAAAAACTGAATAACACTAATTTTAAACCAAACCGAACCAAATAATCCACTAAACCGAACCAAATAAATCAAAATTGACCGGTTCAATTCGGTAACCAATAAACCAAACCGTTTGAACATCCCTACATAAAACCAAACTTAGAATGAAATTTTTGGTATGTATACACCTCGCAAGCAAAAATGACAAGAAAACACACCTTATCAAACAAATAGTAAAAGTAACATTTTCGAACTTATTTGTACCCCATAGTAATGTCTATGAAATTTAAAAATGAAAAATGTTAAAATCTACTTATTTGTACCCCAAAAGTAACATATTTATTGAATTACAAATGATACATTTATTATTGAGATTATTTGTTTTACATAATAATATTTATTTAAAATTAATATTATTTGTTTTACATAATAATATTTATTTAAAATTAATATTATTTGTTTGTAGATGTTTTGGTTTAATTAGTCGATTTTTTATTTAACATGACGTCACTTATTTCCTTTCGGAACTACAATAATAAATATTTTAATAAGTTATGAATATTTTTTAAATATCGGTCCAAATCACTGCTGTACATGACCGTCGTGATGTATGCCAAATCGGTTTGAATTTGTAAACGTATTTTAATTTTAATTCGAATATTGTCAATTTTTTAATGTTAGTCATGTTGAATTTTAATGTATTTTAAATTGAATAAAAGAATATTTATAGTTGAAAAGTTAACGGGGTTTCGAAAAATTCCCCAAATATTGAATTAATTTTTATTAATCGATTCGAAATAGTGTTAATAACTTAGATAATTATAGTTCCGAAACGAAATGTGTAACATCCTAATAAATCAAAAAATCGATTGATTAAACCAAGTTACCAAAACATCTATTAATTTTAAATAAATATTATTAGATAAAACATAAAATCTCAATAATAAATGTATCATTTGTAATTCAATAAATATGATTTACTTTATAATTAAAAGAGAAAAAACGAACCTCTCAGAAGGGGAGAGAAACCGTTCGCCAGAGGAAAACCGCCGCCCTACCTCCGATCTCCGACGATCTAGGCCACCGTCGCAGGTTCCCCTTCATCCATCCATTCCGCCGCCTCTTCCCTGCACACGATCGCCAAGCTCGACGGTTACCTTTCCTCGCGAAAGAAAACCGACAGTTCCACCTTGCGGCCACCTCGCCGTGACCTAATCCGACGGTTCCACCGCCAGATCGCTGGAGCCCTGAGCCGATCGTCGATCTCCTTCACCTAAACCTGCCTTGGACAGTGACAGTTTAAAGACAGTGCGTTTCTATAGCGCGATTTTTCCTTTTCTTTTCGCAAACCCTAACCACGAAAGCTTCGCTGTGGTGCTTCGCTGTGGTGTGACAGTGTGGTCTACTTTGACCTAATTGATATCAGTTTCAACCCGACAAGGCCGATACAGGTTTCAGGCAGATCGATTACGTCGGTACTTCGTTCGTACCTAATCTAATCGTTTCTTCTCGATAAATCTGGTACTTCAGCCTAATCCCAAATTCAGAGCTATTGGGTCTTGTAGAAGACCCAATAACTTACCCTAGATCGCCCATTTCCAGATATTACACAGTCCAATTTGACTTGAATTGCGACAAATTTCGATCGGTTCTTCAAATTGGTTATTCAATTTGACTTGAATTACGACAAATTTGAATGGCAATGGTAAATCAAATGTTCGATGCACGGTACGGGTACCATCCATCTCGTGTATTGGACAAGTATGTTCGACCAAATTTCGTTCGTTTGAACCGATTCACCCTCATTTCCTATACATATCTTGATCTAGAATTTTTTACTCGATTCACAATTATTGTCTCATTGGAGTTTTCAAGAAACCGTGGTTTAAGCATTGTACATCGATGCCATATCTATGAAGAAAATTGTGAAGAAAATTCATTTCGAGAAATTTTACTTGTATTAGAGATTATGTAATAGGTTAGAGAATTGGGTGTTATAGGCTTCAAATGTTTAAAGCCGTTATTTTCTCGACATGTGGATTTGTACTAAAATTTTATGTAATGTGTCAATGTATATATGCCTAAGGGCCTTTTTGCAACAAAAAAAAAAAGAAAAAATATGATTTACTTTTGGGTAGAAACAAGTAGAACTTTACATTTCACATTTTCAAATTTGAGAGAAGTTACTTTTCTCGGACTTTCAGAGTCTTGTGTTTTTTTTGTCCATTTTGTTCAAGACGTGTGTATATTTGTTCAAGAAGAAGAAGAAGAAGAGAAGAGTGCCCTGTGGGGAAATCATAGCCGAAAGCCGAGCTTGGCCAGTCGTTCCGACACCACTAGCCGAACAGACACGACGAGAAGCTTAGACACAAGCAGAAGCTTATACTTCTCCGGCTCATCCACATCTACATCAAAATCAAGCAGGAAATTGAAAAGAAACATGTCCGATATTATTTTCTCTTGTATCGGTTTGGATTACGATGATAATCTTAAGAATTTGCCTCTTCCATCTCCCAGTATACAAAAAAGAACAAAAAATCTAACTAATTATTCACTGATCATTTACTTTTGAAAATCTTTTTTAGATATGTCTCCGTCGAGAGGTGGCAGCGGTAACGGCAGCGGTAACTTGGACTTGAAAAAACACTCGAACAAGAAAACATCATTTCAAGTAATATCCGAGGATGTGAAATTCACATGGGACGAGATATTGCGAGCGACCAATTACTTCTCTTCTGCGTTGGTTATTGGAGAAGGAGGAGCCGGCGTCGTCTATAGAGGACGACTCGGTAATGGCAAAGAAGTCGCTGTTAAACGTGCCAAAAAGGTTTGTAACTTTCTTCCTAACCCTAATTTGTATCTTTTAATTGGTTTACTTATTTATTTTTCGTTTAATTCAGGATGATGAGTCTTTGATCGGCAAGTCGTTTAAAAACGAGATCGCAGCTCTTCAGGAAATAAGCCATAATAATTTAGTGGGGTTTTATGGGTATTTGGTATTTGAAGATGAGAAGATAATCGTTGCTGAATGTGCCCAATGGCACTCTTCGTCAACACCTTCATGGTTAGCATTGATTAAATTGCTTTGAAATATTCTTAAATCTCAAAAAAAAAAAAAAAAATGTTTTGGTTATTTACATTTTCAAATGCGAAGTTTGTATTTAGAATTTTCATTTTCATGGTTTATGATGTAGAGATATACTTACAATTATGCAGATATTATCTTCAATAGATATAATTTAGAACAGAGAAGCACATGGTGCCACGTGTCTAATTTTTTTTTTTTTTTGTTTGTTTGTTTGTTTCTATTGCAACCTAAATTATACTCAGTATGAAAGAAAAATATAATTGGTCTTCAAACTCATTACGATATCCTTGATGATGTGACAAAATGAATTTATTAACATTTCTAATTGACTCGATTAAATGTTAATTGACACGTTTAATTAACACATGAATAATTTATAATATGTTAATATTAGTAAATGTTAATTGACGTGTCAATTCAATTAAATCACCACATGGTGACATGTGCCCATTTTATTTATAATTTTTTTTTTTTTTTGAGTTTTGTTTCTATTGCAACCCAAATTATACCCATGTATCGAAGAAAAATAATTGGTTCCCAAACTCATCACAATATCCTTGATGTGAATTTATTGACATTTATAATTGACTCGAATAAATGTTAATTGAAATGTTTAATTAACACATCAATAATTTGTAATATGTTAATTTTAGTAATTATTAATTGACGCGTCAATTCAATTAAACGGTCAATTAAATCGTTAATTGAGTCAATCAATAATACTAATCAACCTACTTAATCCTCTATTGTCGTCTCATCAAAAATATTATTTTTTGGTTATTGAGGGTCCATATATAATCCCCATATGAAACAATGGGTCAATTGTTAATTTTTTATGGCATAATTTACAATTGTGTTCTTTATTTAAAAAAAAATTTGATATTTTTTTATGTTAATGGATGACATTTTAAATATATATTTCGATTTTATGCGTATTATTCACGATTTTCTTTTATTTGTTTCGAAACTTTAAGTTTGTTTGAATTATAACATGTTATATTTTATTTATTTTGTGTGCATTTATAATGATGGACCAATTCTATGGACCATTATTAATTATAATGCATATATCCATGATAGACAAATTTCATGAATGTTTATTAATTATAATGCATTTATTGACATCAATATATTTCTAAACATATCATAATTATGTAATTGAGTTTAAACGTACCTGCGCAAATTCTATTTAAACAAATTATACAAAAAAATGTAAAAAAAAAAGGTACGAAGTCCCGCGCAATTGTTGCGCGGGCTATTGCTAGTTATAGATATTGATCATCCTATCACATATCTTCACACCGATTGTGGTATGTGTAAACTATTATTTGAGGTTGAAAGAAAACATGGATGAAAACCTTCAAAGAATAAAAATTAAACAACGATATAAGAAATTTCAACACTTCGAAAATATCTTGACAAAAAAAACTTTTTAGCATCTTCTTTTAATGTACATTCAATTTTTATATATCTTTTCAATAATTTCAAGATATTTTTTATTTTTTATTTAACTAATATAATAATTACTTATTAATTATTAATTATTATGTTAATAAATATTACTTACATTTTTGAACAATGTATAAATTAAATGTACTTGATTACGTTAAAACTTTAATTTTATGTTCGACCATATTCCAAATATATGATCTAATATATCATTCATATAATAATAAATTAATTTGTTATTAGTTATATATTTATCATTTGTTACTGGTTAAATAAATTATATGTCAAATGATGTATAAGTTTGTAAATATCTTAGTTGATACATAATTATATGGGCTAATATATAATTAATTTATTATTACATATTTATGATTTTTATTAAATAATACAAAATACTCAACATTATAAAGTAAAATTAAATATTACAAAATAGAAGTGTATTTTGATCCAAAAAAAATAAACACCATTAAAAGTTAACTCTAACACCTCTAAGGGTGTATTTGAAAACAAAAATTTGTTTTGAAGGGATTTTTTGGAGTGTCCAAAAGGTGAGGGGAGGAGGGTTAAATATTTTTAAAAAAATTGGGTATTTTTAAAAAATCCTCTATTTTTTAACTATAATATATTGTTTTGAATTATAATATTTTTATATGCACGACATATTATTTTTGAATAGCAATATGATTTTCTACAGGATTATTATACATATTAGAATAACAATATACGTTATGAATATGTTATGATTTTTTTTAATCGACATAAACCTTTTTGGATATTGGTACATGTATTTTGTATTTTCAATATCAAATACATTTCTTTAATAATACATACATTCTCGAATACCAATATACACTTCTGATATCATGACACATTTCTTGAATGCTACTTTTTTAATAACACTACCTTTACAAAAAAAATTTATTGAGAACCTTAATGAACGTTCTTTTTAAAATGCAGCTAAGCCTTTGATTCACCGAGACATAAAATCAACAAACATACTACTGACGAATGGCCTTAATGCAAAAGTAGCCGATTTCGGCCTTGCAAAACTTGCATCGACCGATGTCTACGAAATCGTGGAGCATACCGTAGTAAAGGGCACGCCGGGATATGTTGACCCCGCGTACTTTAGATCGAATCGACTCGATGAAAAAAATGATGTTTATTCGTTCGGAGTTGTCTTAGTCGAGGTTATTACTGGAAAACCGCCCCTCGATCGTTCAAATGATCGTGCAAAGAATCATCTAACAATCGACTGGGTAATTAGCTTCATTCTCTCATTTGTTTTAGAATAAAGTGCCCAAAATACCCTAATTCATTATATTGTATTTATGCAAAAATAAATTAGAAAGATATTATGCCTTATTTGTTTTATAATAAAATGCCCAAAATACCCTAATTCACGATGTTGTATTTATTCATGATATTTACATTTTGAAGGTTTACACTTGATGTTTTGAGGTTTCGTAAGGGTACTCGGTAAATTCTGCCTTATTTTAGTTCCACTATCGGTTAAATATCTCATTGAATTTCATGAGTCGTGATGTATAAAATTAGACTGAACGAGTTAGTTTGGCTTTTGTACAGGCAAAAGACGAGTTTCTCGCCGGAAAAGCAATAAGCACATTGGACCCAAATTTGTACCCAAATTCAGCGATGAGTTTGGCAGTTAAACAAATATATAAATTAGCTTTCCGTTGCTTGAATTGGGAGCGAAAGGAGCGACCGGCTATGGAAGATTGCTCGAGAGTTCTCTGGGACATACGGAAAACTTATAACGACTCTTCGAGGGAATTATCATTACGAGATGGAACTCGAGACGCAATTCATATGTCCATGACAAAATAATCATTCTTGTTTTGCTTTGCACTTGATTGGATATGTATATTATTTGACAGATTTATAGGTTTACTTCCATTATTTTATTATAATTATTTTTTTTTTTGTTGAAAAACTAAAGAGGCGAAGCCTCTTTTAATATATTAAAGCAAGGTTTAATACATTGGTGCGATTTTACATGATAAATGTAAAAAAGTAGTTTCGCAAAAATAATTTATAATTGCAAAAGTAAGATACATGCCGAGAGATGATGCTTTCGGCCATCCTTAGACGAACGCAACCTCCCTCTGCCCTTGGTTTGCCACGCGAGTTCGGATTGTCATCGAAGCTGTCACCGTCGCTGTCGCGGCCCGTCGCTCTCGGACTCGCCCCAGACTCGGCCGTCGCTCTCGGCCTCGCCCCAGACTCGCCCCAGACTCGGCACCAGCCTCGCGATTTTTCGATTTCCCTTTTTCCCTTCCCGCTTTTTCCTTTCGAGTTTTTGCTCTTCGAGGAGCTCCAAAATCGCCCCAGACTCCTGCCAGTTCCTGCCTCTCGGTTCCTGCCGGTTCCTGCCAGTTCCTGCCTCTCGGTTCCTGCCAGTTCCTGCCTCTCGGTTCCTGCCGGTTCCCTGCCAGCCCCTGCCTCCGTCGCGCCGTTCGTCGCCGCTCGCCTCGTTTTGTCTCCGTCGCCGCTGTGGCCTCGGTCGCCGCGCCGTTCGCCTCGCAAGTCAGCCTTTTCTTCAGGGGTTAGAATCGAGCAGGAGGAGGAAGCTTCGAAACCCTAGCCCCTAAAGCGGTCGCCGTTCGCCTCGCAAGTGACCCCTGGAGCTGGGTCGAGGAAGCAGTGAGAGAGGAGGGGGTGGAGGCGGCGGCTAGGGTTTGCCTCCACCCCAAAATCGCCGAGTTTAGGCTCTTCGCGGAGCTCCAAAGGGTCCAGCCACCGAAAAAAGGCGCGGAGTTGGAGTCTCGCCGTCGCCCGTCGCGGAGTTCGGCGTTGGAGTCTCGCCGTCGCGGAGTCGGAGCTGTCGGCCTCGCCCGTCGCTCTTGGGCTGGTGAGGGGAGGTGGTAGTGGAGGCTGAGGCGGAGGCGGAGGAAGCTAGGGTTTGCCTCCGCCTCAGAGCTTTTCCTTTTCGCCCTTTTCCTTTCCCGCCAGAGAACACAATGAATCTTTTTTTTTTTTATTTATTTTTTTATATAATTATAATTATATACACTTGGTGTGATTTTTTAGTGATTTATGCAATTTTTTGTGTACTTTGGATTGGTTTGACTTCAAATTGTTGAGTACTGCAAGGAAAATGGGAAGAATTCAAACACTGCTGATTTTCGTAGTAATGTTAGAAAAATGATATGATTTTAAAATAATGATGCCAATTATATTGAAGCAATTAAATATCCAACAAACTTTGGAATGATATCATACCACGTCTGAACCATAATGAAAATGTTTTTATTTTATTTTAAAGAATGCAAGAGGAATGATATATATATGTTCAAAAACAATATTATTTTTTTGAGAATATCAAAAACAATATTATGGACACAGTTATTATATCATATATGGTAGTTGAACAGAAAAAACTACACTATATAACTCCTCTGTTTTATTATTATTTTGTTATTGGTGATGCTTATGTTCATTAATAAATATACAACAATTGTATTGTTTGAAAAAAAAAAAATCCAAAATAGTAACTTGGTATTCGAGTTGAACTAGCTTGGCAAAGTAAAGTTTCAAAGAAAAAGGTACAAAACAACCTTACTGAAACCTTGCAAGTTCACTTTTTAGAGAGAGAGAGAGAGAGAGAGAGAGAGAGAGAGAGAGAGAGAGATGAGGAGGAGTAGCACATACACGAGTTCTTCGACAGGACGAAGCTCTGAATTCTCGATTGGATCATCACCGTCCAATAATAGCACCATCTCTGCATCCGCATCACCATCTCGTTTCGCTCAGAAAAAAAATTTAAGTATGGTAGATAATTTTCTAAAATGTTTTTTCGTTCCTGATCGCGATGATTATCCAGGTAAGAAATTAATTGTGATTAAATTTCAATAAAATCATTCGAGATTATAATACAACGTTGATCTTTCCCAATTTATGAGTAGACACGGTGTCAGAGAGTAGCAGTAATTCTGATAAATGGAAATATGAGATTAAGAGATTAATTAATTCGAAATCTTCATATGAAATTATATCTGGCGACGTGAAATTTTCTTGGAATGAGATCCTGAAAGCAACCATGAAATTTTCTAAAGATTTGATAATTGGAGAAAGCCCGTGTAGCGTTGTCTATAAAGGCCAACTGGAAAATGGAACTCTCGTTGCTGTTAAGCGTGCCAAAAAGGTTTGTTAATACATTTATGGTTAAAGTATACATGGTTCATACTTCATACTGAATACGCTATTGGTTTCGGATTTTAGGATAAAAATAACAATGATCTAAATGATACAACTCGAGAGGCGTTCGAAAATGAGATTGAAATGCTCCAAGAAATCCAGCACATCAATTTAGTTGGGTTTCATGGATACGTCGAAATTGGGGACGAATTAATAATTGTCGAAGAATATGTTCCCAACGGCAATCTTCGTCAACACCTTGATTGTAAGTCACTTCGTCTTTAATTTTGCACTTTTTAAATTTTAATTCTATTATAAGAATTTATAAAAAATATTTTGATAAATATATAGGTTTCAATGGGAAAGTTCTTGAACTATCCGATAGGTTGGAAATCGCAAAAGATATCGCTCATGCTCTTACTTATCTTCATTGTTACAACAGTATGTCGTAAAATTACTTTTCGAATGTATGTTGTACTTAAAAACATTTTTATTTTTTGAATGTAGAGAAGCCAATTATTCATCGAGACGTAAAATCGACGAACATTTTAATAACGGATACGCTTCATGCCAAAGTTGCCGATTTTGGGTTCGCCAGACTGGCTTCGGTCGACCCTAAAGTATCGGTGGTTCACACTCAAGTCAAAGGCACTCTAGGCTATATCGATCCTCAATATTTCATTACCAATGAACTCAACGAGAAGAGCGATGTTTACTCGTTCGGTGCTTTACTTGTCGAATTAATATCTGGACGGCGCGTAATCGAACCAAATAAAGTAAACATAGAATGTGTCACTGTTGATTGGGTTCGTAACTTATCTAATTATTTTTGTATTCTTTGATGTATGTAATTTTATCCCTAATAATGATAATATGGTTTTGTAGGCATTGGAGAGATTAGTGAAAAGAAAAGCGAGCGAAGTATTCGATCCGAATCTTGTGGGTTCTCCAACAAGAGATTTAGTGATGAAGAGGGTTTTAGAGTTAGCAGAAAAATGTTTAAGTAGAACGAGACAGCCTCGACCCGACATGAAAACTTGTTCCGAAATTCTTTGGGACATAACAAAAAAATATAATTCTCTTCTCAACTCGGAAAAAGACTCGTAATCATAGAATTTAGAGGATATATTATATGGAAGTGTGACAGAATTGTTTGTACATCTATTTGCAATTGTTTGATTATAATTTATGAGAAAATGATTTTGAGTCCAAATAAGATGTAATTTGTCCTAAATTTTGCGGCTTAATATCAGCCGAATATGTATATTTCAAAATTGATAATAATCAATCGAGATTTTCGATTGGTATGTACAAAGATAAAACATTACTATAATTAATCGATGAAGATTAGAAGAAAAGTACCTTAATTCTCTCAGTAGTTTGCAACGATCTATAATTATTAATTAAGCAAGAAAAAGGTTTTCAGGAAGACGATAGGAAAACAATGGAGCTCCGCAGCTCCACTCCCTAGTTGCGCAAATTCTAGAATTGAAATCCCGGGTTTTGTTAAGCTTATCTATATCTATATGACCCGGGATTTAGAATCTTGTATGTGGACATAACCCGCCAACCCGGATTGGCATTTCGGGTATGGATGGATATAAACGGAGTTAATTTTACCGCGACCCAATAATTAAATTCAATATTTTGACTTTGATTATATCGTCGATATTTCGTTTTGTAAAGACTAAAGAGACGTCCAATAATGCGAAAAGGCGAGAGGATTCCACCATCGCCATTGATGACGACGAGCTCGAGCTCCAATTTATCGTCTACTACTACAACAACTACTAATACTTCGTCTTCTTTTTTCTCCTCGCATGGTAGCAGGAGTCGGCTTCGTCGGCTCTTTCCCTGCTTCAATGCTCCTCCGAATTTGTCTCTTGATGATTCTTTCTTGCCCGAACCCGCTGAATCTCCTTCGTGTAAGCTCAATTTATTGTTATAATTGTCGATATTGTTCACTAAACTAAATTTATCGATCTAATTTTGTGCAGTGACGCCTCGTTCAAAGTACAGTAATCAGGGGAGATTTTCAGGAAGAAGATTAAGCGCCAGTCCTTCTCTACAGAATCATGGGAATACGATATTCACTTTCACTGAGATTCAAAAAGCTACGAGCAATTTCTCCCCAAATTTCAAGATTGGACAAGGCGGTTCTGCCGTGGTCTACAAGGCCAAGCTCGCGAATGGAACACTAGTCGCTGTTAAACGTGCCAAAAAGGTAATTCACCCTAAACTCCAAATTTCGACAAAAACATAATAAATTAAACTTTTTTGCAGAACACATTCGATAAACACATGAGTCACGAGTTAC
Source organism: Luzula sylvatica (assembly GCA_946800325.1). Lineage (NCBI taxonomy): Eukaryota > Viridiplantae > Streptophyta > Magnoliopsida > Poales > Juncaceae > Luzula > Luzula sylvatica. The sequence continues at coordinate 36,200,522 of OX326956.1, forward strand.
GAAACGAAATCGAAACCATGCAACAAATCGAGCATTTAAACCTGGTCAAATTTTATGGGTTTCTAGAGCATGAAGGCGAGAACTTAATCATCGTCGAATACGTCCCCAACGGAACTCTTCGAGAACACCTCGATTGTACGAATTAAATTTCCTTTATCAACCCTTATTTAGCAACAAATCCTAACCACTCACAAAATCACAGGTTCAAACGGGAAAATTCTAGACTTCTCGACTCGACTAGACATAGCCATAGACGTGGCCCACGCCATAACCTATCTCCACACATACTCAGACATTCCGTTCATTCATCGAGACGTAAAGTCGACGAACATACTCATAACCGGCACGTTCCGCGCGAAACTTGCAGACTTGGGGTTTGCGAAACAAGGACCGATGGGGGAAGGAGAGACACACGTGTTGACTCAAGTCAAAGGCACTGCAGGATATCTCGATCCGGAATATTTACGCACTTATCAACTCACCGAGAAGAGCGACGTTTATTCCTTTGGCGTTTTGTTGGTCGAACTCGTGACGGGTCGACGACCCATCGAGACCAAGCGGGACATGGTCGAACGTGTCACTCCAAAATGGGTTCGTTGTATTTTTTGTAACTTTATTTTATTTTTGTTGAATTAATTAAATTTGGTTGAATGTGATGGTGTAGGCAATTGGGAAGTTTGTGAAGGGGAAGGGGATGGAGACGTTGGATCCGAATCTCGAGGAGAACGAATCGATACATTTAGGGGTGATGAGGATTTATGAGTTGGCCTTGAAGTGTTTGGCGCCTTCTAGAAGAAACCGGCCCCGTATGAAGAAATGTACGGAGATGTTGTGGAATATAAGGAAGGAGTATAGAGAACTTTGAAGAATAGTTTTTAGGTGGGATTTGAAGATAAAATTCATTATTTGTTTGTGTATAAAGAGTCCATGTTGTATTTAATTGGTTGAGTGTTTTGTTTCGTGATACGAAGTCTTGTTGAAAGGAAACTGAAGTGATTTATCATTTTGTTATTTTTGTTATTTTTGTTTTGAAGGATTTTTTTCTTATTAAAAATTGTCTGGTTGTTTGAATAATCCTAGAATTTTTTTTTCCTCTCTTCCAAAATTCAATCAAATCTTTAATGTTTTCTGGATCGTTAAGTTGTGACGTGACAATATATGACATGGTATATTTGATGACGTGATAATCTATGACAAATTATATCTAAAATTTAGACAAATTATATCCAAAATTCAATCAAGTCCTCAATTTTTTCTGGATTGTTAAATTGTCACATGACAATATATGACATGAGCGTGACAACCTATGACAAATTATATCCAAAATTTAGACAAATTGTATCCAAAATGAAATCAAGTCCCCAAGATTTTCTGGATCGTTAAATTGTGACATGGTAATATATAGCATGACATATTTGATGACGTGACAATCTATGACATGTTATATTTGATGACGTGACAATATAAATTATTTCATTTATGAATATTTTAAATATGCATATATTATTAAATATGAATCTAGTTCTTGAGATATTATTTATGAATCAATTAAATATGTAATAGATTTATGTTGTTACGTCATCGAATATGAATCTATTAAATTTATATTCATATCGAACAATATACTCATATATAATAGATTCATAAATAAAATAATTTACGTTACCATGTAATCAAATGTGACATGTCATAGGTTGTCACGGCATCAAATACGTCATGACGCATGTTGTTGCGTCATAACTTAACGGTCATGTCATATGTTAATATATGGAATGTTTCAGTTGAACCAAATTAAAAAGGTGAACAACTTGATTGACCAAATTAAAGTATTAAGGCGATGTTCGGATTATCGTATCAGTAATCATATGAAAAAAATCAACCTTTTGCAAGTTGAGTTTCCAAATTGGCAGTTCAAATTTTAATGTTTTGATTTACGAAACTGGTATCACAGTTATAGTTTTTTTTTGTTTGGGTTGATGTAAATAGACTTATGAAATTTTTATATATCGAAATCATAAAAAATATTCTAATAAATCATAAAATATGAACACAATCATGATATTAACTAAAAGATAATACCAACTTCAAATAGCTCGCCCAAAAAAATAAAATGGGTCAAAGCAAATAGTGACTAGGAAATAGAAACGTATGAACGTATTTTGATGAACAAATTTTGTTGCTTGACAACAATACATCATAAAAAAAAAATGAAAAAATAAGGGACGCATAGTATAGTAATTAGAAAATAAACAAATATAAAAGAATACTAATATAGTGCATATTAAGTGGTGAGAAAATTTGTTGAACTAATAACATAAGTGTTTAGGTAAGTAAAAGAGAAGTAAAATATATTCTTTTCTCCCACCAAAATATTAAGATACAGTAATTATGTATCATGTAAAAATCAACCAAAATAGAATTATCGCAAAGTTTCGTCTAAGATATCTTAATTTGTAAGAGTTTCATTCAAATACATCAATCCAAACATAAGAAAATAACAAATTACGATATTTAAACTTTTCAACTATTTTTTGTATCCCAAACTTAACATATACTCCAAGGACTTGATTGAATTTTGTATGAAAAGTAAGGATCAAAACAAAACTTTTATATTCCTACGTTTCTTCGTGGTTCACACAATGAATTATTCCTGATTTAGTTCATATTTGACTTTTCAAACACTAGTACTGATACTAATATTAATCGCTTTAATAATGTATGGTCAATAGTTCAATTGCGAAACAAACAGATGGTGCAAATATTAATAAGAGCCTATTGATGTATGGTGCTCCTGAGTTTCTCTCCAACAATTTCTACATCATGAATTAAGGATTAATTAGTATGATAATTAATAAAAATATATTACATTAACGATTAACTGATACATAATTAAAGTGCGGAGATTATTCATTTATTCTCCCACTATGTTATTAAATAGCCTAGTAGTGACACAAGTTGCATAAAAATATCATTTTCTTCACGGAACAAGACACGACAATTATGTGATTGGAAAGCTAAACATATCTTTGAATAACCAAAAGCTCTTGTGTTAATTCTTCTTTTGTGAGGGCGATTCAAGAACCTAACTACACTCTCTCTCAGGCGCTTCCCTCAGGCGGTTCCCATCTATAGCTCTAGGTTGTTAGTATAACTACTTAGGGCGGTAAAATTCACCGAAAAAACTTAGAAATAACTCCAAAGAAGGAAAAGGATATAAAAACCAATCGTTGAGAACGGTTAAGTCCTTCGTTTCTTTGGAGTGCATTCAACACAAACAACAAAAGAATCGCAAAAACAACAAGAGTTTATCAAGATTTTACAAGACTGGTTATACACAAATCAGGGAGAATTGGAAGAGTTCAAAGGGTCGAAAGAAGGCTAATTCCAGAGAGCTGCAGCTTGCAAGAAGTGAGGAGGATCTGGGCAACGATTAAGACGGCATCAAAGAAGAGAGGATCTTCAAAGCTCTGCTAAGTTCCTTTACTCTATCTTTCTCTCTTTATTTTCACCATGAATAAAACTTCATATGCTCAAAGCCCTGAAAAATAACATTGAACATGAAAACAAATGGAATTTAGTAACAAAAAAACCTAGAAATACAAATCAAAAATCTCAAATAGAACATTTCAAAAACAAATGTTTTTGATGTTTATCTCCAAATCATTTTAGATATGACTGTAGAGAATCTATAAGGTGTTTAAGATGTTTAAAATTAGGTCCTATTCAAAAATATTGTTACACAAACCTAAACAGGTTAACAAGAAATGTACCAATAAATCAAGCTCCAAAAAATGCAATAAATCCTTTAAGAAAATCTCCAATTCCAATCCAAGTGGAATCACATGATTCTATTAACAGTAAAGGAAAACATGTCATTTCAAACATTAGTACAAATAACAATAAAATAATGGTAAATTGAGAGCAAAATAATGATCAAATAACAGTAATTTTATCAAAGAAAAATCATATAAAAAAAATCAAACAAGAGCAATAATTTTAGAAAAATTACCTTCAAGATATTGTAATCCCTCTTGACCTTTTTAAAATCATTGAACCATTGGGTGATCTAATTTCTGTACGTTTCTACATTCCAACAGAGAATATATTATTAATATATATAAAGTTGAGGAAATTTCTTTTTCCTCCTTGCTCCACATCATCAAATTTTTTTGGCCATGTGATCTTAATCATTATCTTGGATTGATTCAATTTTAACCATTTGATTTGCTTATTCATTATTAATTTATCATTTTTTTTGCCATGTGACCTTGATCATCATTTTTTATTGATTGAATTTTAGCCCTTAGATTTGCTTATTTATTATTCATTTTAAAAAAAAATCCTAAAATTTTGTATCATATAATAATTTAGAAAAAATAATTATTATATATTATATTTATATAGTTTTAATATTTCATACATTATAAATATTTGACTTTTTATTATTCATTTTAAAAAAAATCCTAAAATTTTGTATCATATAATAATTTTAAAAAAATAATAATTATATATTATATTTATATAGTTTTAATATTTCATACATTATAAATATTTGACTTTAATATTTTTTTTAAGATGAACACAATATTTAAACACCTTGCAAATATTAAAAAAAATAAAATATCATGAAATTATTAAAACAACACATAAAAATAAAAAACCGGATGTTTAAACAGATATTTTTCTAACAATATATTTTCAATGTGTTTATTTTATTATTATATGATGTTAGTTTTTTCATGAATAATAAATGAAATATTAAAATTACATAAACACAATATATAATAATTTCATTTTTAATATTATTATTAATTAATATTAATAATATGTATAAAGTAAACAAATTTCTTGCAATTCTAAGCCTCCACGTCATCAAGGAGTTTTTTACATTTTGGTCCTTTTTTCTTATTTTATATTTTGGTCTTTTTTTGGTTTATTTACATTTTGGTCCTTTTTTACATTTTGATCCTTTTTCCTATTTTATATTTTGGTCCTTTTTTACATTTTGATCTTTTTTTTATATTTTGGTCCTTTTTTACATTTTGATCATTTTTTCTTATTTTCCAAATTTTTTTTAATTTGCTCATTGGGCAGGGTTATGTATGCAATTTCGTAAGTTCAATTTTTTTGTTTTGTAATTTTCCTTTTTACCCAATTTTTTTCCTTTTTACATTTTGGTCCTTTTTTTGCTTTTCATTTTTTTTGTATTTGCTCATTTTGCATGGGTATATATGAAATTTTGTAACCTCAAATTTATGCGAATTTTTTTGTCATTTGTCCGTTGTATCTATATGACACATTGTGATCCTTTAAGGAATCGTAACTATAATGCATCTATTGACATCAAATATATTTGCGAATATGTCCTGATTATATTAATCGATTTTAAAAGCACCTGAACAAATGCTATTTATACAAATTATATCAGAAAATAATATCCGTGATAGATTAATTTCATGAATCTTATGCATCTATTGACATCATGATATTTGCAAATATGTCATGATTAGATTAATTTAGTTCAAACGCAAGCGCGTTAATTTGCACACGAGTTAATTCTATTTAAATAATTATATAAAAAAACATGTAAAATAATAGATATGTTGTCGCGCGCAATTGCGCGGAGATAAAGCTAGTATAATTTAAAACTACAAGTAAATTGTAACCCTAATATTAAAGTACCAAATTATATTAAGATATTGGATGATAATAACATAACAATTATACCTGTTAAGGAAGAAAAGGATATATCAAGTTCTTCAAATGTAATAAAGATGCCATCAGTGAACATCATTGAGCAAAACAAGGGGACAGGGGAAAACATGAAAAAACAACAAATGGCAAGGATGCCAATAAAAAACAAGGTTCAGGAAAATAAGAGTAAAAACATCAAAGTATGGAGGAAAAAGAAGAAAGTGATCACTTTTTGGAGGGTTAAACAGAAAAGTACACACATAGGAAAGTCTCCATTGAAAGTGACCACAAAACCCTCAGAAAAGGCTATCATCACAGGGTTGGAAGGGACAAAGGGATTACTCCTAATAACACATCCATTATTCAACCAGATCATAACCTTTCCTTTCTTTAAAGAAATTATCACTCATGTCAATAGAATAGGCACCCCAGTAATTCAAATCTCAAACTCAGAATATCATTTAACTTCTTTATCTATCAAACTAACTTCAAAAGGACTTGCAATAGTACCGAGTGTGGTCCCACATGCACAAACAGTGGTCAAATCGGTCTGTGATGAAGAAACCCTAATTTCACAAGATAAAGCCTACACTGACCCAAAATCCATCTTTCTAATATCAATTAGAGAGGCTTCGAGTCAAGTAAACAATAGTTTTAGCCAAGAAGAAAGTAATGGAGATATGGGCAATATGGTACTCTTACAAGACAAGGAAGAACCACCTGTTGAGCTAGACAAGGTTCCTTCTAGTAAACTAGTACACTCATCCAACATTAAACAACAAGTGAATAAACCTGAAAAAAAAACAAAGGAAAATAAATGAATTTTTTCAATGTATAAATAATAAATGTATTATTATATATCAAAAGGAAAATACCTTATCAAACAAGGAGATAGATCCTGAGGTCCATGAAAATGCAATTGAGTTCCAAGCAAATTTGTCAAAGCATAAAACAAAAAACAAAGATAGTAAGGATTCATTCAAAGTGAATAAATTGGATGAATAAAGAAGAAGTTCAAGATTCTTAAATAAACAAACAGGACACTATACCTCTCCAGTAGAAAAAGCTCAGTTAGTTAAATACAAGGAAATTCAAAAGAAGGGGAATAGAAAACAAAATTTTAAAAATGTGCAGAAAACAAAACCCTAAATTTGGAAGATAAAAAACCAATTCTTAACAGAGATGAAATTGTTGATATGCTTACTGCTACAGGAATAGAAATAAATGATAATGTAAATGAAAAAATTCAATGTCTAATAGAGGAACAAAGTACTTAAGTACATAGTTCCTGAAGGAGAGAAATAATTATTAAATGATATATAAAAAAATGAAAATACTTTCAGGGAATGTAAGGGGTCTAAATGCAAATGATAAAAAAGTTTTGGTTAAAAAAAATATCAGTGATGAAAATGTTGATATTTGTTGTCTACATGAAACAAAAATAAACTTAATAGATAATAGCATTAATCTAGAATGATGTGGAAATAAATTATCTGGCTTTTATTTCTTGGAATCTAATGGAGCTTCAGGTGGAATTTCTCTTGGAATAAAAAATTATTTGAATACATATCCACACAGAAATGTAAATACACAATGTCTATAACTTTCCAATATAAATGGGATGGAGCTAAACTGTTAATAACAGGTGTTTATGGGCCTAACAAAAGAGTAAACAAAATTGAATTCGTAGAAGAATTAAAATTAATTGGAAATAATAATGATTTACCATGGTTAATCTTGGGTGATTTTAATCTTACACTAAATTATCATGAAAGAAGTGGGTCTTTTTCAACTAATATATGCACAAAGAAATTTAAAGATTTCATTACAGATATGCAACTAATTGATTTATCACTTAAAGGGAGGAAATATACTTGGAATAACACAATATCAAGAGCTAAATTAGATAGAATGTTAATTAATGAGGATTGGCTATTATTATACCCTAATTCACAATTATTGGCAAGAATAAATACATGTTCAGACCATACTCCAATATTATATGAAGCAAATACCAATTATCCTATATTCAATGGGTTTAGATTTGGAGCTAAATGGCTTAATTTGACTAATTTTAAAACCTTAATAGATTCACATTTAATTAATACAAAATGTTCTACAATGGATTAACTATATGAAATTTTTCAAAATTTAGGTCAAGCTTTAAAACATTTAAATAAGGAAATGCAAATGAAATATAACCTACAAATGCAAAATTGTAAAAAAATAATAGACTGGTCAGACAGTATGGAAGATCATAGACCTTTGTCACCAATAGAAAATTGGGTTAAAACTGAAGCAAAATTGAGATATGAAAAATTAAATTCTTTAATTGGATTAAAAATGGTGATGCAAATACTAAATTTTTTCACTTACATGCATCTATTAAAAAATCTAATTCAATGATCTCAGTTCTTAAGGATAAACATGGCACAAAATTCAAGGATCATAAAAATAAATCAAATCTTCTATTTGCATTTTACAGAGATTTAATGGGAAGAGAATCTATGAATAACAAAAAATAAGGACATATAAACTTGTCTAAATTATATGAAAATGAATTAATTGATTTATCACTACTTGATAAAGAATTTAATATGGTTGAATTAATAGAATCTATCACCGAATGGAAAACTCATAAAACTCCTGGACCAGATGGTTTCATTGGTGAATTTTTTAAAAATTATTGGGGAAATTTAAAAGATGAAATTCTGGAATTATTAAACAAAGAAGGACAAAAAGGTTTATCTAAATTTAATTCATCTTATATCACATTAATTGCCAAAAAAGAAGACGTTATTGAACCTAAAGATTTCAGACATATAAGCCTAATATCTAGTATTCTAAGAATATTTTCTAAGATGCTATCTCAAAAGACTAAGTTTATTTATAAATAAAATGATAGCTAAAAATCAATTAGGTTTTCTAAAAGGAAGGAATATTGCTGAAAATTATATATATGCAAGGGAAATTCTATGTCTAGCTAAGAGGGAAAAAATTCCATTGGTAATTTTAAAATTAGATATTCGTAAAGCATTTGATAGTGTTTCATGGGATTTTTTAATTCAAGTTCTAAAAACTAGAGGATTTGGCGAAAATTTTATTAAATGGATACAAAATTCAGTATTGCCAGGAACAACTAGAGTTGTTTTAAATGGAAACCCTGGGAAATTTATACATTTAAAAAGAGGGTTTAGACAGGGTGATCCTACCTCAACACACTTATTTTTATTAGTTATGGATGTCTTATCTAGACTTTTGGAGGGCTTAAGTGAAAAAGAGTTTATTAATAGACCTATAAAAATATATATACACAAGTTTGTTCTATGCAGATGATTCTATCTTATTATTAAAACAAGATTTAAATAACATTAAAAGAATTAAATATATTCTCAACCTATTTGGTCAGGAATCTGGTCTAACAATGAATTTTAATAAATCTGAGATTATAGGTTTAAATGTTGAAAATGATCTTATGGAAAAAATTTCAGAGGAATTAAATTGCAAAATAGGATCACTGCCTCTAAATTACCTAGGACTACCACTACACTACAAAAGACCATCTAAAGAAGATTACTTAAAAATAATAGAAAAAATTACAAATAAATTGAGTGGTTGGAAAGGAAGTATGCTAAGTAAAGCAGGAAGATTAGTGCTCATGAATGCAGTTTTAACATCTATGCCCACATATTATTTTAATGTTTTTAAATTTCCCAAATGGGTACTAAAAAAAATTGATAAAATAAGGAGAATTTTTTTCTGGAAAGGACATAATAAAAATGGTTATAACTTAGTTGATTGGGACTTAGTTTGTCAACATAAAGATAAAGGAGGACTTGCAGTGTTAAATTTGGAAATATTTAATAAAGTTTTACTAACTAAGTGGTTATGGCTCTATTATAATTCTGAACGAAGATTAGACTCGTTTAACTTAATTGATCAACCATTAATGTCAAATAATGAACAGTTAAATATTAAAAAAAATTCTATTTTTGGAATGATGTGATTAAAATAATATTTTTTTTAATCACAGTTTGAACATTATAATTGGAAATGGATCAAGAGTAAATTTCTGGAAAGGGAGGGTGTGAAAAGCCATTAATGATTAAATACTCGTTATATTCTTTTTCAGAAAATAAGCATGGGAATGTGGAATATTTTATGCAAACCCTAATTGAAACTAATCTATATAATACTTTGGGTATAAATGTACCTCTATCTTTTGCAGCACAAGAGCAATTTGTTCAATTAGAACGATTTTGTAGCACACTTGATTTAAATCCATCTCAAAAAGATGTTTTTCAATGGTCTTGGAATAACAATAAATATATTACCTGTAAAAGTACATACCAAACTTTGGTTAAAGGAGTCTATATTAAGGCACATTATAATAACTTATGGAAAATTAAACTGTTTATTTGGTTAATGTACTTAAATAAAATACTTATTGTGGATAACTTGAAGAAGAGAGGCTGGTTTTTTTATACACATATCAAGTCAGTGTAATTACACTCAAACAGTTTGGTCTAAAATACATGGAATGTTAGGAATTCCAAGTCAAACCCAATTTAAACCTCTAGAACTTATTTTAGATCCAAAAGAAACAAAAGAATATAAAATACTTATCTAAAATACTTATCTGTATATTTCTATATCAAATCTAGCTTGAAAGATGTAGGAGAACATTCAATAATCACATATTTTCTGAATGGAAAGTTGCTGACCATATAATCTATGAATACAAATTAAATCAGTTAGCAAATAATTGTAATGATATGCATACACAGAAAATAAATTCAAATTGTTTTATTTCAAATCTAGAAGGAAGTTCATATGATTACACACACTACACTAATCAAACTACTTTTTCAGGGATACAAGACCAAGGATTCAGATCTGAAGGGAGTAATGCAAGGGCTAGAGCAAGTAACAATGATGGAATAAGAGAACCAGAAGAACAAAATGATGAAATAACAGCTGATGAAGTTACATATACTGAAACCCTAATTCCAGGATTCAATTTGAATTCAATTTCTGAACCAAATCGTAATGAAAATCTCTGGTGGTTTGATTCAGACCTCTCAGAAGAAGAAAGATCGCAAATTCAAAATGAAATAAGAGAATCAAGTGAGGATGGTACCTTTTATGGCATTTTGAGCCGATTAAATGATATCATCACAACGGCAGAAGATTGAAAGGAGAGAATCATGTATCAGCCTTGAAGGAGGGGAGTGTTTGAAAGAGAAGGGCTCTTGATATCATACCGCCAAGGTTCCATTAGATGCATGATGAAGAAGAAAAGGGGCGAAATGAAGGAGTAGAGAGAGGCGGGGGATTGAGTTGGAATAGAATTATAAAATTCTTCACTATTAATTTTTTTTTATTTGACATGCCTTCCTGTGAGAATTACAAGATTCATAAATTTTTTCTTTTTCCTTCTTTTCCTTCAAATTGTGATTCCAAATAAACTTAGAATTTCAAAATGAGGAAAAAAAAATTGACAATAAATGGAGAACTCTTTTTGTCCTCCATCTATTGATGGCAATGGAACTCGAACCGAAAATTTCAGATGAAAAAAAAAATTAAGATCCGAATAACTTCTTCTTTTAAAATATTAATTATTATATGAAAATATTATCATTATAATGCAATTATATTATATAATTATATAATATCATTATATTATATTATATTATTTATAATGTATTTCGTATAATTATAATATTGCAAAATAATTATCTAATTATTTAACTTTGTAATATTTATATTATATAATAATAATAATTATTATTATATTGTAATAATATTATAATAAGAATTATATTTTAATCACAAAATAATTATATTATAATTAATATATCCACATAATTAATATAATATAATCATTATTATATTGTAATAATATAATCATTATTGTCATATAATAATATTATTATATACTAATTATATTATAAGAATAATTATATTAAAATAAGTAAGTACTAGTAATTATGTAATAATAATTATATTATATTGTAATAATATTTTAATAATAAAATAATAATAATATTATAATTATTATATCCATATAGTTCATATAATATATATAACTAAAATAATATATATTATTGTAATAATATGTTATAATAATATTATATTATATTATATCTATATAATTAATAATATATATTATGAATTATATTACAACTTAAAAAAAATATATCTTTATATTTATTATTATTATTATCTACTCATACCCAAAAAGCTGGAACTTGTTGGGTAAGCAAGTTCGTGGAAACGACACAAAGGGAACCTGAGAACCTGAGAGTGAGGATGTCTTGTAGATGTTAGAAGACTTATCCTTGTTGAGTGATTTCGGCTAGCTCGCCCTTGATTCCTCAATGCATGAGGCACATACAGGCACATTCAGGACGATGTCTTGTAGATTTCTTGCATGTTGGTTTCAGCTAAATTTTTTTAAAAAAAATAGGCTTTTCTCAGCAAAATCCATAGTTTCGTCAAATATTGAGCAAAATCTAAGGGTTTGTAAAAAAAAAACAAAAAGAAATAAGGTTTCCAATACAATTTAAGTAAAATCATAAAATAACTTTATTTGCAACGAAATTCGAAAAATAAAATAAGAGATTTCAGCAAAATTTCAGAATTTTCATGTCTTTTCAACAAAATTTGAAGTTATTTTGTTATTTAATTTTAGGAAATTTTTTTCTTATATTCCTACTAAGTTCATAAATTACATATGTATCATTCTTGAGTTCATTATATCATATTTATCCCTACTAAATATAGTTAGTATCAAATTTATCCTTACTAAAATCTACATAATAGCAAATTTATCCACATCTTCAAATTAACACTAAATTAAATTAATTAACTTATACATTTCAAATTTATTGACTAAAACACCCTTTTGTAAATTACCCAAATCCACTAATACAATGGACTCATGAGTAACAGATCCGAAACCTTTATCTCCTCCTTTCTCGAAACCTTTTATCTTCCCATTCTCTCTCATTCTCTCATGGATGAAATCTTTCTCTTCTCTTTGTTCTTTGGCGTGGCCAAGGAGACTGTTCTTGGCGTTTCTCTCTGGCGCAGGACTTCTCTGGCATAGGGCTTCTCATTCCCTCTCGACAAGGAATCTTTATTTCCTCCTCTTGGCGTAGGGCTTCTCTGGCGAAGGAGTAGCGTAGGGCTTCTCTCTGGTAAGCCATCTGTGCTGGTGTAGGGCTTTTCTTTGGTACGCCATCTCTTCTGCCATATGAATATATTCAAAATTATTAAAAATGAAATGAAAGCATGTATTAACAACGATTTTCATGCTAGCATCCAAATTTTATGTTCTTATTTCATGTTATTGACTAAATAAGGAAGAGACTTGCTGAATAACCCATTTAATTGCACATTTGGATAATTAATTAAGCTAATTATAGTAATACAAGAAAAATTAAGCCAATTATAATAATTAACTAATTATGCTAATATCCAAGAACTGAAAGTTACCATCTTGAGACATTAATGGATAATCAGAAGCACCGAGATTAATAAACCAGCTCCAATCTTAAACTCTCTTAACAAAATCGCAATTCCTTGAAGCATTGCTGCAATTTCAGCCCTTTGGGAGAGACAGGGTGAGCATCATCCACCAATTTCACATTACGAAATCCCTAATTACTTTCTCTAATTACATTCTTAATATGTAGGGGATGAGGAAAAAAGAAAACACAACCCCCAATGCAATATCAAAGGATTGCGCATGATAATATTAAAGTTGAAGGAGTTATATGTAATTTCGCACATTCTTATTGTAATTTTGAGATATTTGTGGGTAGTTTTGGAACTTGTAAGGGGTCTATGTAATTTTTCAAGAACATGTTGAATTTTGGAATTTTTAGGACGGAATTTTGGTTGTACCAATATATGTTGAAGGGTCTACGTAATTTTGGAACTTTTAAGTTGGAATTTTAGTACTTTTGATCTGGTATTTTTAGTACACGTTGAAGGGGTCTATGTATCCTAGTAATTCATTATGTTTTCCTAAATTGTGTCTGCTTTTATCATAATTTTTTGTGGAATCATTAGTTAGTATTTTAACTATTTTGTGAAATTGAAAAGGTGCCGAAAGTTTGATATTTGATTTGGAATAGGAAATGGGCTGCCGAAATGAATCACGAGACAAATTTGGTTATTATGTCAATATACCATTATGTACAACACAATATAATGCTAATGGAATATTATACTTTGCGCCTCCAATTTTTCCCACCAACTCATGATGAGTCTCATCATAAATTGATTAATTTTCAATTAGCAAAATTAATTAATAATTATTAAAAATTTAATACGTAATTAAGATCCTTACCAATTAAAAATTAATTAAGAATATTCAATAATTAACAAATATAGATTTATCATTAATTGAGAAAGAATAATTAGTGAATTAATTTTGATAGATGTCACATCAAGTGTGGGAGAAATAGAGTAGCATGGTAGAAGGCCTCAATGCTAATTGCTCTTTGAACCAAATCACAAAAGAAAACAAAAATTGGCACACAGAAAATAAGCAAGTATACTATTACAATATTGTCTTCAAATATATTCTACTTGATCATTTAAAAAGTCCTCGAACACGAATGAGCTTGAAATGATTATAATATCGTCCGCATTGTATTAAATTCAAATAATTATCTTGACACCATTTGTGCCAAGTCTTGAGAAAATCGTTTGTGGTTTCAAACGTTCCAAACATTGCGAAATATGATACTATACCCTCTAATTTCAGCTCACCGATTGCTCAATTGAAGTGTACCGAGAAGACTAATCCTTCAGCCTGAAATTTTATAATACAAAATCCAATTCAAATTTTAAAAAATAAAAAAGAAATATTTACCTTGTCGTTAATCTGAACATCGAAATGGCTGGATCGTCGCTTCTTTTTCGAAGGTTCCGGCCTGCTTGAGCTCCGCCAGAGATGGTTAGATTGAGGGGTTCTGGTTCTGGCCTGATCGCCTTCTCTTGATTCATCTATTAGGTGTGTGATAAAGAACAATGTTTAGGGCTTTTTGGTTATCGGGTTCATGGTTTATCTATGTTGCACGGATATGGGTACGAGTATCGTATTCGATACGATACGGATACGTCGATACGGTGATTTTTGAAAACTCTAAGATACGATACGTTATATATGTATATTATTTAATATTATTTTAATATAATAAAATAAATATATTTAAATTATTTTATTAAATTATTATAAAAATCAAAATGTTGTACTAGCGATTTATATATTTTACGAATAAGTAAAATAAAAAAATATGTGATGTACAATACTATTGAATAGTAAAAGTATTGAATATTTTTATATTGAGAAAAAAAAATAATGGATCAGCCGTATCGAAATCGTATTTCGCCGTATCGAAATCGTATCCAGCCGTATCAAAAACATATCGTGGCGTATCGAAATCGTATCGGTTCAAATTTATATACTAAATTAGTTTGATACGTCACGTGGCGTATCGAATACGTATCGGTGGCGTATCCGTATCCATATCCGATACGGGGGGGGGGGGGGGGGGGGGGGGGGGGGGCCTCCCCTATGAAATCAAGAACCGATGTGTTAGCGAAAAAATAAGGTGATTTTGCTGGTTTGGAAAGTAATAAATTTAATAAATTTGTTTATATTTCACAAATATTGGAGTAGTCTAGTGGTAAAGTTGATGTTTGGGAGATTAAAGGTCTTGAGTTCAAGACCCTCAAACCACATAATTTGATTTTTTTTTTTTATTTCGGCCCCCCCTATATTTTAATCCTGGATCCGCCCCTGGGCCACACCCCATCTATATCACCAATTAATCATTAATTGATGATTAATTAGTATGGTAATTAACAAAAGTACATCTGATTAACAGTCAATTAATCCGAATTAACCATTAATCTGAGACAGAGGTCTGGTCCCACTTGACCAGACAGAGAATTATTACTCACGTTGAAATAGACCAAATTTGGAAGTGCGATTAAATTAATAAGCGAACCATTGAATTAATTCAACGAGAGATTTGATGCAACTAGGGATGGAATTTGAGTGAGGAATTCGATTGACCCAGAAAGAGAATTGAAACTGAGGTCGAGAAATTGCAGGAATGTGAGGTTGGATAGAGAAGGGGGTAAGGAACCTGCGAGGTTTCGGTGTGAGGTTAGATAGAGAAGTGAGAAAGAGAGAGATGATAGAGTTATTTGGGTCGGGTTTTTATTTTATTGTGGGTCGGGTTATAATTATGTGGGTCGGGTTAAGAGTGATGTGGATCGGATTAAATTATATGAATAAAATATCATCACTTAACAGTTATTTAATTGGGTTATTGGACGGAGGGAACAAATTGAACAAAATTGCAAGTTTGGGAGGCAAAATGACCCCCAAAAAAAAAAAAAAAAAAAAAAAAAGTTTTCTCTCTTAATAATCTAACATCCGTTTCCTTTCTTATTTCTCCGTTAAACAGAGTTTTTGTAGGGGAATATCCCCGGCCCCGGGCCCGCGCAGCGGATATGTAGGCCCGGTCCGGTTCCCCGATTCCCGAGATCACGCCACGACTTCGAGGGTACGATGCAAATAGAAGGTTAGATCTTTACCGGTGCAAAATTGATTGCACACGAAGGGTTGATCGCTGCCTTCTTTCTCCTGTCACGTTGGTGACAATACGCGCGTCCCACACCACGCGTCTTTCACCGCTCGTTGACTTCTCCGATTCGCTTGATTTCGTCTCCGACTCAATCTACTCGTCCGAATCGATCACAATCGTGAGAGCCTCAGTTGTTGCTCCTCTACGTGTATCCACCTTGAATCGCAAGACGTCGGTCACGGATGCACCTGCCTAGACGATGCACCGGTGAACTTGCTTAATCGAATTGATTCTCTAAACCGTAAAACACCTTTTCACGGTTTCTCTCTTTTACACCTTTTCACTCTCTAGAAATTTGTCTCACAATTTTCTGGATAATTCTGAATGAATTGGTTGGTTAAGATGAGAGAGAAAATCCTATTTATATACAATAGGATCAGGATTAGCCAAAAGGCATGTATATCCAATATACACCCTCTCACACAGAAAACTGCATGAACCTGGTCAGTATTCTGTCCAGACGAAATTGATAAATTTCTCTGACAGAAAATCAACCAACACGAAAGTTGTAGATAATCTCATTATCTACTCGACCCAATTTGGCCCAGCCCAATTGGAGTTCGTATGCAAAAGTTATGACTGTTTTACTAACTGTATGTCATACTGTTGCACCCTTTCGGTATTTCACAGAAACGACACTTATACTTCGTTCATATGAAATATATTTCTACATGAAGGTTATAGATAATCTAATTATCTATCTTACCCAATTTGAACCATTCAAATCGGATTTTCCTACTGAAAGATATGGCTACGAATGTACGACTACATTCGTTTATCCTTGTGTACACTTTTACGGTTGATCCTGAAACTGTATTTCCTTCAGTCTCCCACTCAATTTCAGATCTACCTAAAAGGTACTCATGCATATCCAATACGCACGATTTTAGAGAATATAGCTCGCGTATCAAATACCAAGCTATGCACATCCTATGTGCCAATTTTATGATCAAGCCCGACTTAGTACGACTCGTTGTGTGACCATGTAGGTTCGACTTAACGATGGCAGTAGGTTGTTTCCAATACCTACAAGCTCATGAGCGGGATCTAGTCACTCCATCATAGCTACCCATGTTAAACGAATAATGATTGTGATCATTGTGCCTATCTCGAATAGCGGTTGCTAGTTCTCTTGTTTGCGATATCCGTTAATCAAAAGGCATGGTAATAGTCATCCTTATAATTTGATTAACTACACTTATTCCCCGATTCCGAGTTGAGTTAACAAATTTCAATCGATATTAACCATTAATATCATTGACTGCGGCCGCAGGTTTCGTTAATCGACTCATCGAGCGGCGCCTAAGAGATATCTCTTCCTTTCGGAATAAACAATTCCTATCTTGGAGACTCACATTGAATTCCGTGTTTCGGACAATACCCAATGATGACCCTTTTAACTCCCTGTTACGGTGAGCGTAAGATCATATCAAAGCATTGTGTTACGCACGAAACGCAATCAATGATCCCCTCGAGTTTGAAGAATCTAAAACCCCATCCGTCGCAAGTCCATCTATAATGACTAAACCATGTCATGGTCTCGCGGCTTCGGTCATATCCAATATATGTAACCTAACATATATCTACGTTCCCGATTCGACAAACTCCTTTGTCCCATGATTAGCAAAACATAATCATCTCCTCGGCAAACGTACTAGTGTACGCGTTCAGTCTATTCCCTTGTAATAGTAATGCTTCTCTCTTAAGCAAACTGACCCGCGACTAGGGATGTTTAGAAATGACACTTTAAGTGTGACGGTTTCGCTGCACATGGTCCTCAACCATGTCGACGTCCACACAAGTTCAAATCAAGGTTCATGTAACAATCATATTACACAACCCAGCACACAGTTTTCATATAAGGTGAATGCATATTAATTTAAGTAAACAAAATTTTAAAAGGGATGCATTCATATGGACTAAGTATTTGGGTGATACAACGTTTACCTATGGGTATCTCCATACCCATAACCTGCGAGGACTATCGTATTAGATAACTACACTCTACTCTCTTCTTCCTCCTCTAGGTATCTCCATACCCATAGTCATCGCATGACAGTCACGCGCGACTAGAGAGAGCGGTTTTGTAAACGGGTCCGCACGTTCCCGCTAGTGTTAATCATCATCAGGATTGGAACATTTCCAATACCTACGATCACATCTTTTCACAAAATTTCATGGATCAAATGAAATTTTCTGAGTATTGGCTAGAAGTGGTTGTGACCTCGGCATTTTTGGCTTGTACTATTGCGTCTCACGCAATAAACAACCATAAATCCGATAACTCGTGACTACTAGAGTTTGGTCATGTATCCTTGATCCATACCACTTCCTTTTGCGATTAATAACCGCAATATACTCGCCACCGTAAATAGAATCATAAACTATTGGTCTTGTGGAACCTTTCCACATAACCGTGTTTTCATTTAAGCAAAACATGTACACACTTTGTGATCGAAAGTCGTGCTACATATTTGGACGTGCTTCATCTTTGGAAACTGTTGTTTGTTATAACTCTTTATAACCAACACGTCCTCCACACCATTATAGATAATAAATCCTGAATTCTTTCGCAAAGTATTCAAGGATAAACTTCACCTCTATCAATACAAATCCCGATGGGTCTTAAATATACATAACCATTATGTATATATTTGTATAACCATTATACAATCACAAGAGTTAGTCTCATGTAATCGAATTACATTCAAACTCATGTGATTCCCATGAATTTTATTGACGGTGAACTAGACGCTTTATTTGTATGACAGATAGCCACATACATATCATGACAGATATAATAGATCCTAACATCAAATGTAAGGCATCATATTATTACTTTTCGCACTGCTTGATGTCTCACATCGAGCCGTTGAAAATTTCTGCCATTCGACATTTCGATTTATCTCCTCCAAGGAGTTTACATGTTGAAAACCATTTTCAACAATATGTCGATATATGTGCTATAACATAGAACGAGGAACTTTTTAGATCTATCCTATAGATCTTCACGCTTAATTCATAAGCGGTCTCGTCTAAATCCTTTGTCGTTACAAGAAATATAACGCAGCTCCCACTAACCTTCATGCGTACACAAAGTTTCCATTCGTTTCGACAATTTTATAACAGTTTATAATTTTGTCAAAACGAATATTCCAATTCCGAGAAGCTTTCTCTAATCCATCATATGGATCGTTAAAGCGTGCATATCTTATCCCCGATTCTTATGAATCGACAAAACCATAAGGTTGTGTCAAGTACACATCCTTTCATAAAAATTTCTGTCAAGAAATTCGGTTTTGACATCCATTTGGCCACATCACATAGTCATAATACGCGACCATGGCAAGCAGAATTTCGAGAATGGGAAAGCATGGCAACAAGCGAAAACGTTTCTTCATAGTCCGACTATGAATTGCATGAAACTTTTCGCAAAAAGCCTCGCTTTACATATATGCATATTCCTATCCATGTCGGTTCTTCATCTTGAAAAACCCACTCACATTTCACGGGTCTAACCGAGAAAGTAATGAAATCAAGTTCTAAACTTGATAATTCACATGGATCGAATCTCAGATTTCATGACACCATGTCATGTGGAATCAACTTTTCATAGCATCCTTGTAGGATATCGAATCATCATATGATTTCAATCTATCATCATTAGCCACGATAAATCCGTATTTACCGGCTTATGATATAGCCTACTTGATCTACGAAAAATTCCTTTGTGTGTTCGACTTGCGTTCATCAACTCTTGATGAAGCCATGTCAACTTTCATCGGTACAATGTTCATTTTCAAATCACGAACTCTTTCGAGATTTATTCTACTCCCACTAGCCCGCATAGAGAGAAATGGCACCAAGTTCCAAACTTGTGCGCATCTAGTCCTCCTCCAAGAAGGCATCTCTTCGAGCCACGAAAATCTCATTTTCGTCGGGACGTTTTAACTAATACCCTTTAGTTTCCTTAAGGATAAACGAACAATTTCCATATTTGGGATTGAGTTTAACCGAAACAAATTTCGAAATACACTCACATCCTCAAATCTGTACAAGTGACAACTTCGGAACCATTCCGATCCATATCTCATATGGCGTCTTTTGTACCGATTAGAAGGTTTATGGTTCATATCTTATATGCAACCATTCATTAGTGCCGCTGTCTCAAGGGCGTATCCCCAAAACATTTTTGGGAGATCTTATTGACTCATCATTTATCGAACCATGTCCAACATGCGTTCATTTCCTCTTTTCGGACACATCTCAATGTTCCGAATAAAGGCAATCGTGAAACGATTCCACAATCATAAATGATCATTAATATTCATAACTCAAATATCGCCTCTTCGATCCTATCGAAAGGTTTAGCTCAAATACTCGCCTTCTCGATCCTATCGAAAAGCTTTGATTTTCTTGCTTAGTTGATTTCGTATTTCGTTTTTGAAACTCTTTGAATCTTTCAAAAGTCTCTGTTTCGGCACGCATTAAATAGATATTTTCATATCTACTTTAACCGTCCATAAACTTAACAAAATACCGATAGCCTCCTCTTGCCTCGGAACTTATCGGAACATCATATGTAAATATAATTTCCAATAATTCGCTGGATCTTTCTCCAATACTTTGGAGAATGATGCCATTTGTCGTTTTGCCTAATAAATAAGTATTGCATTAATCAATCAAATCTAATTCGAATGATTCTAGCATTCCATCACATGGAATCTAGATACGCGTATCTCGTTTATATGGCCAAGACGGCAATGCCAAAAGAAGCAATCAACTTCTAGGTTTAATCCTCCTCGGATTTCACCATTCTTTGAGTCACTAGTTTGGACAACTCCTTGTCCGAACTTTCCATTTTGGAAAACATTTTCCCAAAATACCCTTAGACATACATTTCTTTCGATCCCGCTTTTGAATTACAAGGACATCCACGCATCTATATGCATTGGATTCCTCGGAAACTCTGAGCATCTCCAATTCAAATTTAAATCGCATCATATGCAATTTCGGGATCGACTTATCTATCGAATGCATATGATATTCGGTCACGAACATCAAATCTCGTACCATCAACACACGAGTGTTAATCAAAGACCCATAAGGTGTCTCAAAATTAACCTACTCTTTGAGCCGTATTGAGTCATTCAACGCGCTCTAGCTCTTGAAACTATTTCATGAGCGTTGTGTTTTACTTTCATATACACCCGAATTCTCAAAACAATTTTGAGAAATTTGCATCTATACATGCCACCACAAGGCACGTAATATTGTTCGATTCCTTCTTAAGTTTATCGAACCCGGCTTTCTTTAAAACCAAAGCCTCGAGCCCCGAATCTACCATTTCCGTGTCCAACACGTTCCTTTAAGTCTAAGAACTATTCTTTGACTATCAAGGTTAATAACGGTAATTCCGACCCAAAAGCCATCTATCATATCGATCTCATCGATATATTTGGTGTTGCTTGAAAACATAATTCTAAACGGATGATGAAGATTAATTCCTAACCGTGCGTACTTAATCTATATGCTTATATGATAATTATATGATAGTGTTATTTTATCGAATCGATAACCCTCATACCGATACGGGACTCCAAGTCCATAACACTCAAGATCCATATATCACGATCCTCCCATAAGTTGCTTTGGCAGACGAATGGGATCTCGCTATTTAGGTAGGATTATATCCAATCGCATCCAATGCGACTCTTGAACCTTTATAGGATTTCGGTGATGAATCGTATCCAATACAATCCCAGTTCCGTGTGTGCATCCTATCTATGCCCCGAACTTCCAATCAAGTCGGCTTTGGCCTCAACCCTTACTGGCTAGAACGGTTAAGTCACAACCATACTCATCGTATCGTTCAAATAAACTACTAATAAGTCGGCTTTGGCCTTAACCCTTATCAGTCCCTATTTAACGCTTGCCACCCCGTCGATGACTACAATAACCCATGTCGGCTTTGGCCTTAACCCATGTGAGACGTAGTACCGATCATAGTGGTTGTGAATATGGAAGGCATTTCCATGACTTAAATATTATGAGGGATCATGCCATTGCACCTTTTTAAATCCGTGACATAATCCAATTATATCACTATCACAAGATTTTCATAAATGCATATGTATTTATTTGGGAGTCTAATTATTCTAAATAATTATCTAATTATATGCTAGTATGATTGATGCCGATCAAATCGATATAAAGAACTCAATATTCCAAGTTGTGTAGCCAAAATTATCACGAAAACAAAATCAGCAACCAGAAACCAGTCCGTTGTAACGCAACATAGTCCGTTACAACGGACCTCCAGTATACTTGGCACTCCGTTACAACGGAAGTCCAGTCCGTTACAACCCTATTTATTTCGGAGTTTGGCCAAATTTTGCCAGAAACATGTCCGTTACAACGCAACCTAGGTCCGTTACAACGCTATTTTCTGCAAACTTTCGTCCAAATTTCCAGAGACCAGTCCGTTACAACGCAACATACCGTCCGTTACAACGGACAAACTGTGTAGAGCTCCGTTACAACGGACCCAGTCCGTTACAACGGACTCCAATAGACACCATTGGCATCCCCGCAACCCCGTATCTGATACAGGTTCCGTTACAACGGACTCCAAGTCCGTTGCAACGAAATATGCGTTTTTCACAGTTCTCTTCACACCCCCGCATCCCATACAGGGTCCGTTACAACGGACACCAAGTCCGTTATAACGGAATATGTGTTTTTTTCGAAAAAATCTCAATTTTCTGTATCTGCTACAGTGTCCGTTGCGACGGACTATGCGATTTTTGAACTGCTGTTTTCGCTCGTTTCCAAAACGATCAATCATGAAACCTTTTCACGATTATTCCTAGATACTCTCAATCAACTATTGATCGATCTCTAGCGAATTTCACTTGTGATTTTAATGGAATTTGACATTCTTAATATGTAACATCATGCAAACGGGTACGAACTTTGATAACCCGTGCGTATATCTAATATACGACTATGATTCGACCCTCGAATCGATGGCGATCGCTCTGATACCACTGTAGGGGAATATCCCCGGCCCCGGGCCCGCGCAGCGGATATGTAGGCCCGGTCCGGTTCCCCGATTCCCGAGATCACGCCACGACTTCGAGGGTACGATGCAAATAGAAGGTTAGATCTTTACCGGTGCAAAATTGATTGCACACGAAGGGTTGATCGCTGCCTTCTTTCTCCTGTCACGTTGGTGACAATACGCGCGTCCCACACCACGCGTCTTTCACCGCTCGTTGACTTCTCCGATTCGCTTGATTTCGTCTCCGACTCAATCTACTCGTCCGAATCGATCACAATCGTGAGAGCCTCAGTTGTTGCTCCTCTACGTGTATCCACCTTGAATCGCAAGACGTCGGTCACGGATGCACCTGCCTAGACGATGCACCGGTGAACTTGCTTAATCGAATTGATTCTCTAAACCGTAAAACACCTTTTCACGGTTTCTCTCTTTTACACCTTTTCACTCTCTAGAAATTTGTCTCACAATTTTCTGGATAATTCTGAATGAATTGGTTGGTTAAGATGAGAGAGAAAATCCTATTTATATACAATAGGATCAGGATTAGCCAAAAGGCATGTATATCCAATATACACCCTCTCACACAGAAAACTGCATGAACCTGGTCAGTATTCTGTCCAGACGAAATTGATAAATTTCTCTGACAGAAAATCAACCAACACGAAAGTTGTAGATAATCTCATTATCTACTCGACCCAATTTGGCCCAGCCCAATTGGAGTTCGTATGCAAAAGTTATGACTGTTTTACTAACTGTATGTCATACTGTTGCACCCTTTCGGTATTTCACAGAAACGACACTTATACTTCGTTCATATGAAATATATTTCTACATGAAGGTTATAGATAATCTAATTATCTATCTTACCCAATTTGAACCATTCAAATCGGATTTTCCTACTGAAAGATATGGCTACGAATGTACGACTACATTCGTTTATCCTTGTGTACACTTTTACGGTTGATCCTGAAACTGTATTTCCTTCAGTTTTGACCTGTCCCTTACTTCCTCCATTTGTTCTGTAAAGTTACCTTGGTTTCCTCCTTTCCGACTCTCACCATGGATTGGGGGTCGCATTCTGCTCTGGCGGAGCTTTATAATCTCTCCTGGCGGAGCAGTAGGCCGCACTTTTTGTATCTATGGAGCAGCAGATCAAAGCTCAAACTATCTCTCCGGCGGAACCAGGTCACAATTCCTCTATATTTGGCCGAGCAGATTTAATTTACACTCTCTCTCAGAGAAAATCGTAGAGGTATCCGCCGCACCATTAAGCAGATGAATCAGCCCTTTCTCGCTTCACTTTCTCTCACTTGTCGAGTTCTTAAGGTATGTATTTTAGGGTTCCGCGTGATGAAGCAGATTAAGCACCATTAAGCATTTTGGGGTTCCGTGACTCACCATTAAGCAGATGAATCGTAGAGATATCGGTCGCATCATGAGCTATTTGTTGCCATTAATCGTAGAGATATCGGTCGCATCTTGATGGAGATCCGATGGTTTAAGATTTACAAGCAAAATATAATGCTAATTTGTACAGGCTATTTAGTTAACATATATATATACTAGCATTACCCCCGCGCAATTGCGCGGGGCTGTTCGGGTTTATAAGTAATGTAGTTGAAAAAAATTATTGTTCATTTTGTGTATGTGACTTTCTTTTTGTAATCATTATTGTATGTGTAATTTAGTGTGTTGTGTGCGAGTGAAATTTTGTAGCAAAAATCATTTGAATATTTTAAGAGCAGGATTTCTTGAATAATTCAAACGGTTATTGCTAAAAAAATTATCTATATTTTATACTTCATAAGTAAAATAAGGAAAAAGAACGAATGAGTCGTCATGAAATTTATTAAGAACATAATAGTTCAGAAAACATTGCTGAAAAAAAGAGTGTTTTTAATTTCACAAATCCTTAATTTCGCTACATATTTAGCACAAATATTTTTCGTCCTTTGTGTGGTCAGCCAACAACAAAGTTTGACGATGTCATCGCTAACCGTTTCGTTCGAACCTTTAATTTAAATTATGTCATGATTATTCGCACATCCATGATTTGGTATATTTTTAACCCCCTAATTTTTTTTGGATATTATAAAAAATTCTCTGCCTTTTCGTAAATTCCAAAAAAAAAAAACTCTTTACCAAACTTTTATTTTAAAATACTCCTTATGGATGATATTAATTTTTGTTTTCCCAAAATACCCTCCAAATCTCATATGTAATAATTAAAACTTATTTTTGTTATTTTTTATTAATTTTAAGAAAATTCATAAACACTTCTTAACACGTAGTGATTTAAAAAAATTTAAATTATTACATATTTTGTTTATATAATTTTAATATTACATTCTTTATTCATAAAAAAACTAACATTAAATGATAATAAATAAACATCTTGCAAATATATTCATAGAAAATATCTATTTAAACATCTATTTTTTATTTTAGTTTTCTTTTTATGTATTTTTTAATAGTTTTGTGATATTTTATTTTTAAATATTTGCAAGATGTTCTTTTATTAATATTGTTCAACTTATTATAATTTTATTTTAGTTTTTCAAGAAAAATAATATAGGACCAAAATGTAAATTTTAAAACTTTGAAGGACCAAAATGCAAATATAAAGGACCAAAATATAATTTTTTTTTAAAAATAGGACCAATTTGAGGCCCCTGGACTAAAATGTAAATTTCAAAACTTCGAAGGGCCAAAATGCAAATATAAAGGACCAACATGTAAAAAAAAAGGACCAAAATGTAATTTTTTTCGATAAAAGGACCAATTTGTAAATACAAAAGAACCAAAATGTAAAAAAAATATTTTTTTTTACAAATAGACCCCTGGTGACGTGGCTGCACCCGGCAAGAAAAATAATATAGGACCAAAATATAAATTTTAAAACTTCGAAGGACCAAAATGCAAATATAAAGGACCAAAATGTGAAAAAAGGACCAAAATATAATTTTTTTAAAAAAATAGGACCAATTTGAGGCCCCTGGACTAAAATGTAAATTTCAAAACTTCGAAGGGCCAAAATGCAAATATAAAGGACCAAAATGTAAAAAAATAGGACCAAAATGTAATTTTTTTTCGAAAAAAGGACCAATTTGTAAATACAAAAGGACCAAAATGTAAAAAAAATATTTTGTTTTACAAATAGGCCCCTGGTGACATTGCTGCACCAGGCAAGAAAAATAATAAAGGACCAAAATGTAAATTTTAAAACTTCGAAGGACAAAAATGCAAATATAAAGGACCAAAATGTGAAAAAAGGACCAAAATATAATTTTTAAAAAAAAATAGGACCAATTTGAGGCCCCTGGACTAAAATATAAATTTCAAAACTTCGAAGGGCCAAAATGCAAATATAAAGGACCAAAATGTAAAAAAAAGGACCAAAATGTAATTTTTTTTCGAAAAAAGGACCAATTTGTAAATACAAAAGGACCAAAATGTAAAAAAATATATTTTTTTACAAATAAGCCCCTGGTGACGTGGCTGCACCAGGCAAGAAAAATAATAAAGGACCAAAATGTAAATTTTAAAACTTCGAAGGACCAAAATGCAAATATAAAAGACCAAAATGTGAAAAAAGGACCAAAATATAATTTTTTTAAAAAAATAGGACCAATTTGAGGCCCCTGGACTAAAATGTAAATTTCAAAACTTCGAAGGGCCAAAATGCAAATATAAAGGACCAAAATGTAAAAAAAAAGGACCAAAATGTAATTTTTTTTTCGAAACAAGGACCAATTTGTAAATACAAAAGGACCAAAATGTAAAAAAAATATTTTTTTTTACAAATAGGCCCCTGGTGACGTGGCTGCACCAGGAGGCAGCAAATCCCCTTGCATTATATATTAGATAGATATGCCATCTGCACTTCGGTGATAATTCGGTGGGATTCTTCCGTGGATGTAGCATTGTCCGTAAAAAAAAAAAAATTTATCGGGGAGTTTGATATTTTGGATATTTGTCAAGTAACAATTTTTTTTAATACAATTCAAGTGTATTTATATCATTTAATGCTAGACAAAATAAGAAATATGCATTATTAATTGACAAATGTCCAAAATATTTTTTCTTAAAAAACGATTTATCATAAAAAAAAAATCTATCATAAAACTCCTTTTTATCTTCATTTAATTGATTTTTGATGCTTTCTAATCTCTCTTCTTCTCTCCCTCTCCTTTCCAATTTACTGGCATTTTTTATTTCTTATTATTTTATAAAGTTTATCTTTTTATTTTTTTATTTTTTATTCTAGTAGATTATATGTTTATCCTTTAATTGAGATCTATGATATATTTTAGGAAAATTTTACTTTATCCCCAGAACATAACATCAACATCTTTGACGTGATTGTCATAGCACAACATGGTGTCACAAGGGCCTGCAAATAATCTCACAAATAACCTCCAACATGTTAACAATACATATCATTAACTGTTAATCGATATGTACTTTCTTGTTAATTAATATATACCCGGCTGTTAATTAACACCCCAATTAATGATTAACAAATTTTATTTAGGAATAATTAACTGTTAATCCACTCCACTGTTAATTGGTAGGGGAGCATACTCTTATATAGGGAAGAATTTTGGGAATGATTTGCGTATTTTTCCAATTAACCTATAATTACACAGTCAATGGATTAAACGATTCTGCCAGTGTTGTCAAAGGATTTATGGTAACATCGAATTAATACCCGCTTGGATTAAACGATTCTGCCAGTGTTGTCCATCTCCATCCAACAGAAAATATCTCTGGTAACATAAAAAATAGCTTATGATAGAACTTCCCGATTAATTAATATGATAGATTCATAATCAATAATGGTAAAACCACCAACTTTTGGTACAATAATTGGGGGCATGACGCCCAGTTAGCGTATCTATATCCAGCTTTGTGGAGTTTCTCCGAGAAAAAAGAAGGCACAGTAAATGAGTTTTTAGAAGAAAGGGAAGATTGGGGTAAAGCATTAAAATTAAAGCACAATCCGTCAGTGAAAGCATTGCAAGAGCTTGAGGAGCTCAGAGGAAAAACAAGAGGGATAGTGATGAATGAAAATCAAGATGAAATAAAGTGGATGAGAGAGAGTAAAGGCAAATTCACTGTTCAAAGTGCGTACAGACTACTTGCAGTAGGAGTACACACTTATTCTAATCTCAAAAACGTGTGGAAAGTAAGAGTTCCTCTAAGAATGAAATTGTTTATGTGGATTGCGAGACAAAAAAAAATTCTAACAATCGACAACCTGAAAAAGAGAGGGTGGTACCTGGTGAGTAGATGCTCGTTTTGCAAGGAAGAAGAAGAATCGAATGATCATTTGATCAACGGTGGATGCAGAGCTTTGACTGTGATCTGGAATCAGGTTAGATCTCGGATTGGAGAAGTAGATCTGCCTCCTACAATCGAATCGGCTGTGAGTCTCTGCTTCAAGCAAGGGGGGAATAGATCAGCGATGGAGATCACGTATTTCTTTACATATGTGATGTGGAGAGAGCGATGTGCTAGGATATTCTCGAACAGTCAGAAGACGGCGACGATTTTGGAAGAGGAAGTGGTTGCGGAGTGGAGTATGTATAGACGAGTGAAAAGGATTGGATCAATGAAGGGGGGGAAGAAGAAGAAGGTTGAAGAAATCGCCATGGCCAGATCTGGAGTTGTGAGTTGAGGAGGATAGTGGGGCGATGGAAGCAGAAGCTTCACGAAGAGTGGCAAAAAGAAAAGGATTTTGGGCTGGATGTTGCAGGCCCAAACTTGTTATTTAATTGAGATAGAATAGATTAGTATAGAAAGTTATTTTAGAGGCTTTTTTTTTTTTTCTTCGCTTGATTGTATTAGGTGCAAGCCTTTAAAGATTTTTTAGATTGTAAATCAAAAACTGGTATTAATGAAATACACATTTAGAAGAAGGGTGAAATAAAACCTTCTCTAAATTTTTTCAAAAAAAAAAAAAAAATTAATATGATACATAACTAACATGCATCAAAATTAACATTACAAAATTATTTTTTATATATTCCTCGTTAAAAAAAGTTATAAATTGTTGGTGTTGTGTTGAAATCTGGGGTAAAATATAACTTTTCTAATATAAAATGTGCAGTAAATGATGAAAAATTATAACAAGTTTGTTGGGATCATCTCAGCCATATAAAATGGGCTGGAAAAATATGTCACGTTTAACACATGATTTGTGCGTTTATCATGTCGGGTTTTAGATTCCATCTTTGGTATGAACAAATATCACCTATATCTTCACTCAAGTAAATGTGTGGCAAGAAACAACACAAAACAAAAGCTTGCCTCTTCACCATGGATGCTCCCTCAACGATCTATACCATCATAGCCTCTCTTCTCTTTGCTTTGGTAGTCAAAGTTCTTGTCAATTTTCTCAACAAAAACAGCAAAAAGAAGCTCCCTCCGAGTCCTCCTTCACTGCCGATCCTTGGCCACCTACACCTTCTTAAAACTCCTCTCCACCACACTCTAATCAAAATATCTAAACAATATGGTCCAGCCACTTTCCTCCGTTTGGGGTCACGGCCTGCACTGGTCATCTCCAGTCGAGCTCTCGCAGATCAGTGTTTCACCACCCACGACGTAGCTTTCTCGAACCGTGTCCACTTACCATCTGTCGTACTTCGTGATATTATCGGCCTGGCCAATAATGGTCCATACTGGCGAAGCGTACGTCAAATCGCATCCGTGGAGTTTTTATCGAATCAAAAGATCCAAGGCTCGTCAGATATCCGAGCCAAGGAAGTCAAAGACCTGGTCTCAAAACTCGTCAAATCTTACAAATCGCTCGAGCCATCAAATGGTTTTGCAGAATTAAATATGAAAAACGAGCTGTTCGAGCTAACGATGAACATGATGATGATGATGATTGGTGGAAAGAGATTCTATGGAGAAAAAGTCGAGGATTTTGAGGAAATGAAAAAGTATAGAGAAGCGGTGGAATGTTGGTTTAGGTTGACTGGCGCGGCTAACGTCGAGGATTTTATCCCCGTTTTGAAAATGCTCGATTTACAGGGAGTCATGAAGAAAATGAGACGCGTCGCTGATGTGAACGAGGAGATGGTGCAGAGAATGATCGATGAACGCCGAACAGTTGGGATTGGAAAAAAGAATTCTATGATCGATAGCTTGCTTGAACTACAGAAGAACGATGCTGAAAATTATTCCGATTTCATTATACGAAATATCTGCATAGTAAGTTCTGCATATATATATATATATATATATATATATATATAAGAAGTTCAATTCTTGAGTTTGTGAAGTCTAGTTAATTGACTTTTTTTGTGTGTGTAGAGCTTGTTGTTAGGAGGAACTGAAACTTCAGCGAACTCGATAGAATGGACAATGACTGAACTACTGAATAATCCGAATATACTTAACAAAGTAACGGCTGAGATCGACGAACACGTCGGAAATAACCGATTGATACAAGAATCAGACATGACGAACCTACCTTTTTTGAACTGCATCATTTCCGAGACCCTTCGGCTTTATCCTATGGGTCCACTTCTCGGCCCCCACGAATCACGAGAAGAGATTTCCCTCGGAGGTTATGACATCCCAGAAGGAACGATGCTTTTGGTGAATATTTACCAAATTCACAGAGATTCTGAAAATTGGGAGGAGCCGACTAAATTCAAGCCCGAACGGTTCGAAAACGAAAATGCGGAGGGGAAATGGATGATCCCGTTTGGAATGGGAAGGCGAAGGTGTCCCGCAGAAGCTTTAGCCATAAGAGAAATGGGAATTATTTTAGGGACGTTGATTCAGTGTTTTGATTGGGAGAGGATTGGAGAAGAGCCATTGGACTTGACCGAGGGCGCTGGATTGACTACTCCTAAGGCTACTCCATTGGAAGCTTTGTATCGCCCAAGAGAGACCATGATGAAACTCTTTTCTGAGTTTTGAATCCTAGTAAATTTGCTCGTTTAATTAGTTTTAATTACTTGTATATTTATGTTTAATAAAAGCATTTGTCTTTTGTGTTTTGTTTTAAAATGAAAATGGGAAAGAGTGGAGACTGTGTGTGTTCAGTAAATCTCAAGTTCAATCAAAAATATTTTTAAGCTGATAATAATCAAGTTCGATTTGGATTTTGGACAGTTATTTATGGGCTCCGTTAATAAAATTTCCTTTACATTTAATAATCCCAATATTTTAAAACTATAACCAACGAGAGATTAATTTTAGCCGTTTTGAGAAAACGTCCTTGCACAAAAAAATAGCCTCGTAAGAATGGGCCCAAAAGATCTCTGGCATGATTAATTTCAAAATTGGACACACGTCACCTAAATACTGGGCTGTGATTAATTATTAGTTTGTTATTACTAGGAAGAAAACTCGCGTTTCGCTGCGAATATTTGCAATATATTTTAATACATATAGTTTGTTTTGTCGATAATAAAAATAAAACATCGTAAAAAAAGACATTACTACGTGTAGATACAAATAAAAGAAAAAATGAATATATTACATAAAAAAATGAAGTATTTAATGAGGTTGTAAAGAAAAACATAATAAATAAATAAAAATTCTATAATAAAAATAAAACATAGATAAAATGACATTATTAAATGTAGATAACATTAGTACATATAGACATGTATATTAAAAAAAATGTTCCATAAAAAAGAAGATGAAGTAATATAATAAGGTTGGAAAGAAAAAATATGAAATTTCGGATGAATGTAAATTAAATATGGGCCATATATTTAAAGGAAAGAAGAAAAAAGTATATAATATAAACAAAACATAGCCAAAACGACATTAGTAAATGTAGATAACATTAGTACATGTATGCAAATTAAATATGAACCCTATATTTAAAGGAAAGGAAAAATATACAACTTTACATTAGTATATGTAGATAACATTAGTACATTTAAACACGTAGATAAAAATAAAACAAAAGAAACATGTTACACAAAAAATAAAGACGAAGTAATATAATGAGGTTGGAAAGATTTTTGTTGATATAATATCATCAAACAAATATGAAAATTATTAAATAACATATTGATTCGATATAATATCATAAAATAAATTAATGAATATCATCTAACAAATATGAAACAAATATAAAAATTATTAAACAACATATTGATTTGATATAATATCATAAAATAAATTAATGAATATCATCAAACAAATATGAAAATTATTAAATAACATATTGGTAGAAATACTATACAAATACATGTTGAATACGAAGTGAAGAAAAAAAGTTAACAAAAAAACACATTACATAAAGAAAAGAATATGAAGTAATATAATGAGGATGAAAAGAAATTTTTGATATACCAAGTGAAGGAAAAAAGTTAAAAAAAAACATGTTACATAAAAAAAAAGGGATGGAGTAATATAATAAGGCTGGGAAGAATTTTTTTGATATATTATCATAAAATAAATTAATGAATATCATAAAACAAATATGAAAATTATTAAATACTTTACAAATACATGTTGAATACCAAGTAATTTTTTTTTTATATATTACCATAAAATAAATTAATGAATATTATAAAACAAATATGAAAATTATTAAATACCATGTTGAAATACTACAAATACAAGTTGAAAGAAATTTTTTTATATACTAAAAATTAATGAATATTATAAAACAAATACATGTTAGAAATACTACAAATACATGTTGAAAGATTTTTTTTTATATGTTATCATAAAATAAATTAATGAATATTATAAAACAAATATGAAAATTATTAAATACCATATTGGTAGAAATACTACAAATACATGTTGAAAGAATACTAAAATAAATATGAAAATATAATATGATAGAAAATCAAAGATGTGACGTGGCTCATTGTGGAAACTCAAAACCATCATCTATTTAAACGGAGATAAATTTTATAATAACTTTGAAACATTCTCCATAAGTCATGTCATTTTTGTATTTTAATTCTAGACTGTACGATTAAAATCAAGCGGTTTGTAGTAATGTTATATCTACACGGCAAAGAATATGAAAAGATTTATTAAATTTTTTTTACACACACAAGTTATACAATTTTATTATATATATATATATATATATATATATATATATATATATATATATATATATATATATATATATATATATATATATATATATATATATATATATATATATATATATATAGTATTTTAAGATCTTTAGTTTCAAAATTCCTTCAAGTATATTCACTTTAATTTCTTTTTATTTTGACATTCATATTAATACAATTCATACATAATTTTTTTTATTTTATTTATGAAGATATCATGTAATAAAATACAATGCAAAAACACATGTAAATAAGTAGCTGAAATTTGAATAATTATTACTTTTATAAAAAATCATGTTAGTTAGAATCTTATATTACTACGTAGCTTATATTTGTGTTTTTTGTTTTTCATAACTTTAATATTGAAATTTTTTAAATTTAACATAAATGAAAATAAATATTTTACCAATTAAAATATAAATATTTTTTTAAGCTTATAACATGTTTCGAATACTATTGTTATTTTTTTAAGTTGTACATTTAAAAATAAAATATCATATTATATCAATTATTTTTATTTATAATTTTGCTAAATTACATTTTAAAATTATTTTCAATGTTTAATGTAATGTTGTGTATAATTTTTATTGTTTTGTTTATGAATAAAAAATTATCAGCACCATATAATTAATTATGTGTATTGAGTATATGTGTTGTATTATTTGATGTTTCTATATTTATATTGCATCAATTATTGTAAGCAACAATGATATCATTTTTTTGGTTGTTTTCATAAAATTGTGTAATGTTTCAGATATTATTATTTCCTTAAATATATGTATTAAAATTTGATTAAAAAATAATTTATTTTATACCAAAACATAATATAATAGCAAAATATTTTTTTTATTTCAACTAAATTAGCTATATAACATGATGATATTAATATAACATGAAATAATTATATTTTACTATAATATTGTCATTGTCATCATAAAAATTACAATTCGTAATAAAATAAAAATATAATTACCATTCCCGCCGCGTAGCGTGAGTATTCTCCTAGTTATATGCGATTTTGTTAATCAAACTTAACGAGGACCCGACCGAGACCCACTTGCAACTAATTCACCAACTAGACTTACTATCTAAATTTTCTTTGACAAGATGCTTCTTACATTAGGATTAGATACTAGTTTATTATGAGGTTATTTAGTGTGTTTCCAAATTCACTCAAAATGTCACACATCATTTAAGGATAATTAACATATTCATGTTAATAAGTATGATAGTTATATTAATTAACACATATTAATATTAATTGTGTGGGACATGTTACTTAACCCAAACTCTTATTTTTGACTAATCTTGTGTGATTTTTGTGTGCCATGTCATCGCGATTATGATATGCCATTGTACCACATGATCACAATCATTTAAACCGTTAGATTATGATATATAGTAAGATATGAACCATTGATTAACCACCGATTTTTTTAAGGTTATAATTTTATTTGTAAACATTTATGTATTCATTATTTTATAACATCATCTTACATTCATGGCATTATCAACTATCATTTAACATCATCTTACATGACATTGTCTATTATCATTTGCTATGTTTACATTATACTAATTTTATTCAATTCATCCGCACCTTTATTGTGCACATGGACGGAATCACGATGAATTAAGTGATTGGGGGGGGGGGGGGGGGGGGGGGGGGGGGGGGGGGACCAGAATGATTAGAATGAACGAAGAAAACATAATTATAACATCACCTTTATTGTTTACATTGTCGAATGATCATATATATGTATTAATAATTATAAATGATGGTATCAATGGTGATTGGTAGGTGAAATATGGAGGGAAAATATAATTTCCCCTATACTCAGTGTTCCAAAAATCGGTCTTGGCGGCCGATTAATCGCTGGTCCGCCGTCGAGATAAGCCCTTGGCGTTTTGTGCTTGGCGGATTCCGCCAAGCGGCCGCCAAGGGTCCGCCAAGCCACCGACGAGCCGATTTTTAGAAGTGTTTTTTTTTTTTTTAATTTTTTTTTTATTGCTAACGGGTCCATAACCTAGTTGGTTAAATGTGAAGCACAAAAAAATCATATATTGTGAGAGGTTGTGGGATATTATTTGTACAAAAAAATCATATATATATAGTGTTTCATTTCTTTTTTCTCGTTTTTTTCTCTTCGTGAAAATTTTTTTATTTATTTTCCTGTCTCGTTTCTCGCAACGGGGGACATGCGTGAAACAAGAACATTCTTGCTCATTTTTTTTCTCCTTTCTTTCTTTTCATGATAATGTTATGTTATTTGAAATTTATTACGTTATTCGGATATCAGCTATGATATTTAAATTATTATTTGAGTTTATGTTAGTTTAGTGGCGTAGTGTATTTTGTTACTTAAATTATTCAAAACTTATTAAAAAAGCTGTGATTTGTAATTTTGTTTAATTAATTTAAATATTAAATATAAAAAATAAAATCCGCCGAGATTCCCGATTAATCATCCTTGGCGCTTGATGGTCGTCTGCCGACTAGCGAGCGCCAAGCGATTTCTGGAACATTGCCTATACTATTGTATCCAATTTGCTCTCCCCCCCTTAACTTTTTGAATATTAGAACGAAGGAAGAAAACGAGAGAAGAAAATGAACCCTGATATATGAACTTGATCGAAACTTACACTATCTGTTCAAATGCTTGAATACAATGTTACACTATTTATTTTATTTTATTTTTTATTTTTATTTTTATTTTTATTTTTTCATTAAAAAAATGTTCCAAATTGGGTGGCTGTACAGGTTGATTTTCAATATTCAATGTAGGTTTTATTATGGCTGCTTATGAGAGTTGACATTGTCTAATATTTTGAGAATCAAGTTATTATATATAAAAGTATAAATTAATTATGTAAACCACCTACTATTATATTCTATATAATGATTTTACACAACAAAAGTGGATATATGTTCTGGAAACAATTAACAAAAATTAAATCACAAGCAACAAGATATCTATCAAATTGATAGAACCAAAACACCATAAAGAAAGATCCATATTTTAGTCATCAAGCAATCTTTTCTTTAACTTCAAGTTAGAAAAGAACAGATATATTTTTATTGTAAAATATGTAATTTAATTTCATGCATGATATATATGTCTGTGTGAACACTGAATATTTGCATCTTATATTATCTTTTATAAATGACTCATAAAGTTTAAAAATGTGAACCTTTATAAAGATTATAATTAATTTATAATTTTTAAGGACAACCAAACCATGATTAGGTTTTTGCTTCAGAAGTCAAACACGCGAAAATGAAGCAAGATATTTTATGCATCGAGTCATCTTCACTTGAATTTAAAGCCAAAAAAACCACCACAAAACTCCAATTGCAGTTTTGCCCTTAACGTCTCATTTTCAAAATTCCAAAGCCACCATGCATGTGCCTTCCCCACATGATCAGCCGAACCTCTGTTGCCTCTCAAAAGTCTCCTCCTCTCTCTCTCAGTCTTTCTCTTTCTCTCTCTCTTTTATTTTTATTCTCATCAGGGCTTCATAACCTTGAACCTGTTTTCTGTTCATCTTCTTCAAACTTGAATATTTGATCTTCTTTGGTTCTTCTTCATGAATTCAAATATAAGTCCTCCTCAAATGGACCAACAACTCTCATCTCCACCATTCAATTCTCCCTCTTCGAACCCTGGTTTTCCTATAGCGGCTATAATAGCCGTCGGCTTTTTCGCCACTGCTCTAGTTCTCACCATATATTACATCATGGTTATAAAGTTTTGGCTGAATAATCGCCAAAGACAAAACAGTAATATGCCACCGATATTCTTCTCTTACGACGTCGAAGCTCAAGGCGTCGATCCAAAGGTCATAAACTTAATCCCTATTGTTAAGTTCACCAAGGGTGAGAATGGAGAGTATAAGATGAAGAACTGGTTGTCTCATGAATGTGCGGTTTGTCTCGCAGAATTTCAAGAAAAAGATAGTCTTAAAATATTGCCTGGTTGTTCGCATGCATTTCACGTCGATTGTATCGATACGTGGTTACAATTTAATGAGAACTGTCCCATGTGTCGGTCTATTGTCACGAGCTCAAGTCTGATCGGAATCCAACATGACCAAATATCAGGCCAACTTGAAACCGAGATTGAAGGAGGTGAAAAAGGTGAAGGCGATGTGAGAGACGGAGACGGAAAGGCTGTGATGAGATCGTTCTCCATGGATTGGTTCCGTGAAAAAGGAAATAAGAGAGGGGAAGCAAGTTCTAGCGGTACAAATCAGGTTGCAACTGGCGAAATGAGTGGTCGGTTCATGCGTTTGGTTCACTCGTTTAGGCTAGGTAGGAGCTTGAGAAGTACGGTTCTTCCGATTCAAAACGATCCATGATCATTTAAAAAGGGTTTCGGCTAAGTTATTTTTAATTTCGGTTTGATGATGGATCGATCCTTTTGTGATGTTGTTTTCGTATAGCAAAGTGTTCCTATATTAGTTAGGTAATATTTGAACTGAGTTGGATATTTAAACTATATTTAGTTTGGACTTTGGATGAACGCATGACTTATATATTTGAGTTGATATTTGGCATCATATGCATTTATCATACGTATTCTTTTTATATTCTTTTTATTGTTCATGGATTAGGTGTGTATAAATTTAAATCGAACAATTTGTTCTTTCTAATCACATTATTGGGCGTTGACTTTTGAACATAATTTGAACATCATGTGGCCTCATTTATCAGATTTTTATCAGATCCTAGGAGATCAATTAACATAATCACACTGTAATACAATTATTACAACACTAATGTGGCCAGTACTATTACAACAAAAGTAAGTAAATTTATTCACCAACTTGAGCCATTTAGTCAAACAAGTTCATTTTAATCCAAGTTTGCAGGGTCAAATCAATATATATGTTTTCATTTTAATCTAGTTTTGGGCTTCTATACAACCTCATTGCACCAAAACTGAGCCCAAAAAACAAACATATCACTTAATAGGCTTTGTTAGGCCGCAATGGTTTTGAGCTAAAAATGGCCCATTAGACCCTTACCAATTAGTAATTAGTAATTAATTATATAGTTTGAATTTTGAGCTGTTCTCAGTGTACTTTGCTTAATCTTTTGTATGTATTAAATGGCATATAGATGCTATGGCCATTAATTGAAGGTATTTGTTTTTTTTTCTGGCTATAGGCATGAATTAACTCCATTGAAATGTCTCATCTTAAGTTTGCTTAAATTGGTAAAAGTGTTAGCTCGTTACTTTTTTCTGAGTAGTCCTATAATTCTTACTACTTGCATGACACGCTTCCTTACATATTTATTACTTCACATACAGACAAGAATTCATTGAGCTTCTTAATTAAGAGAGTTTATTTGTTAAAGCTTAAGGTGCATTGAGTTATTTAGTAGAGAGACCTTAAGCACTATAAGTTTAGATTCTAGTTAAAACATATAATATATATATAGTGCATATTTGTAGATCTCTGAGTCTTCCTCATGAAGTATGGATGCACAAAGAAAGAACACATCATTACACCTAATCCTATTGATATATAATTGACACATCTCTCTCTCTCTCATCTTCTAACCCCTAATCCCCTATAGTACCTACTCTTTTATCATTCTCCCTCTCTCTCTCATCCTCTCTTTCATTATCGCTCTACTCAAAACACACAAACAATGACAGTACCATCATCTTCTCTCTACTCAAATTTGCCAATTCTAGCCATTGCCGTCTCAGGCATTCTCACAACCTCTCTTCTCCTTATCACCTTCTACTTCTTCATCACCAAATGCCATCTCCGTCAAAGTCGACCAAATATCGAAAATACCCCTAGCATCATCACACTAAAGCCACAAGGTGGCCTCAGACCATCTCTCATCCGCACAATTCCAATCGTCAAATTCTCCAAATCCATTACTAGTAACATATTGTGCACCATTTGTTTGAACGAGTTTCAAGCAGACGAGAAGCTTCGATTACTACCGAATTGTTCTCATGCTTTTCATATTGATTGTATCGATACATGGCTCCAAAGAAATGCTAACTGTCCTTTGTGTAGGGTTCGCATTACAAACACAATGGCTACGTTGCATTCGAACTTCATTCATAATTCAAATGATCGTGAAGAAGATGAATTAGTTGCGAGGAGAGAAGTTCCGAAGGAGAGAAAGAGGAGTTTCGGCGATGAATGTATAGTTCACGTGAGAGACAAAGATGAAGAGTTGTTTGTGCAACCTCTAAGGAGGTCTCTTTCAATGGATTCTTCAAATGAGAGGCATGTTTATCTTTCAGTTCAGGAGATTCTGAGAAATAAACCTAATCGGACATTAGAATTTCCGGGGATTAATGGAGAATGTTCTAGAAGCAGTACACAGACATGTTTCTCTTTCACACAAAACAGGAATTATCGCAAACATGTATGTCCAATTGATTAAATCGCAATTTCATTTTTTAATTATTTTGGAAATAAGTTTGAGATTTTCATCAAAAACAAATGTGAGTTTGAGATTGTTAATGACACTGTTAAGCAAAGTCTTTTCTGTTGTTTAGTACATAATATTAATGTGTATTATTTACATATGGTTTAATAAATTTGGTAGAGTTACTTGAGTATACATAGCTAGGGTAATTGGCTCCATTATTGGGTTTCTTTGAATTGATGGATTTTTGTCTAATTTTGGAATCTTTTTTCTTTTGTCACCGTGGTCATGATAATTGTTGTTTTTTTTCGTAAGTTTGGAATTGGAAAGGATTTAGATTTAGACCTTCAATTATATATACATGCCGATTAACTTACATATATCTTTCTCTATAAAATCTTGTTATATATTTGACTGATCAACCTTTATTTCTGAATCAATTAAGAAAAAAATTCACTTCACTAAAATTCAAGCTTTTATCATAATAAATAATAAACTAGGGACAAACATGATATATATATATATATATATATATATATATATATACATTCTTTATTCCCACGCGCCACTTACTAGTCATTAATAGAAGATTTCTCCTAATATGCATCTCTTTTAAATAGTTCACATGTTCAAAAGTGGACATGGTAGAAACCAACTACATATCTAAGTATATTACTGCATACATCATTTCTTCTCCGTTTAGGCAAAAATAGAGACATGCACTCTCACTCAAGCTATATATATATCCAAGCCTTTATATGTATGGGGGGAGTAGGAAGGATGTAAATCATGTATTCAAGATAGAGGTCATATATCATTTTCTTCAAATTTTCTCACAATTCT
This sequence comes from Luzula sylvatica, assembly GCA_946800325.1. NCBI lineage: Eukaryota > Viridiplantae > Streptophyta > Magnoliopsida > Poales > Juncaceae > Luzula > Luzula sylvatica. The sequence goes on from OX326956.1 coordinate 36,241,277, forward strand.
TTCACAATAGTAATTCATGATTAATCCAATAATTAGTATTTTGGATTAACGATTAATTCATAATTATTTATTTTTAAATACTTTGAATTAATCATTAATTAGTATGGACCTTAATTCCATATTAAATTTTTAGTAACCATGAATTAATTATTAATCCACTTTACTAATTATGAGATTAATTAGTTTGAAAAAATTATGGGAGAAATGAGGGGGAAAAATATAATTGTCCTTCAAGATAATGATGGAAGGGAGTCCAGGAAGGGATGTATCCAGTCTCTTATAAAATGGAGAGGATGGAGCTCAGAATAAGCGGGTCATATTGAAGACGATATTGTCCCCAGAAAGGATTTGATGTGCACATGGATGGGAGTCCTATATTAAGCCCCACTTTCTTTTTTTTTGAAAAAAAAAAAGGCGAAACTTAAAGCATAGTTTAATACATTGTAGTCCGATTTTACATGATTAATGTAAAAAAGTAGTTTAACGCAAATGTAAATTACAAATGCAAAAGTAAAATACAAGCCGAGAAATGATACTTTCGGCCATCCTTAGACGAATGGTTCGTCTCCATATGGACCTCGTCGAGGTACTCCTCATGGTACCGGCCGCAACCTCCCTCTGCCCCGGTTTGCCATCCGAGCTCGGATTGACGTCGAAGCTGTCACCATCCGAGCTCGCCACAGACTCGGCCCTGACTCGCGATTTTCCTTTTTCCTTTCACTGCCCCCAGACTCGCCCCTGACTCGCCCGTCGCTCTCGGATCTCCGCCCGTCGCTGTCGCCCTCTGATCTCCGCCTCGCTGTCGCTGTCGGATCTACGTTGTCGGATCTCCGCCTCGCTGTCGCTGTCGGTTCTACGTTGTCGGATCTCCGCCTCGCTGTCGGATCTGCGCCTCGCTGTCGCTGTCGCTGTCGGATGTCGGATCTCCGCCTCGGATCTCCGCCAGGGGCTGTCGCCCGTCGCCAGAGTGAAGTGGCCGTCGCCAGAGAGGAGAGCGGCCGTCGCCAGAGTGAAGCGGTCGTCGCCAGGTTCCAGCGTCACCCTCGCCGTCGTCAGAGTGAAGTGGCCGTCGCCAGAGAGGAGAGCGGCCGTCGCCAGAGTGAAGCGGCCGTCGCCAGGTTCCAGCGTCGCCCTCGCCGTCGTCGCGGGGGGGGGGGGGGGGGGGGGGGGGGGGAGGGGGAGGCGGAGGCGGCTAGGGTTTGCCTCCACCCCAGAGTCGCCCTTTTTCCTTTGTACTTGGAGAAAAATGTATGCATTTTAACTTGGAGAAAAATGTATCTCTTAACTTGTATAAATTCAAATATATATATTTCTACCTAGGCAAGATTTATGGCATGTTTGTTTTGGCCATGCATTGCTCCAGTTGGGCATGTAAATGTAATGCATGTACCCTAAATTAAGTGGGTAATAGTATTTCATGGAGAAGAAATAATTATAGCTATATGCTGCATTTTTGTAATAGTATTTCGTGATTTATGAACATCAACTCAATTTTAATAATCCCCTTTCTTAAAAAATATATATTACAACTCCGAACATGGTTATAAATAAGTTATGAAAATGTATATATTATTTATTCCATGTTTTTTTGTGGTAACTTTCCCGTATCAATGGAGGCCCTGAGATTTTTTTTTTTTTTTTTTTTGAGGACGATAAATTTTCAATTTTATCATAAAATATAATAGAATAGTCATACATAATAGAATAGTCACTTAATAGATCCACCACCGGGTAACTTGGATATCTGCCGTGTAATTTCTATTGATAAAAAATGAGTTGCAAGGAACTATCAATGTCAATGGAGTTTCATGATGACTAGAATATTATTTGCGCTAAGATGTGAGTATGATAATTGTATTTTTCATTTTAATATTATGAAAAAAAATACGATGATGATAATATCATTTCAAAATAAAATCATTTCACATTATGTTAGTACCATCGTATTGTTAGAATTAATTTATGTATAATCATCTATATATTATATGATTATTTTGTATTATGATAATAAGTGACATTTTTTATCAAATAACAATGCATATACAAGTGTTATTGTGTAATAATATATGAAAGGTAATAAAGTTTTATGAAAAAAAGTTAAAAACATAACAAAAATATTATATCATATATAGTTGTTCACAATAATTCATGCAATATTACAATGAAAATTGTAAATATCATCTTTAATAGCGTAAATAATTACAAAAATAATATTAAATTTAATTAAGCAAAAACATAATTAAAAATTATTAAACATCTTATGGCATTTTTAAATTTACAATTAAAAATATCAATAACATTCTATCTATGCGTTCATTAACTTATTTATATTTTTATGATAAACTATTTTTATTTTTATTAATTTTTAAAAGTTTTAATATTAAAATTTATATATAATCTACTTAGTATTATATAGTATTCTTAGAGTTAGAGTTTAAAAAAATAATTATATATAATACCTAAAAAATAATTATGTAAATATGAATTAATTTTACATGGAATATAATATTGGATACAGGGTTCGAAATCTATTTTAAAAATTCGTATTTACATAAAAAATAGAGTTGGAGTATTCAAATTAGAGACTATATTTCCAAGTACCCGAAATCTAAAGTATCAACCGCTGAATCACACAGTCATATGTGATTAAATATCTTAACCTTCTTTTGAATGAATTAATTAGATACATGGTTCACTTTCAAACTAGATTTCGAATACATGGAAATCTGGGACTGGATTTGATTCGTGCCCATGTCCCAACATATTTAAGCAAAAAAAAGAAAAAATATTACATTACTACAAAAAGTAAATCATTATAGTCATGTTTATACTACCACGTCCTCGCTTAGCTCCTCATTCACGACTCGTGATCATGACACGTCACCCCAAATCATATGTGTTGTGTTAGTTTTTTCTTGTTATTTCTCAACATCTCATCTTGTTAGAGGCTAGTTGGAGCACCTTGTCGAGTGCGTCTTTCATCCCTAAATATACGATTGTATCGTTCTGTCCAAATTGCAAAGTTTATCGGGACTGTAGTCATGATTGTCAATATCCCGATTCAAATCGTACAATCTTACGATTTTATGGCTATAAACAAAATGATTCGATTTGGACATAAAATCTTAATTTTCTAGAATCCTGATAGAATCCTAAAATCTCATATATTTATGATTTTACGATTTCACTGTCACGACTCACAAAATATTCATTTTTCAAAACGATTATGACTCCAAATCTAATTAAGTAAATTTGAACACGAAATAAATATTGACATATTGCAATATAAGATTGAAAGAATATTTTTTTTCACATATCTTCTTTATTTTATATTTGCTTGACTTATGTTTGTGCATATTATATATTTATTTTATCTTAGTTTGATTAATTCGGATTTTGAATTTGGTATACCATAGTACTAATTTTATTAATCCTCAACATTTTGGTTGGTATGATTAACATGGACAGAACTATGAATACTCTATTTTTTGTCTATAGGAATACAAGGATTCGAATGAAAAATTATACTCCACCAACTAAGTTATATCGTTTTATTTTGAAAATCGTGTTCGTTCGATTAGTTTGATTAATGTTTTCCATGTGAATATTTCCAGTTTAGAGGTAATTTTAGTTTCAAAAATTTTGGTCCAGATTATATTAATATGCAATTAACATGTATCATGACCCTCATAATTATCTGTTAACCGTCATTGTCTTGCTCTTGCATCAACTATGTTCATAAACCAAAATAAAAGAGAAGAAAATGAAAATGAAAATGAAAATTGGAGATGTCAAGGGAAAACTAGCTAGCATACGCCCACAGGCACGTGCACTTGTTTTGTGTACTATTATGCTTTCACATTCCTGTGTTAGTTACTATTCAACCAAAACACAATCAAGTTTAAAGCTGAATTATTGTTAATTATTGCATTTCAAAATAATAAGAAAAGAAAAAAAACGATCTCTCTTTTGCACTTTCCATTCCAAATTCGTCCCTACTAGATTTTGTAGTTTCTTTTGTCCGACCAAAACTTAATTATTTCATCATGCGAATACAAGTTCGATGATTTTTAATTTGCAAGTAAATGAATTGAAGACAAATACATATCTCCATAATGATTTGGAGTATATTATATTACATACTATCTTGCTACAAAGAGTCAAAGATTATTGGCATTATAATAGCTACAATGCAATGAACACTTTGTTCCATTATGTGTCCTTCAAAATGGCATATTAATCATTTTACATGTACAAATATTTTAACTTTTCAATAAATCAATTCACCAAGTAGAAAGTAATCAAAATGGTATAATACGAAAACTTTACATAAACCAAGTTATGGGAAAAAAAACATATCATCACGTGTCATTCATGTCTTGTTATTTGTAGGCTGTATTATTGTCCTTGCTCAATGACAGATTATATTATTTTCACCTCATTAGTAAAAGAGATTTCACAAAAAAATCTTGGATGATATCATTTTTTTGGTAATTAACAACTTAATTAACGTGTAATTAACTCTCATTTGAGTTAACAATTTCGAATTAACATCCATCCAAAATAACAATTCATAATTAATATTCTTTAAATGTTAATTCGATGTTCCTTATTAATTATCATGTTTTTGTGAAATGTTGTGTACAAGTATAATTTTCCTTAGGAAAATAATGATGCATGCAATAATATGATTTAACTATTTGTGAGATATTAATATTGGTTACCCCAATTTGGTTGAGAATTAATAATTAAACAGTGATAATGACATGGAAGATAGGATGTCAACATATAATCCTAACTTTTTAAGTTAGTTGAAGCATGGCAGCCATATTAAGGGGGGGACCAAATTACAATATACCTTTTTCATTTCCATTCTAACTTTTAAATTTTAAATTACAACATGTTTTTAGTGGCACTTTGGTTGTCAATGTATATTCTTAATCCCATTGATTATTCTTTTCGTCTATCCAATCATTAAATAAATTCAAACACTACAAAAATTAAACAAAATTAATTTGTAGAAGGGTGACCAATCGGTAACGAATCGGCGGGAAAAACCGCCGCGCTAGATCCTTTTGCTTTTTTCTTGAGTTGAAACAAAAGCCTACACGCCTCTCTCAGATCTTCCGTGGCGCTTTCCCCGCATTTCTCATACGCATCCACCACTCTTTCTTGATACTCCATCGCCTTGTCATACCTACAATTTCATCAATAATTATGTATCAATCCCTAAATCTATTTAAAATCACGGTTCGAGATTTTAGGTTGTGGGTACCTTTCGAAAAGACCATAAGCATTAGCTAGGCATTGATAAGTATCGATAGAGTCCTCGTGAATTAACCCAAAATTCTCTTCGATTATCTCCTTAGCGAACCCTAAAAATTTCACACCAAGTTCTAATCGGCCCGATTCTATATAAGCTTGGCCCAAATGCTTATAAGCAAACCCTAGCCCAAAATGGCTTGGCCCGAGACACCCTTTTAATTTCTCTATCGAGTTTTCTAAATAGGGGATCGCTTGGTCGACTCGCTTCGAGAAAAGCAATAGCCATCCTACCCGTGCTGATAAACTCCCTTGAAGGTGTTGCATTTCTTCGAGGTTTTGGAGTATGCACAGAGCTCTTTTCATCAGGGACAGAGCGGTTTCGAATTCGGAGAGGGTTTCATATAACATGGAGATTTCGGCGTACGTTCCCGCTATTTTGCTGGGGGAAATCAATTCTTTTTTTTGGAGAATTTCACAGGAGATTTCTAAACATCGTTTCGATTCACTGAATTTCTCTTGGTTCGTTAAGATTTTGGCCATTGCGACAAGAATGAAGGCTTTTAATTCGCTTTCTTTATCTACTTTTTGGATTGATTTTTGTAGCGTGTTGGAGGCTTTATCTAATTGGCCAGTAAGAATTAAGACGTTTGAGGAGTCGATCTCTGTCTGGACTGATTCTTTAATTAATCCCAAATTCTCAAAGATAAATCTTGCAAGTTCGATTTGTTCTAATGCTTGTGTGTATTCTCCTAATCCGGTATAAATTTGCCCAATTAGCTCTCTAATATTGGCAACCTCCAATGAATTGTTCCCAAATTCTAATTTTTGAATCTCTAATGATTTCAAACATAGAGGCAATGCTTGATTGAAGTCTAATACGACTGTATAAGCTTCAGCTAAATCCTTGTATAAAGTGCCTAATTCCTTGTGTTTAGGTCCCAAAATCGAAATTTTAAGATCCAAAACTCTTTTCAGATTTGGCAAAGCATCCAATTTTCTACCAATTGAGGTTTTAACTTTTGCAATTTGGGTATTAACCTCAATACCCAATAACGCAATTTCAGTATCACTGTAATTATCACTATCCAAATTATCAATTATCTCAATTGAAGCATTCAATGAATCCAAGCTATCGTCAAACCGTTTCAATTTAAAACTCACCGAACCCAGTAATCGAAGCGCCTTCGCAACCTGAATCGACCACCCACCATCTGATTTATGAAAGAAGTTAAGTGCTTTTACACCGAAATCGAGAGCTTTCTCGAGGTTTTCTGGTTCTGGGTTTTTCTCAAGAAGTTCACCCGCATTGAAAAACTCCAATCCAAGCTTTCTATCTTCACCTCCAAATGGTTTGATCGTCGTATCAACCGGAGAATGCGAGAGTGATTGGATTAGACGATATACTGGGTACCGGACAAGGAGAGGTTCAGGAGTGGATATAATGGTCGTATGAGGAGAGAAAATGGGCTTAGATAGAGAGGAGAACAGGAGTCTATATGCTCTTCTCATGGCACGAGAAAACTCGAGAGAGCTAGAGAGAGGAGGAGGGTTTTAGAGGAGGATGCTCCGTTTTGGGCCTGCATTGTTGCCAAGAGACGAGTCCAGAGGAAAACCGGGAACTCAATTCCTATTTTTTCGACAATGAAAAAGGTTCAGTATTCTGTTTCCGGGTTTTTTTATATATGACTTAAGAATCAATCAAATGAAAAGGTCCAAAAGTCCAAAAGGATGCTCATGAAGGAAACAGGAAACAAAAGAAATTGGGAGAATAAGAATAAGTTCTCAAGAAGATTTGAGAGAGAATTTGGCTAATTTTGGGGGTTAAATCACCAAGTTTGTCCACTGCAAATGGAATTTTGCTTAAAAGTTGAAACCCTGTGTATTCTTTATTACAGAAAAGTAAAAAGAGGGAAAGATAAAGTTAAACAGTGCTAATTAATGGAGGAAGCACCAAAAATTCACTAAACATGAGTATGTCCTATCAAATTATTAGTGCAATCACCAGCATATTAAACCTTTAATCAAGCCTTCAATGGTACTTATTTTATAACTAGAATATATTTTCCCATTCAAATTACCTGATTCTTTCTAAATATAACTTGGTGGAATCTATTTATATATAATTATTAATGTATTAGCATTAATATTATGATTAGTAGAATATGATTGGTTTAGAGAGATTTCAATAAATAGATAGTATGTATAACCAATTTAATTAACTCTTCATTTAGCTATAAACATATCCTCCTACTCAATGTAATTAAACATCAATGATAAATATTAATGATGGATTAATATTCAAATTTATCTTTAACCCCCTCTCTCTCTCTCTCTATCCATTTCTATATACAATAATCATAGGCACCTAGATTTTTTATCTAGATTTGCACCTAAAAATACACGTGGCATTCAAATTTAGAATTTCTAAAATTTATTTCCATTTAAAAGTTTGATGTGGCTGCACCGTGATTTGTCACGTATGTTTCTAGATGAAATCTAGGTGCGAAATCTAGGTGCCTATCATTATTGTTTCTATATATATCTCTCTATTAATTTGTCTATCCATCTATTTATTTATTTATTTATTTCTACTGAATATATCTCTTGAATCAATTCTATTAATATTCCTATATCTCTTAAATCAATTCTATTAAATATTCGCACAGATATATAATATATTATACTAAAGTATGTCTCTAGTGGACATTCATGCAATTAGCATGATGCTTCAAAACCACCAAGTATCAACCTCTATATAGAGCTAATAACACACTCTATAGCACAATATATTCATTTAAAAAAAAAAAACTTGATACTGCAAAAAAGAAAAATGGCCTATGAATTTAGGAGATTCAAACCACATTTCCTCATGATCTTGGTTCAAATGGGCTATACAATCTTGTACTTCATTACTGAAGCATCATTTAATAAGGGTTTAAATCCTTATGTATACATAACATATCGACATATCGTCGCAGCGGTTATCATGTGGCCTTTCGCCTATTTCCTCGAAAGGTATTATTTTGTGCGTCGTAATTTCTTTTTGAGTAATTATCATGTATTTGGTTCTTTTTTTCGAGCAAGTCAATTTCATATGATAAAAAGTTCTGATTTTTTCCTCATGTTTTAGGAAAATTACGCCGAAAATGACATGGGCATTGTTTCTAGAGTTATCGGTCCTTTCGCTTCTCGGGTAAGCATTAATTTTTCTTAATTAGTGAAATTTATTATTGATATATTGTTTATAAGAACTTCATGATTTTGTGATGAAATTGTTTTTTTCGTGAAATTTACAGAGTGAGCTTAACGCTGAACATGTACTTTTCAAGTTTGAGATACACATCTCCTACATTTGTTTCTTCTATGGTTAACACTATTGCTTCGATGACATTCATAATTGCAATTCTACTTAGGTAAAATACGATTAATTCGTTACAAGTACAAAACAAAAATTAAAATTTGTTTATTCACATTTCGTTATGATTTCAGGATGGAGTATTTAGATGCAAAGAGTGTAAGAGGAATTGCGAAGATACTCGGAACCATAATTTCATTGGGCGGTGTTACGATTATGACTTTATACAAGGGTCCAGTTGTAAAAAATTTGGGGCAAGGGATTTTGCACCTACAAGGAGGCACCATTCATGAGGACTGGGTTAAAGGATCTATTCTCACTGTGGCTAGTTGCATTTGTTGGTCCATATGGTACATCATGCAGGTCAAAATCCAAAATTCCAATTATACCAATTAAAAGTAAAATCTTACAATTATCATGACATTCTAAAAAAAAAAATTTAGGCAATGACATTGAAAAGATATCCAGCTCAGCTTTCGTTAACAGCATGGATGTGTCTAATCGGGGGAGCCCAATCGGCCATTTTCACCGCATGTGTGGAGCGTAAACTCAGCGCGTGGACCATCGGGTTCGATGTGCAATTATGGAGCATCCTGTATGGAGTACGTATTAAAAGTTCGTAATATTTTTACTTATTTCAGGGCTGAAATGTAAAAAATGCAGGGAGTAGTTTGCTCGGGATTGATAATATACGTGCAACTATGGTGCACGGAAGAAAGAGGACCGGTTTTCGTTACCATGTTTAATCCTCTATGTACGGTGATGGTTGCGATTCTTGCTTATTTTGCTTTTGGCGAAAAATTATACGTTGGAAGGTTGGTTACTATAAATATAATTTTGCATAAATTCAGAAAATTTACATCAAAATTTCATCTATATTTTGTTGTATTTCTTTCAGTATAATTGGAGGAGCCATTGTTATAATTGGATTGTATTTGGTATTATGGGGCAAGGATAAAGATCAAGGGATTGTGCAGAAAACAGAGAACACTGCTGATTGTTCTCATGAAATTAATCAAATGGAGAAAAAAGTGGAGCAAGGCAAGTGTAATTGTGGAAATGAAGATCATTCAAATGGAATTCACAAAGTTTAATAATTGGCTTTTTTTTTCTTTAGTTTGGACCTGATTGTAAAATGGGAGAATGTTATGTATTCATCTATGAATTTTGTAGTATGACTATGTACATTTCATATCCAGAGAAATTGTCAATGCAGGAATTATTTTTATTTTTTTTGACAGTGATGAAATTGATAGATGAATAACTGAGCAAACTATGCCAGTATAATTTTTTTTAAAGAAGGGGTCATATGTTTTGTTAAATCTTGGCCTTCTTAATGTTTTCAATCTTCATTAAAGGCCATTCTTAATATTTTAAATTTTTTACTTCAAAAAAAAAAAAAAAAAATTTAATTTTGCTTAAAGGGCGTTCTTAGTGGTATCTAAAATGGACAAGCCTATTGATGAATAGAGACCTAGTCAATTAATTAACTCATAAGAGGCCCATTGAAATAATTGAGTTAGATATAACATCAAGAAAATGATCCATCTACTAATATAATATTTGTTTTTGAAGGAGGAGGCAAAGCCTGCACTCTATTAATTATAAAAATATAAATATAAAGAGTTTTTAATTACAAGAATGGTCAAAAAAAGAAAGAGAGCAAGTCTATGGGCTTGATTAGGTTTTCCCTAGGCCTGTTTGGATGGAGGAATTTAAGGCTGGAATTGGAAAAAGTTTTCCAGCAAAACTAATATTTGGTGTTTGGTAGTAGGGGTGTTCATTCGGTTGGTTCGGTTCAAACCGAACCGAATAAGGCCAAACCAATTTAAACCGAACCGGACAAAATTTAAACCGAACCGAACCGTTTTAAGTTTTGAACCGATTAAGAACCGAGCCGAATAAACCGAATTCTTATTCGGTTTATTCGGTTGAACCGAATAAGAAACATTATAACTTTAAAATAAAAATAAATTTATTGAAAATATATATTTTATTTATCAAAAAATATAAATATATATTTTAAAATAAAATAATATTATTTTTATAAAAAATTTATATTATTTTTGTATATTTTAACATTATTATATTAAAGATTATGAAAAATGAGATGTTATTTGGTAGGTTCGGTTTAACCGGTTTTCATCACATCAAAACCGAACCGAACCGAATAAACCGAACAATATCATTTTTTGAACCGAACCGAACCAAATAAACCGAAAAACCGAACCGATTAAACCGAATTCGACCGGTTCGGTTCGGTATCCGAATAAACCAAACCGTTTGAACACCCCTATTTGGTAGCCATTCCAAAGTGGAATTTTAATTTGCTGAATTATATTTGCCCCTTCAATGCTACCCATTACAAGTCCAAAAAAAACTTGGAGCCCCAAATTCCGGCAAAACATTAGCATCACAATTAATATGGTCTCCACTTCTTAAGACCTGATTATATAACGTGATTAATTGATGGCTAAAGATTGATGCTAAAGAAATATTATACTATAATACTATAATAATTATTATTACATAATTATATAATTATATATAATAATTATAATTATTGTTTAATAGTATTATTATATCGTAATAGTATGTTATATGTATAATATATATTATTGTTATATTGTAAAAATATGCTATATGTATAATATATTAATACCATTTAACATAATAATAATAATAATAATAATAATAATAATAATAACATTAATACTAATATCAATATTAATATATTATTAAATAATATTACAATAAATATTATAATAAATATTACAATAAATATTATTATAATATATAAATATAAATATAAATATGTTAATATTATTTAATATATTTATATAAGTATAAATATATTAATATTATTACTAATATAATATATTAATAATAATATATTAAAATATTAATTAGAATATAAATAATACTATTAATATTAATATATTAATAATTTTAATAATATTAATATGTTAATTTTATAATAGTATATTATATGAATATACTAATATAATAGTAATAATATATAAAATATTAATATATTATATTAATATTAGTATTATTATAATATATTATACTAATATAAAAATAATAACATGCTATTTTTATATTAATATTAATATTAGTATTATTATAATATATTAATATTATAGTATATTATATTTATAATTAATATTGTATTATTATTATTATTATTATTAATAATATTATAATATTATTAAAATTAGTACCATATTATTATGATAATTTTATATTGCAATAATGTTATATTAATTATAATCATATTATTAATATCTTCAAACTAATATTATTATTAAAATAATAATATAATATAATAATAACAACAACAACAATAATAATATTATATTATAATAATATAATATCATAATTTAATATTATGATAATACTATTATATTTTATTAATTTTAGTGAAACATTAGTTTTACATTTCCAATAACGAAATTCCAAAATTTTGTAAACAACCAAACAGAGAATTATATTTTCCAGCATCTTATAATTTGGGTATCCAAACAAACTGTGGAATTACTAATTCCAAAACTTTTTACTCCTCCACCTTATAATACGATTCCATTATACTAATTCAGTTTGCCAAACAGGCCCTTGAACAAGAAATGAGAATTAATACAAGTAACGAGTCTCTACAGTGTAAGGCCCAGAGTTAGCTATTCTCTCTTGGTGCGGCTCGAGTTGATATAGCTACTATGTTAATAAACCCAAGCCCGGATTGATATTTATCAAGTTTAATTAGTCCAAATAATTTTAGGGAAATATTATTTTAATGAAAAAAATTTAGGAAATAATTATGGGGCAGGTTTAATTATAAGAAAATTAGTTTAGGAAATAATTTTAAGGCAAAATTTTAATTTCTTGTATTTCAAGTTTATGGAGCCTATAAATAGGGCTTGAATGTTTAGCAATTAATATATCAAAATATCAATTAGAAAAGAGATAAAGAGTTGTAAGAGCCTATTAGAATTATAAGAGAGTTTTGTTTATTAGAAATCGCTATTAGAAATCCATATTTGAATCCCGTATTACCAACAAATTGGCATCAGAGTGATGGCGAATTCTGGGAGTGCTTTTGACCATATACCGCTACCGCGATTGACGAAGACGAATTACGAAGTATGGAGTATCCAGATGCGGGTGTTACTCGGTGCACAAGATGTTTGGGAGATAGTCGAAGCTGGGTACGTGGAACGGGTTGCCGAAACGGAGCAGACGGTAAACCAGTTGAAAGCAATGAAAGAGAAACGAGTGAAAGGACAAGACCGCCCTGTACCTGTTGTACCAAGCTGTAGATGAGTCGGGTTTTCAGAAGATTGCCGGCGCGAAAACTTCGAAGGAAGCATGAGACACTTTGGAGAGAGTGTTCAAGGGTGCCGACCGAGTGAAGCAAGTGAGACTTCAGACTTTGCGAGGCGAATTGGAGTCCATGAAGATGAAGGAATCAGAGGGAGTGTCCGATTACATCTCGCGTGTACAAGCAGTGGCGAATCAGATAAAGGCCAATGGAGAAGCTCTAACCGATACAAGAGTTGTTGAGAAAATTCTACGGTCTTTAACCGAGAAGTTCGAAAACGTGTGCACTATTGAAGAGTCGAAAGATTTAGATCAAATGACCGTTGATGAACTGGCGTGTTCACTCGAGGCACACGAGCAGCGAAAGAAAAAAAAAGGAGAACGAGTCACACCAGGAGGTTCTGCAAGTCAAGGCGACCATAGATGAAGACAATGAAGGAAATACAGTTTTGGATCATCGCTAAAATGGTACGTAGGACAAACGAACGTACGCGTTCGTGGGCATACGAAACAGATTAGTAAAACTGGTATAACTTTCAGTAGGAAACTCCGATTTGAATGGTTCAAATTGGGTTAGTTAGATAATGAGATTATCTAGAACTTTCATGTTGTAATATATTTCATTTGAGCGAAGTATCAGTATCGTTCTAATGAAATACCGAAAGGTGTGACAGTTTGACATACAGTCAGTAAAACGGCCGTAACTTTCGGGTCCGAACTCCAATTGGGCTGGGCCAAATTGGGTTGGAAAGATAATTAGATTATCTACAACTTTCGTAAATGTTCAAAGTCGGTTGGAACGATTTAATATTTTCGTTCTGACAGATTACTGAAAGGGTGTATGCAGTTTTCTGTTTGAAAAGGTGTATAGAAGATATACATACATTTTGGCCCATCCTTATCCTATGGAGTATATATAGGATGTTTCTCTCTCTCTCATCAGTCCAACCAGTTGAATAATTAGATTAGTTCAACCAAAAAATTAATGGAGTTAATTTAGAATTAATCCAGAAATTAAGAGACTCTAATCACTTGATGAAAGAGTGCGAAGAGATTGAGAGAGAAGGAGAAAAGAATTTTCTCCGTCTAGAGAATCGAAACGCAATCATGCAAGTTCGCCGGTGCATCGTCTAGGCAGGTGCATCCGCGACCGAGGTGCTACGACTCACGGTGGATACGGGTAGAGGAGCGACACATGTGGCTCTTCGTTGTGATCAAACCGGAGAAGTAATCGAGTAACGGGCTGTGGAATCATGCGGGCATGGAACGCACGAAGACAACCCGAGGCGTGTCGAAACGGTGGGAGACGTGCGGTATGGGACGTACGGGCTAGTCACCAACGTGACACCGAAGGAAATAGAAGGCGGCGATCAACCCTTCGTGTGCCATCAATTTGGCACTGGTATGAATCTGTCCTTCTATTCGCATCGTACCCTCGAAGTCATGGCGTGATCTCGGGAATCGGGGAATCGGACCGGGCCTTCATTCCGCTGCGCGGGCCCGGGGTCGAGGATATTCCCCAACAGTGGTATCAGAGCGATCGCCATCGATTCGAGGGTCGAATCATAGTCGTATATTAGATATACGCACGGGTTATCAAAGTTCGTACCCGTTTGCATGATGTTACATATAGAGAAAGTCAAATTCCGTTAAAATCACAAGTGGAATTCGCTAGAGATCGATCAAAAGTTGATTGAGAGTATCTAGGAATGATCGTGAAAAAGTTTCATGATTTATCGTTTTGGAAACGAGCGAAAACGGACGAAACGGCAAAATCTGCAGAAAGTTAGAATACGAAACAGTGAGTAAAACTAAGATAATTTTCAGTGGAAAACTCCAAATTGATTGGATCAAATTGGCGTAGTTAGATAATGAGATTATCTATGACTTTGATACATAAAGTTTTTCCATTTGAACGAATTATCAGTGTCGTTTTTATGGAATACTGAAAGGGTGCGAATGTTTGACATACAGAGACTAAAACGTCCGTATATGTCGCATCGAAACTCCAATTGAGTCCACTCCAATTGGGTTAATTAGATAATAAGATTATCTAGAACTTTCGTTCACGTTCAAAGTCGGTTGGAACAATTTAATATTTTTGTTTCAACAGAATACTGAAAAGGTGTCTGTAGTTTTCTGGTTGAAAAGGTGTATATTGGATATACTTACCTTTTCGTTTGTTCGTATTTTACTAAAACTGGTATAACTTTCAGTAGAAAATTCCGATTTGAATGGTTCAAATTGTTTTAGTTAGATAATTAGATTATCTAGAACTTTCATGTTGTAATATATTTTATTTGAGCGAAGTATTAGTGTCGTTCTAATGAAATAACGAAAGGGTGCAGAAAAACAGTTTTTCTGCCGCCCCGGGGGCAGTTTTTTGCGCCCCGGACGCGTCCCGGGCGAGGTTTTCTCGCGCCCCACGGCCCTTGCGTTACAACGGATGGGGAAGTCCGTTATAACGGACCCTTCTCTGGATGCTGTTTTTGTTTTCGCGATAACTTTGGCTACGAAGCTCGGAATTTTGAGTTCTTTATATCGATTTGATCGGCATCAAACATTCTAGCATATTAGATAATTAATTATTTAGAATAATTAATCTTCCTAAATAAATCATATGCATTTACAAATCTTGTGATAGTGATATAATATGATTATGTCACGAATTTAGAAACATGCAATGGCATGATCCCTCATAATATTTAAGTCATGGAAATGCCTTCCATATCCACAACCATCGAGATTGATATGACATAGTGCGTGGTTTCAGGCTATAGTCGGGCACGTACTATTGTATATATTGGTGCGGGTGGTAAGCGTTAATTGGGGACTCACGTGGTTTCAGGCCATAGTCGGGCACGTGAGTAGTTCAATTGAACGATACGATGAATATGGTTATGACTTAACCGTCCAAGCCAATCCGATTGGAGTTCGGGGCATAGATAGAATGCACACACGGAACATGGATTGTATTGGATACGATTCGTCACCGAAATTCTATAAAGGAACGAGAGTCGTATTGGATACGATTGGATTTAATCCTACCTAAAATATCGAGATCTCATTTGTCGGCCATAGTCACTTATGGGAGGATCGTAAATATGGGTCTTGAGTGGTATGGACTTGGAGTCCCGTATCGGTATGAGGGTTATCGATTCGATAAAATAACACTATCATATATTCATCATATAAGCATATAGATTAAGTACGCACGGTTAGGAGTTAATCTTCATCATCCGTTTAGAATTATGTTTTCTAGCAACACCAAATATATCGATGAGATCGATATGATAGATAGCTTTTGGGCCAGAATTGCCATGATTAACCTTGATGGTCAAAGAATGGTTCTTAGACTTAAAGGAACGTGTTGGACACGGAAATGGTAGATTCGGGGCTTGAGGCTTTGGCTTTAGAGAAAGCCGGGTTCGATAAACTTTAAGAAGGAATCGAACGATATTACGTGCCTTGTGGTGGCATGTATAGACGCAAATTTCTCAAAATTGTTTTGATAATTCGGGTGTATATGAAAGTAAAACACAACGATCATGAAATAGTTTCAAGAGCTAGAGCGCGTTGAATGGTTCGATGCGGCTCAAAGAGTAGGTTAATTTTGAGACGCCTTATGGGTCTTTGATTAACACTCGTGTGTTGATGGTACGAGATTTGATCTTCGTGACCGAATATCATATGCATTCGATAGATAAGTCGATCCCGAAATTGCATATGATGCGATTTAAATTTGAATTGGAGATGCTGAGAGTATCCGAGGAATCCAATGCATATAGATGCGTGGATGTCCTTGTAATTCAAAAGCGGGATCGAAAGAAATGTATGTCTAAGGGTATTTTGGGAAAATGTTTTCCAAACAGAAAGTTCGGACAAGGAGTTGTCCAAACTAATGACTCAAAAATGGTGAAATCCGAGGAGGATTAAACCTAGTAGTTGATTGCTTCTTTTGGCATTGCCGTCTTGGCCATATAAACGAGATTCGCGTATCTAGATTCCATATGATGGATTGCTAGAATCATTCGAATTAGATTCGATTGATTAATGCGATACTTATTTATTAGGCAAGACGACAAAGGGCATCATTCTCCAATGGTTGGAGAAAGATCCAACGAATTATTGGAACTTACATTCACATGTAGATGATCCGATAAGTTCCGAGGCAAGAGGAGGCTATCAGTATTTTGTTATGTTTATGGACGGTTAAATTAGATATGGAAATATCTATTTAATGCGTGCCGAAACGGAGACTTTTGAAAGGTTCAAAGAGTTTCAAAAACGAAATACGAAATCAACTAAGCAAGAAAATCAAAACTTTTCGATAGGATCGAGAAGGCGAGTATTTGAGCTAAACCTTTCGATAGGATCGAAGAGGCGATATTTGAGTTATGAATATTGATGATCATTTATGATTGTGGAATCGTTTCACGATTGCC
Organism: Luzula sylvatica; assembly: GCA_946800325.1. Classification (NCBI taxonomy): domain Eukaryota; kingdom Viridiplantae; phylum Streptophyta; class Magnoliopsida; order Poales; family Juncaceae; genus Luzula; species Luzula sylvatica. Next base: position 36,258,659 of record OX326956.1, read on the forward strand.
TTTATTCGGAACATTGAGATGTGTCCGAAAAGAGGAAATGAACGCATGTTGGACATGGTTCGATAAATGATAAGTCAATAGGATCTCCCAAAATGTTTTGGGGATACGCCCTTGAGACAGCGGCACTAATGAATGGTTGCATATAAGATATGGACCATAAACCTTCTAATCGGTACAAAAGACGCCATATGAGATATGGATCGGAATGGTTCCGAAGTTGTCACTTGTACAGATTTTAGGATGTGGGTATATTTCGAAATTTGTTTCGATTAAACTCAATCCCAAATCTGAAAATTGTTCGTTTATCCTTAAGGAAACTAAAGGGTATTAATTCTAACGTCCCGACGAAAATGAGATTTTCGTGGCTCGAAGAGATGCCTTCTTGGAGGAGGACTAGATGCGCACAAGTTTGGAACTTGGTGCCATTTATCTCTATGCGGGCTAGTGGGAGTAGAATAAATCTCGAAATAGTTCGTGATTTGAAAATGAACATTATACCGATGAAAGTTGACATGGCTTCATCAAGAGTTGATGAACGCAAGTCGAACACACAAAGGAATTTTTCGTAGATCAAGTAGGCTATATCATAAGCCGGTAAATACGGATTTATCGAGACTAATGATGATAGATCGAAATCATATGATGATTCGATATCCTACAAGGATGCTATGAAAAGTTGATTCCACATGACATGGTGTCATGAAATCTGAGATTCGATCCATGTAAATTATCAAGTTCAGAACTTGATTTCATTACTTTCTGGGTTAGACCCGTGAAATGTGAGTGGGTTTTTCAAGATGACGAACCGACATGGATAGGAATACGCATATATATAAAGCGAGGCTTTTTGCGAAGAGTTTCATGCAATTCATAGTCGGACTATGAAGAAACGTTTTCGCATGTTGCCATGCTTTCACATTCTCGAAATTCTGCTTGCCATGGTCGCATATTATGACTATGTGATGTGGCAAAATGGATGTCAAAACCGAATTTCTTGACAGAAATTTTATGAAAGGATGTGTACTTGACACAACCTTACGGTTTTGTCGATTCATAAGAATCGGGGATAAGATATGCACGCTTTAACGATCCATATGATGGATTAGAGAAAGCTTCTCGGAATTGGAATATTCGTTTTGACAAAATTATAAACTGTTATAAAATTGTCGAAACGAATGGAAACTTTGTGTACACATGAAGGTTAGTGGGAGCTGCGTTATATTTCTTGTAACGACAAAGGATTTAGACGAGACCGCTTATGAATTAAGCGTGAAGATCTATATGATAGATCTAAGAAGTTCCTCGTTCTATGTTATAGCACATATATCGACATATTGTTGAAAATAGTTTTCAACATGTAAACTCCTTGGAGGAGATAAATCGAAATGTCGAATGGCAGAAATTTTCAACGGCTCGATGTGAGACATCAAGCAACGCGAAAAGTAATAATATGATGCCTTACATTTGATGTTAGGATCTATTATATCGGGGAGTGCTATGATAGACCCATTTTCTTATCATGGACCCATTTTCAAAAAATTATTTTATGAATTTTAGTTATTTATTAATTAATTCTACAAAATTTATGTTTTGAATAACATTAAATAATAAATATACACTAGAATCTTACAAAAAATATCATTATTTCACAAATATTCGAATTTTTTTTTTTAAAAAATGGGTCCATGATAAGAAAATGGGTCTATCATAGCACTCCCCTATTATATCTGTCATGATATGTATGTGGCTATCTGTCATACAAATAAAGCGTCTAGTTCACCGTCAATAAAATTCATGGGAATCACATGAGTTTGAATGTAATTCGATTACATGAGACTAACTCTTGTGATTGTATAATGGTTATACAAATATATACATAATGGTTATGTATATTTAAAACCCATCGGGATTTGTATTGATAGAGGTGAAGTTTATCCTTGAATACTTTGCGAAAGAATTCAGGATTTATTATCTATAATGGTGTGGAGGACGTGTTGGTTATAAAGAGTTATAACAAACAACAGTTTCCAAAGATGAAGCACGTCCAAATATGTAGCACGACTTTCGATCACAAAGTGTGTACATGTTTTGCTTAAATGAAAACACGGTTATGTGGAAAGGTTCCACAAGACCAATAGTTTATGATTCTATTTACGGTGGCGAGTATATTGCGGTTATTAATCGCAAAAGGAAGTGGTATGGATCAAGGATACATGACCAAACTCTAGTAGTCACGAGTTAACGGATTTATGGTTGTTTATTGCGTGAGACGCAATAGTACAAGCCAAAAATGCCGAGGTCACAACCACTTCTAGCCAATACTCAGAAAATTTCATTTGATCCATGAAATTTTATGAAAAGATGTGATCGTATGTATTGGAAATGTTCCAATCCTGATGATGATTAACACTAGCGGGAACGTGCGGACCCGTTTACAAGACCGCTCTCTCTAGTCGCGCGTGACTGTCATGCGATGACTATGGGTATGGAGATACCTAGAGGAGGAAGAAGAGAGTAGAGTGTAGTTATCTAATACGATAGTCCTCGCAGGTTATGGGTATGGAGATACCCATAGGTAAACGTTGTATCACCCAAATACTTAGTCCATATGAATGCATTCCTTTTAAAAATTTTGTTTACTTAAATTAAATATGCATTCACCTTATATGAAAACAGTGTGCGGGTTGTGTAATATGATTGTTACATGAACCTTGATTTGAACTTGTGTGGACGTCGACATGGTTGAGGACCATGTGCAGCGAAACCGTCACACTTAAAGTGTCATTTATAAACATCCCTAGTCGCGGATCAGCTTGCTTAAGAGAGAAGCATTTCTATTATTGGATAGACTGAACGCGTACACTAGTACGTTTGCCGAGGAGATGATTATGTTTTGCTAATCATGGGACAAGGTGCTTGTCGAATCGGGAACGTAGATATATGTTAGGTTACATGTATTGGATATGACCAAAGCCGCGAGTCCATGACATGGTTTAGTCATTATAGATGGACTTGTGACGGATGGGGTTTTAGATTCTTCATACTTGAGGGGATCATTGATTGCGTTACGTGCGTAACACAATGCTTTGATATGATCTTACGCTCACCGTAACAGGGAGTTAAAAGGGTCATCATTGGGTATTGTCCGAAACACGGAATTCAATGTGAGTCTCCAAGATAGGAATTGTTTATTCCGAAAGGAAGAGATATCTCTTAGGCGCCGCTCGATGAGTCGATTAACGAAATCTCTGGCCAGAGTCAATGATATTAATGGTTAATATCGATTGAAATTTGTTAAATCCACTCGGAATCGGGGAATAAGTATAGTTAATCAAATTATAAGGATGACTATTACCATGCCTTTTGATTAACGGATATCGCAAACAATAGAACTAGTAACCGCTATTCGAGATAGGCACAATGATCACAATCATTTTTCGTTTTAACATGGGTAGCCATGATGGAGTGACTAGATCCCGCTCATGGGCTTGTAGTGCCATGGAAACGGCCTACTGCCATCGTTAAACGAACCTACACGGTCACACAACGAGTCGTACTATGTCGGGCTTGATTGCAAGTTTTTGCACATTGGATGTGCATGGCTTTAGCGTATTTGATACGCGGGCCAGATTCTCTGATATAGTGTATATGTGATATACATGAGTACCTTTTAGGTAAATCTGAAACTGAGTGGGAGACTGAAGGAAATACAGTTTTGGATCATCGCTAAAATGGTACGTAGGACAAACGAACGTACGCGTTCGTGGGCATACGAAACAGATTAGTAAAACTGGTATAACTTTCAGTAGGAAACTCCGATTTGAATGGTTCAAATTGGGTGAGTTAGATAATGAGATTATCTAGAACTTTCATGTTGTAATATATTTCATTTGAGCGAAGTATCAGTATCGTTCTAATGAAATACCGAAAGGGTGTGACAGTTTGACATACAGTCAGTAAAACGGCCGTAACTTTCGGGTCCGAACTCCAATTGGGCTGGGCCAAATTGAGTTGGAAAGATAATTAGCTTATCTACAACTTTCGTAAATGTTCAAAGTCGGTTGGAACGATTTAATATTTTCGTTCTGACATATTACTGAAAGGGTGTATGCAGTTTTCTGTTTGAAAAGGTGTATAGAAGATATACATACATTTTGGCCCATCCTTATCCTATGGAGTATATATAGGATGTTTCTCTCTCTCTCATCAGTCCAACCAGTTGAATAATTAGATTAGTTCAACCAAAAAATTAATGGAGTTAATTTAGAATTAATCCAGAAATTAAGAGACTCTAATCACTTGATGAAAGAGTGCGAAGAGATTGAGAGAGAAGGAGAAAAGAATTTTCTCCGTCTAGAGAATCGAAATGCAATCATGCAAGTTCGCCGGTGCATCGTCTAGGCAGGTGCATCCGCGACCGAGGTGCTACGACTCACGGTGGATACGGGTAGAGGAGCGACACATGTGGCTCTTCGTTGTGATCAAACCGGAGAAGTAATCGAGTAACGGGTTGTGGAATCATGCGGGCATGGAACGCACGAAGACAACCCGAGGCGTGTTGAAACGGTGGGAGACGTGCGGTATGGGACGTACGGGCTAGTCACCAACGTGACACCGAAGAAAATAGAAGGCGGCGATCAACCTTTCGTGTGCCATCAATTTGGCACTGGTATGAATCTGTCCTTCTATTCGCATCGTACCCTCGAAGTCATGGCGTGATCTCGGGAATCGGGGAATCGGACCGGGCCTTCATTCCGCTGCGCGGGCCCGGGGTCGAGGATATTCCCCAACAGACAAGGCGTTGTACGCTGAGAACAATCGAGGAAGAGGACGTGGCCGAGGAGGTAGATTTGGCGGTCGAGACAGAGGCGGAAACTATAATTCCGAAGAAAAGAAGCAATCCAATCAGCAAAATTGGCGCGACCGAGGACGTGGTCGTGAACGAGGAAGCTGGTCGAGTCGAGCAAGTGTCGAGTGCTACAACTGCGGCAAGCCTAGACACTACGCGAAGGAGTGCTGGTCCGAGAAAAAGGTAAAAGAAAATGCCAACCTAGTAGAGAAGGAGGCAAATGATGGTGTTCTCATGATGGCTCACAAAGACACCACATCGGAGAGCGATACGATCTGGTACCTCGACACCGGCGCAAGCAACCACATGTGCGGGCACAAACACCTTTTCGTAGAGATGAAGGAGATAGACGATGGGCACGTGTCATTTGGAGATGCGTCAAAGGTCCAAGTGAAGGGCAAAGGTAAAATTCGATTCTATCGGAAGGATGGTAAAGAAGGACATATCGAAAATGTCTATTACGTGACCGAGATGAAGAGCAACATAATCAGCATGGGGGCAACTATTGGAGAGAGGATACTCGATCTTCATGAAAGATCGAACGATGCAGCTGAAGGACAAGCGAGGTCAATTAGTTGCGCGTGTTGAGATGACGAAGAATCGAATGTTCAAGCTCAACCTGAGAAGTGTGCAGAGAATGTGCTTACGAGTCGACATGGAGGACAAAGCTTGGCTCTGGCATTTGCCGTTTGGACTATGGAGGCCTGCGAGAGTTGGCAAAGAAGGACATGGTGCACGGTCTGCCAGATATGGACTACACGAGCAGATTTTGCGAAGGTTGCGTACTCGGTAAACATGCAAGAGTCCCATTTCAGAAGAAGGCGAAATATGAAGCAGCAAGCCCTCTCGAGCTGGTGCACACCGACATTTGTGGTCCGATCACACCGAAATCGTTTAGTGAAAAAAGGTATTTTATTACATTCGTTGATGATTACACTAGGAGGACCTGGGTTTATTTTTTGAAGGAAAAATCCAAGGCATTCAAAGTATTCAAAAGGTTCAAGGTGCTTGTCGAGAAGATGGTCGGGCGATAGATCAAAGCTTTGCGGTCAGATAGAGGTGGTGAGTACACATCAACCGCGTTTATGAGCTTTTGTGAGGAGCAATGAATTAAGAGATTCTTGATTGGGCCGTACTCGCCTCAACAAAATGGTGTGGCCGAGAGGAAGAACCGGTCCATTCTCGACATGGTTCGGTCAATGTTGAAGAGCAAAGGAGTGCCAAAAGAATTTTGGGCCGAGGCAGTACAGTGTACGGTGTAGGTACAAAATCGATGTCCTCATGCGAAATTAGGCGAGAAAACACCTCAAGAAGCCTGGAGCAGTCAAAAGCCGACAGTGTCGCATTTCAAGGTGTTCGGAAGTGTGGCCTATGCACATGTACCGGATCAAAGGAGGACGAAGCTCGATGATAAAAGATAGAAGTTCGTGTTCATTGGATATGACGAGAAAACGAAGGCATACAAGTTGTATGACCCGATTGAAAGAAAAGTTGTGGTGAGCCGAGATGTCCATGTGAATGAGAAGAGCGCATGGGACTAGAATAAGAAGTGTGAGATAGAAGATGAGGAGGCCGAGTCAGAAGAGTCCGAGAAAGAAGAATCCTCAATTGTTGTACCGACTAGCCCCGCATTACCTGATGATGAAGACGAGCCGAGACAGACACGCACGAGGAGCTTACGAGAGTTGTATGATGCAACTAGTGAGGTACATCTTGTTTGTCTTTTGGCAGATGCGGAGAATATTTCCTTTGAAGAAGCTGTGAGAAACAAGAAATGACAAGCCGCGATGGATGAAGAGATCGGAGCCATTGAGAAAAACAAGACGTGGGACTTGGTCGAATTACCAGAAGGATGCAAGCCCATAGGAGTCAAGTGGGTGTACAAGAAGAAGATGAATGCTCAAGGCGAGATCGAAAGGTACAAGGCTCGATTGGTGGTGAAGGGGTATCGGCAACAGGCCGGTATTGATTACGATGAGGTTTTCGCTCCTGTTGCGAGAATGGAGACGATCCGACTTCTCATATCTCAAGCAGCTCAATTCAAGTGGCCGATCTATCAGATGGACGTGAAATCAGCATTTCTGAATGGCGTGCTCGAAGAAGAAGTCTATGTCGAGCAACCACCTGGTTACGTGAAAGCTGAAAAAGAAGGAAATGTGTTGAAGTGGAGAAAGGCGTTGTACAGGCTCAAACAGGCTCAAACAGGCACCTCGAGCATGGAATACTCGTATCGACACATACTTCAAGAAGACCGGCTTTGTACAATGCCCATACGAGCATGCATTGTACGTGAGGAAGAAGGAAAAAGATGTGTTGTTTGTTGCTCTCTATGTTGATGATCTGATTTTCATGGGGAGTAATGAGAAGATGGCGAAGGAATTCAAAGAAGTGATGACTCGAGAATTCGAAATGACATATTTGGGTCTGATGAAATACTTCCTTGGCCTCGAAGTTAAACAAGGTGAGTCAGGAATTTTTGTATTGCAGGAGGCGTACGCGAAGGATATCCTGAAGAGGTACAAGATGGAGGACAACAACCCAGTGGCGACCCCGATGGAGCTCAGTGCGAAACTCTCTAAATTTGATGGAGGAGACAGAGTTGATCCGAGTAAATTTCGAAGTTTGGTTGGGAGCTTGCGGTACCTTACTTGTACTAGGCCCGACATTGCGTATAGTGTTGGGGTGATGAGTCGATTCATGGAGGAACCGAGGCATTCACACTTGAAAGCGATAAAAAGGATTCTTCGGTACATTCGAGGTACGGAATCACTCGGGTTATACTACTCGAGGACGAACGAATACAAGCTGTTGGGCTACTCGGACAGTGATTGGTGTGGAGATGTTGACGATCGAAAAATCACAGCAGGTTATGTATTTTTCATGGGAGATACTGCATTTACGTGGCTTTCGAAGAAAAATCCAATAGTGACGCTATCGACGTGCGAGACGGAATACGTGGCAGCATCGTGGTGTGTGTGCCATGCGACATGGTTGAGAAATTTGTTGAACGAGTTGAAGATGACGCAACACGAGACGACTGAGATACGAGTTGACAATAAGTCCGCAATCGAGCTAGCAAAGAATCCGGTCCATCATGAGAGGAGTAAGAACATTGATGTGCGTTTTCATTTCATTCGAGAGCAGGTGAAGAAAGGCCATATGCGAATGATTCATGTGGCGAGTCAGGACCAGGTAGCAAACATTTTCACGAAGCCGCTTCCGACAGCGTTGTTTGAGAACTTCAAGACGATGATCGGGATGAAGAACAGGCTTGAGCTTAAGGGAGAAATTTGTTAATAAGCCCAAGCCCGGATTGATATTTATCAAGTTTAATTAGCCCAAATAATTTTAGGGAAAGATTATTTTAAGGAAAAAAATTTAGGAAATAATTATGGGACAGGTTTAATTATAAGAAAATTAGTTTAGGAAATAATTTTAAGGCAAGGTTTTAATTCCTTGTATTTCAAGTTTATGGAGCCTATAAATAGGGCTTGGATGTTTAGCAATTAATATATCAAAATATCAATTAGAAAAGAGATAAATAGTTGTAAGAGCCTATTAGAATTATAGGAGATATTTGTTTATTAGAAATCGCTATTAGAAATTCATATTTGAATCCCGTATTACCAACATACCAGCTGTGAAGAAGCCATTGATCGATATCTGCTTGAGTGAGGGTCGTTAGGGCATCGATAGAAATGGATTTCTGACTGAAAATGCGTCGGTTTCTTTCCTTCCACACGTTCCAAGTCACCGCGGCCCAAATTTGTGCTCCATCGCCGGTTGTGTAGCTTGTTTCCTCTAATCAGACCCTCCGTCCATTTTTGCAATAGATCATTGTTTTGTCTCATTGTCAGATTTAGGTGTGAAACTGTGCGATTCCAGACTTCGACAGAATAGAAGCATCTTGAGAATAAATGAAGACTGGTTTCCCTTGATTGCGCACAAAGGATGCAACCTTCGCAATTGGGCCACCCTCTCTTTTCAAGGTTGTCAGCGGTAAGGATCCGATCCTGTAACGTAAGCCATAGAAAGAATCTTACCTTGTATGGGATCCGGAGTTTCCATAATCGGGGATTCCATTTCGGAGCGCACTCCCGGATTGCGCAGTATGTGGTATGCTGACCTCGATGTGAATCCTCCATGGTTCGTCCAGTACCAGGTCGGGACTAATCTGATGGGATCTAATCGGGTGGAGCTTTGTACTAATATAATATTGAAATCAACGCATCTTATGTTCAACAAATTTACTTGATACAAGTTCATAAATAAGTCTTGTTTTAAAAAATAAGTGTACTAATGTGCACTAATGTATATATAACAATGATTTAAACAACGATGCAATAATGTTGCTATAGCACACATAACGAAAAATATTTTTAAAATGCAATATCGTAATCTATTAAGATTTTGCTTGGTTTGATGGTTGAGGAGGGGAAGGAAAAGGAAAATAATATATTTTCGTGCTTAGTTTGGACACAAAGAAAAAAACAAGGAAAGAGAAATAGATATATCAAGTCTAGTATGAAATTAAAGATAATAAAGATGATGGGTAAATATGTAGGAAAAAAAATTATTTAACAAAATATTATATTTTGAATTTTTTTGATGTTGAAGATATATCATGTTTTAGAAAATTATATTATCATAGTTTTTAAAAATTAATTTGTTGCATCTATATAAATTACTTACAAAATAAAATAATTATATAATTATATCATTTACATTTACCCTTCATTTTCCTCTCTTCAAACCAAGCATGTATAAAGTATTTTTTTTATCCGTGCTAATTTTATTTGTTTTCATCTCCATTGTTTTCCTTTATTCCCAAACCAAACAACCTAAACAACCTAAATAACGATGCTATAGCGGACAATAGCGGTAAGCACGTGTAAATTGCAGTCCCCTCTGATCTTCCTCGATTAGGATTCCTTCTATGATTCTTTCCGCAGCATCATTCTCCGCTTAGGGTTCACATGTTCTTGATTAAATTCTTCCTCACATGTTCTCTCCGTTGTAAAACCCTCCGAATCAACCCTAAAATGGTGTTGAGCCGTGCGTAGAGAAGAAAATGCAAGGACGATTATATAGAACCATTCGAAGAAAACCCTCTGAATCAGAGTAGTGAGCACATATAAGAAAACCGTTCGATTCATCCATCATGTAATTCAAAACAATCATTATTTCTCTAATTATTGGAATAAACCAGGCTTTGAGCATGCAATTTAGATGAACTAATCATCTTAAAACAACTTATGATTAGTGTATTTTGTCTTTTCAATTCGTTTTTAACTTTTAGATTTAATTTTATCGTGTTATAAGAAACATGAATTCGATTACTCGAGCATTCAAAGCAATTTTATCGTCTACTTTTCAATTCCTGTACATGAATGAGATTATAATGATTTCATTGTCAGCAATTTTCCTCAAGAAAAGCAAGGAATGTTCAAATTTATAAAGAGTTCTAGGATACATTTCTTTAAAAATGTATTTTTGGTATTTACCAATTAATTATATATTTTCTTAAATGAAGAAACTTCCTATTTAGACTAACAATATGATATTTTTTTTCCTAACATTAATATTAGTATAATTTCGCTTATATTTATTTCTCACTTAATATATAAAGAATAAATGTAATGTTGTACATAATAATTTTTTTTTGTAGAAAATACATATTTACATAATTAGTCTTATATAACAGATTGTAATGATTTTTTTTATCAACAACAAATTTCAATTGCAGCTAGCGCCAGATTTCTTCTATTTTTTTTTTTTTCAATTTATGTCCAAGTGAACAATACAAACATATGATCAAACATTTGGATTAAAATCATATAGTAGGAATTAAAAATTGTTAGACTTCTTGAGATTGCTCATAAAGAGTTGTCAAAACAGTGACATACAAATAGTCACTAAGAAATATTATCTTTACACGATTAAAACAATTAGGGATAAATTGACTTCTTGAGAATCTTTAATTGCAGAATTTGAAGAAGGGGAAGAGATTAGAGGAAACTCAATGCAATTAGAAGACACCAAGACTATGGTGGTTTCAGAATCAGAATCAGCAATCGACAATTCAAATTGAAGAAGAAGAGGAAGAAGAAGATGAAATTCAGTTGGAAGATGAAAACTTTCTTCAAATTTACGAGAGTTTGAGGGCTTTTATTTGATAAAGGCGGATACTTACCAAGGCGATGAATAGGGTTTCTTCCAGGCTATTTGAAGAAGACAGTTGAAAGATTGAATCGCCATTTCTGTGAGGATAGTAGGAGAGAATCGCCACTCGTTCAGCTTTTCTATTTCAAGGGTTTGGTTAAATGAGAAGAGGTTAAGCGATTAAAAGATGAACATGAATTTCGTTCCAAGATTTTACAGCCGAATTTTCCTCAGGACTTCATTTCCAGTCTTATTGATCATTTAAAAAGAGGGAAATGAATTCTTGGAAGAGAAGTAGGATACTATATAAGGGTTTTCAAAGGATTTAATTTCCAATTTAATGTTTGAATTATAAAGAAGGAAATGAAATCAGGGAAGTGAAGTTAGGGTTTTCTTAACAGAATTTTAAGTAAGGATAGATAAGCAAGTTTAATAGGAAGGTGTTTATGATTTAGTGATTTTTAGCTAGAGTAGGGCAAACACCTTCATAAAACTTGCTTAATCTTTGTAAATTTTTTTTTATAATCAAAATAATAGAAATAGGACATAAGAGCCCACTCTATTTCATTCTAAAAAAAAAGGGTTAATATTGTTGATTTTATGCTGTTGAAAACAAAAATAATAAATTAAAATAAAAGTAAAATGGTAATTACAATTAAAAAAAATTTAGATAAAATAAAGTTATATTTTCTTTTGCGGCATAATAAATTACATATAATAAAATATAACCAAATGGATAATATGTGTTGTATTGTAATATATAGAAATATCACACATAATATCTTGAAGTATCGTATCATAAAATATTATTTATGTTTGATTTTTACATATCAATTTCACCTCGTAATCATTTTTTACAAAACCAATGAGCTCTTAGATCCTCTTCAGAAGCATAATTATCATATTATGCATCACTGTTTTGCATGGCCACAAATTTATTAATCATTACACAATCATAAGTTTGCATAAACAAATTAATCTATTATGCAATTAGTTGCAACACAGAGAAAATACAGATCACACAACCGTGCATTATGATTAATTAGTAGTTGTGCCTAATCATAATTTGTACTTAAATACTACTTCGTTTTCTCAAGTTTAATTGGTCAATGCATATCATTAAGTAATCATAATATTTTTAGAGAGTTAACTAACCTCACGAAGCAAAAAGAATTCGAAGTACTTCACTATATTCAATCATTTGGAACTAGCACCTCAAAAGGTGGTTTTCATTTTCTATAATTTAAATAGCTGTTCTAAATTAATTAGGTTCTCCAAAATAATTAGAAGAAAAGGACAAATGCTACCACAGAATAAAGTTGCATTGGATCTGATCTGACAAGGGCTTAGAAACATTTAAATCTCTCAATGCACAGTATAGGTGTGGCCAAACAAGATAGAACAGGACAATATACAATGCATTGAATTCTCATAGTTTCTTTGAATACATTTCAAAGAGGGCATATATGGTGGTGCCTCACAAAAAAAAAGAGATAAAACTCATCGATGACGTCATCATGTTAATTAAATTAATGATTAATTAAGTTAAAAATTTAATTTAATAAAATATGATAGGTACGAATTAATTAACAAACATAAGAATTAACAAAAAAATTTAATTTTAATTAAAATTATGATAAGTACGGGTCCAGACCGATAACACACCCTCGATGATGTTATTGAAAATATTTATCCCACTTTTGTGAGAACAAAAATAATTCCCCTATTTCAATTTAGCTAAGCATATCCCAATACAACTGAGATGACAGAAATATTCCTTTAAAATAAGAAAACTATAATACTATTTTTTTTGCAAAATATTTAAACTATTATTTTTTTCTTTTTTTGACGATATACCAAGTAAGGATGTCGTAATAATTTGCTTATTTTATCAATCAATTAAAAATGATTGGCATGAATCATTTTTACGGCATAAACTATTTAGAAATTATATTTAGTCTAATTTTTATGATATCCTGCATTTAATATAAAATATAACATCATTTTAATGAATATTTTTGCCGAACTTTGTCCCCCCCCCTTATAAACAAATCCCGAATCCGCTCCTGGTTATGCCCAAGACATAAAATATGAACGGGACCGGTTTTGATGGGAGTAAAACTGTTTTGATCTTTAACAACGAGGACACGAGATTGCCGACAATAAATATCAAGATCATTCAGTTCAAGGAGTTTTGGGGCAAGTTAGGCTAGAACTGTTATTTGATTATATACACTCGATTTAAGTGATTTAGATGTGTTCTAATGTGCATGTCATGTTCTTCGGAAAAACCAAATAGCTAGGATGTAATTATATTAATTGTTTATAGAAACAAATATCCAATCATACAAATAATCATGAGAATGAACACAGCATCCACACATGAATCTATGTCTAAAATATAAGTTTCATGCATGCCTATAATGATAGGCCCTAAATAAGCCCTAAAATCTATATATATAGCAACTAACTAGCCCTCATGAAATTAATCATATCCTTGTCCATTGAAATAACCGTAGGAAACATTTTGAAACTCATCAATACCATCTTGATATGCCAAAGCTTCGTTTAAGCATGATGGTGATTCCATAATTGTGCCAAAATTAGGGTTTAATTGTTGCATGGCTTGCATGAAATTCGAACCGAAGAGATTATTGTTCAAGTTATCAGCATTTAATAGGGGAGGTTGATTGGTGGGTAGTGCAATTCCTCCATTAATGGTTGCATTTGCAATTGAATACGGGTCTTGTTGATCTTGTGCTTGTTGGGCTTTTAGAGTTGCTACTTGTGCTTGTAAATTCATTACCTGTATATAAGAGACAATTTAATTAGTTTATGATATTAAATACATACTTCAATAACAAATATATAGACTTGGAAAGAAATGCGCAATGATTGAACTAACTATTATGTAATAGGAGCATGGATTTGATATATTAAATTTGAAAAGACTAATCAAAAGGAAGCCAATTAGGGTTTGTATTTCATGATTCATTATTAATTTGAAAACCTTATTACAACTTCAACAAGTCATAATTAAGCTTCAATATCTAAAATTATTATATTTCACTGGAAAAATAAGACAAATAAAATTACAGTTTATGCAAAATAACTCATTAAAAGCATAAAAAGATACGTTCATTTCGAAGTCACTTCAAAGAAAATCAATAAAAAAAGTTATCATAATTGATGTTTTATCACCAAACCCACCTGTTGTTGAAGGGCGAAAATATGCGAAACACAACCGTAGATAGGATCCTGCAGTCTGGCCTGAGCCTCGTAAGAAATCGTCACGGCTGCCTCGGGTCGATCGGCTATAGGGAGATGCATAAGTAACTTAGAAACGTTACTCGCGCCAAAAACTTTGTGAATTGCTGAGAAATGTGCCGCCCCTTGCTCGTGACAAAAATACGGTGCAAACACACATCCCCTTATACATTTTCTTCTGAGAAATTTGCATGCACCACACGGCGACCCAAATCCTGTCATGTTGGTATGCTTTTTTCTTTTTCTTTCTTTTTCCTGTACTACAATTTCTAGGGTTTGGAATGAAAGCATGCATCTCTTCATGGTTGGATTATATAGGGTGAAAGGGGAAGAGTATGGAGCATGGTTGGAGGAATTAAAAATTAGGGTTTGTCCCCTAAATGACTTACAAGTTACAATATTTTATGCCCTTATGTGTCCATTCTTCTTTCTTCCTGTGGAGGTTCAAGGACAATAGGACTGTTCATGAAGCAATTAGATTTTCTCAATGGAGAAATCTCATATGTATACCTGCAAAATCTCAAAATTCCAATAATATATATCCTAATATAAGTATGAAGTATTAAGTATTAAGTATGACAAATATCACTAAAACCCTTGAAAGTATTAGAAAATTTCACAAGTATTCCTAGAATTGTTCAAAATATATTCCATTACAGTATTTTATAATCTCTATACTTGCTTCACTACTTCCACAGTTCCACGTCATACTTTTTATCTATACATAAAAATGAGAAAGAAAGATATATTTTTTTCATATTTTAATGTGTTGTTTAATTAGGCACATTTTCAAGGGCACCCACATGAAATTATAACCCTTTTATTATTCTTCAGTTCTATAATAATTGCCTCTAGCTAACTTAAAAATAATGCACACAGGTGGGAGTCGGATTTAGATCAATGATTTTTGAATATTGATTCTTAATTTCATTTTTTTTTTGCCCTGGAAATTTGAACCCCCACGAATGGAGTAAGTATTAAAAAAATACATACCCTCTTTTATGCTTTATTTAATTAACATGCCCCTAAATTAATTAGCTGCATGTTAAGTGTTAGATTATGTCAATGGGTCCATAGTCTAATTGGTTGAATTTGAGACACAAAAACTCATGTGTTGTGAAAGATTGTAAGTTCGATCTCATTGATATCAATGGATAGAAGATATATGAATCTTCTCTATTTATTATCAAAAAAAAAAAAAGTGTTGGATTATCTTTTAGTTCTTTCTTACAACTTTTGAGTTGGTATCTTAATAACCATACAAATAATGGGCTCTGAAATTTATATACATGTAAAGGAAAACCTATACATGCATATATATAGAAAACAAAGTAGAAATATATATGGGTATTTACAATAATAAAAATGAAAAGAGGAGCAATAATTTGGTGCCCGCAAAGGTCACCTCAAAGGAGGCGTTACAATTTTCCACATTCCTATACTTATGAAAGCCACGTAACGAGAAAAATGGAGAAAGGACTAAAAGTTAGGGTACTAACTAGTCATAGAAAAACTATAGATATATGGATAATTATGGCATATCCTCTCATTTCTCCGCACATCCTCTATATCACCAATTAACAATTAATTGATAATTAATTAACATGATCATTAATAAATGACATTCGATTAACAGTTAATTGATATTAATTAAGAATTGTTAGTTTATATGTATTTTAATTATATATTAATTAATTGTTAATAAAATATCATTTGGTTAATTATCATGTTAATTAACCATTAATTAACATATAGTGGATGTTGTGGAGAAATGGGGTGGTAGAGTATATGGCCTCTAGATATATTATGAGGGCATATACGGTGCCACCATATTTCAACAAAAATGTCTCGATAACATCACTTTGTCTAATTAACCCACTTAACTAATATGGTAATTAACAAGAACAATTGAATTAATAATTTTAAAATATTAATTAAAAATTATCAATCTGGATAGATGTTAATTCTATGAATATTAATCCATATGAGTGTTAATTATCATGTTAGTTAAGTTGGTTAATTAAATAAGGTGATGTCATCGAGACATTTTTGTTGAAATAGGGTGGCAAAGTATAATTTTTCATATATTATTGATCACTTGCATTCTAGGCACATTAACTTACACGACTAAGTAATTATATTACAAGGACAGATATGAATATTGAATATTGCATGTATTTATGTTAATATCACAAAAAAAAGAATTTTATTTCAAATTTTTTTGTAACTGAGCATCATTATTATTTTAGTGTTTGTAATTAGTAATAATATATAGAGGCCTTCTACCATGCCCCCTCATTTCACCCACATTTTCATGATACAAGTCTCAAGACAATTAATTTTTTTTTTTTTTTTTTTGATTACTTGAGGCGGGTTCTAAGCCCCGCACCCAAAACTATATTTTGATTAAATATAGTACAAACTCGTACCACGGTATTTACAATGATATTTACATACTTGCCTACAATCGACCTAATCTTATTCAATTATGCACTATTTCTATGTGATGTATATTCTTCGTGATCCTCCCGTATTCTACTATCTCTTCTTTGATGTGTTGAGCTAACTCATTATGCGTTATGTATTTTTCCTGAAAGATTCTTCTACATCTCTCTTTCCATATACTAAATATGGTATACATCATCACTTGCTTTTTCCTCTTGTTAATCTTCCCTGATAATAATGTTTGCATGATATTTTCTTCTTTCAGCACTTGTATTTGGAAGATGGCGTCTATGTGTGTCCATACTCCTATTGTGTATGGACATTTATTTGTCATGTGGTATACCGATTCCTCGTTGTATTTGCACAAAATACATCTATTAGGTATGTACCATCCTTTCTTGGTCAGATTGTCTATCGTCAAAATAGCGTTTAAAGAGCATAACCATATGAAATTCTTGACTTTTGCTTGCGCTTGTGTGTTCCAAATCCTCCTTTGAGTAGCTTGTATATTCACCCCTCTTATCAAAAATTCATACATACTTTTTGTTGTAAATTTTCCATTGGCATTCCATCTCCAAGATATGATATCTTCATTATTACTTCCTTCATTAGCTTGCTGTATGATAACATTGAACTGATCATATTCCTCTTGTGCCTGTTGAGATAAAGGCATATGAAGACCAGGAATCTCATTTCTAAGCCATGCTTGACTCAATGTATATGAGTTTTGTTGTTTGTATGTATACAGTATTGGAAATTGATATTTTGATGCTATTCCATTCCACTTGTTTTCCCAGAGCTGTATTTTTGTTCCCTTTTTTGGTAGAATTTGAATCGAAGTGTTGAATGGACCATATATCTTGTTGCATATATTCCATAATCTTGATTTGGACTTACAATTGGTCCCTAGGTTTTTGTATATATCATCTCCATATAATCCAAACATGAAATCTTTCCATAAATTATTGTTCTGATCATATATTTTCCACAACCATTTTGTTAAGAGCGCTTCATTGAATTTAGCCAGATTTAGTATTGATAATCCTCCCTCTCTTTTTGGTCTACATACCTGCGTCCATGCAATCAATGGAAGGCCTTTTGCCTCTGTACTGTTACCCTTCCACAAGAATTGCCTCATCAACCTTTCTAGTTTTTTGATGACCCATTTGGGTAATAAGAAAATCGACATAAAATATATGGGCATGGATGATAACACTGATTGTATTAAAACTAGTCTTCCACTTAGCGATAATAACTTTTGTTTCCATCCTGTCAGTCTGCTTGCCACCTTATCTATTAGCTCATTGTAACTTTGTTTGTTTAATCTTCCCGGTTGTAAGGGTAGACCTAGGTATTTTATTGGAAAGTTGGTACGATTACATTGCAGTATTGTTTCTATTTGATTTGTTTCTTGTTGATTATCAGCCATTACTATGAACTCTGACTTAGCGTAATTCACCTTAAGGCCTGATGCTTGTCCAAATTGATCCAATATAAATTTAAATCTTCTCACTTGTAGTGCTTCTTTTTTTATGAAGTAAATTGAGTCGTCAGCATAATATAATCCCGTGGAAGCTTCTGCAAATATTGGTTTTATAAATCGTGACTGATTCATTTTCTTTAATATCCTTGCAATAACATCCATTGTCAATATGAAAAGTAGGGGTGATAATGCATCGCCTTGTCTAACCCCTCTTTCTAATCTGATTGATTTCCCTGTAGTGTTGTTTAAGATGATCTTTGTGTAGCCTTTCAATACCGAGTTCTTTACCCAATTGCACATATTTGCTTGAAATCCCCTTGCTTGCATTACTTTGATTAGAAAGTCCCATGAAATTGTATCAAATGCCTTTGCAATATCTGCCTTGAATATAACCATCTCCTTTTTGAAGGTTTTAGCTGAGTCTAGCATTTCTTGCGCATATGCAAATCCATCAATGATATTTCTGCTTTTAACAAAGCCTGATTGAGTAATTTCCACCATGTTCGTTATCTGAGATTGTAATCTGATGGCCAACATCTCTCAAGACAATTAATTCTTAATTACTTCTCTCTCAATTAACGGTTAATCCATATTTATTAATAATTGAATATTTCTAATTAATCTTTAATCTATAATGGTCATAATTATGTATTAATTTTTTAATAATTCTGAATTAATTGTTAATTAAATTTGTTAATGATGGACTAATTGAGAGATGAGTGAAATGTGGGAGAAATTGATGAGGAAGAGTATAATATTTCTAATATATATAGACAAGTTTGATAGGTCCCTATATGTACATTCTCTTTAAATAATATATATTACCCCACAAAAGACCACTAATGCAACTTTTTCTTTCCATTTATCTTCTTAATTTGCCATTTCCCCCCTCCCTAGGTGTACGTATAATCTTGTCTTTATTGTCTCAAAATATGCATGTTTTTTTCTCCTCAACTTTTGTTAAGTTAATTAAACAACTTGTTAACACATGCTAGTTTGGGTTCGAACAAAACCCAAATTTACTTCAAACAAAATTCATCAATTCACGTTGTTTATATTCTACACAGATATATGAGAAGCTATTCAGTGATATATAATTATCTGCATTTAGTAAAATATAGAACTGTTTTAAATAATATTGCGACAATGAGTGTCGTTTTTAATTTTTTTGCAGTTGATAGCATTGAACAGATGCAAAAGCGATAAATAAACTTTCATACCGGATCAATATTCAACTGCTATTTCAATGTATTACGAAAAAAATATTTTAAAGTATCACTATATTGAGTCAATTAGTATATCATATTTTAATAGCATAATTATATTATCATAGACAAAAAATATTAATCTCTTAGTTGTCAAGTTAAAATTCGGTATGGATTAAAGCTACACTTTTGTGCTTTATTCTTAATTTATTTTTACTAGTAGACAAATTTTGCAAATAACGTATTTTCTCATAACTAATTACATATAGCGGATGATATAGCGACACCATAATTTCAAAACGGATAATATTAATAAATTGTTGTCTAAATTACAAAATAATATCATGAAAAATTAAATCTACTAATGTTCGAATGTAATATCTCCATAACAAATATCCAAAGATAAAAATCAAAATGGCTGATGTCCATAGAGAAATTTGAAAATATGTGTTGTATAATTAATTAATTTGATTTATTTCTTATATCTCCTGCTCAAAAACTCAATTCAGGTTTTATTTATAACCATCTCAACTAGTAAATTATTACCTATAACTATATTTAGTACAAATAGAACAATATCCAACTATAATGATTTTCGGAAGTATCATAATAACATAAATTATTACCTATAACTATATTTAGTAAACATAATAATAATAATATTAATTTCTAACCTGTAGTATTTACTATTTACTATTTAGTGGCCATACATTTGTGTAAAATCAATAACAAGTGAAAACAAAAAGGAAAATTATTCGGTGCCCCTCAAACCCACTTTTTTTCCCCCTCGATCCGTACAAACTCCCCTAATTAACCATTAATCCCCCACTTAATTAACTCAATCCCACTCAATTGATGGTTAATGAATATTAAATATTAATGATTAATCCGTGTGTACCTTAAATCAATACTAATTAATCACTAATCGAATTTATTTGGGTTAATTAAGTGGGTCATTAATCACTAATCCCAGATTTGGGGAATCTGGGAGTGCGTTTGAGGGGCACGGTAAATGAGCCCAAACAAAAAATATTTGGGTAAAATCAATCAATAATACGGGGATAAGAAACGTCTGAAAGCCGCAATTTTTAGATTCCCTTTGGGGATCCCCATGCTCGAGTTTTTCTCCTTAAACCATGCACAAATTCAAGTTTCAAAAATTAAAACTCGAGAAATAATTATATGTCATGTAGCCTGTAGGTGTGACTTGGCTCGAGTCACGACTAATATTCATTTCTTTTAGTTTGTACAAGTAGGATTGGGGCCTTAGTGGGAAACACAACTAAGTGGGGAATAATTAAGCAAAAAGCATGTGTGTGTGTATATTTTGCCATGCATGCAAATATGCAATGCAAGTTATGGAGGAATATACATTTTACACAACACGTATGGTAAAATCAAATGATTTGATTGGGGATATAATTGTTTGATAAATAACTAACTTCTTTTTTTTAAATGGAAAAAATAGCCTAGTATAACAATTAATCCAAAAAAAAAAAAAATTCCACTATCTCATTGTGTTGTATCATCGTTAATTAGTAATCATTTTAACTATTATATTGTAAGTTGTGACAATAGTTAATTATTAATTAATCATTGAATTTTTATGATTATAATATTTTTATGGATACTTTTAATTTAATATTTTATTATTTAATTTCAATTGAGATTAAGTATATTCAAAAGTAGAAGAATGATTAGAAACAGAGACTGATTTGTACAGCTTGGAGAGGGGATGTCTCCATTAAAAAATAGTTGTGATTCATCGGATTTTACTATTATAAAAATGTAAACTTTTTTGTTTGGATTTTCCAAAGAAATTATAATGTTATATCATTAATCAAATTCTCTCTTCTCTCAAGAGTGTAATTAATTTTCAGAATTTAATTAGATAACTTAAGATTCTTATATAGGGATTAAAATGACAAGAACAAATGAATAGTCACAACTTCAGAAAGCTGCATGTGAGCCTGTCAGAGTTCCGTTCGAACGGAAATTTTGTTACGTTCGAACGAAGTAAGTATCAAAACAAAATTGTAGATAATTACATTATCTTTCTAATCCAAGTTAGAATCTCCAAAGTTATAACATGAAATTATGCCAGTTTCACTTAAAAAACTGCTTATATAGAAATGGTGTTATTTTCATAAACATCTAATTTTATTCTTTATCAATTCAATTTCGTATATTAGATATACGAGGAGTTCCATCATACACCTTTTTTTTCTTATAATATACCTATTTTCAAGGATATTTATCAACAATAATGATACGCACCTAGATTTCGCACATAAATTTCATCTAGAAACATATCTTGCAAATCACAGTGCAGCCACATCAAACTTTTAAATGGAAATAAAATTTTAGAAATTCTAAATTTAATTGCCACGTGTATTTCTAGGTGCAAATCTAGATAAAAAATCTAGCTGCCTATGATTATTGATTTATCAATGAATGGTCGGCTAGGAAACATATATTGTTCATTAAAGAAAAAATATCCATAAAAAATAAAAAAATTTGATACACCATTCTAAATATCCAAAATATCTTTTCAAAATGTTGTATGATAGAACTACTCTAGATAATACATATGTATATCTAATATTTTTTTTCTTGTATATTTCAAGTTCGGTTAAACTTAGCTCATTTGTGTGACCGTGTGTGTAGATTTAAAACTAACAATAAATTATTCGTTGATCATGATTGACTTCTAGACGAACGTACGTCGGTGACTATCTAGGTTAATTTAATATGATTGTGATCATATGACCTAACTCAAATAATAAGTAACTAATTTATTTGTTCTACAATATCTAGTTGATCAAATGCATGTTAATTACTAATAACTAATAATCAATCTTTATAGACCAGCATACATTCTTCTCGATAAAAATTGGACTGAAATATGTGATGATGTCTCATCTAGGGACTCGAATGATATTTCTTTCCTATGTAAAGGAACAAATCTTATCTTTGTGAAACATATTTTTAGCCATGTTTCAGACAATATTCCCAATGATATCCTATATTATTTTATTACGGATAATAAGAAACACATCAAGGTATTACTAAGATTCTGAGGAAGAGGTTTGCATTACTCGCGAACATATCTGGAGGGGGGGGGGAGCGCGACTAATTGTCTTCGTGAGAGCGGGAGGTCTTCCGCGTGAAGGCGAGAGGGGACTCCCTACAGCGGAAGGAGGACTCACTACAAATGGCTTGGGATGGTTTCTCTTCTCTTGGGCTTGCTTCGCGTGCTAGAATGAGCTATGAAATATCTATATAAAATAGGTTCATCGTTAATCTTGGCCACAATTTTACATTTGCCCTTGCTCTTGGATTTACTTTTCTTAGACTTTACATTTTTGTATACATTTTTTTCCGGAATACAAAAATGTAGTCCTTGAATAGATTTTTCCGGACTTCATCATACTCTCAACTCACTCTCAACTTTTAGCATATCAAGAAGCTCCGAAATGATTTCTATCCATGTAAGAACTTCTAAAAATTCTTTTTTGTATTCTTATTTGAGAATGTTTTTAAAATTTTCTTTATGTTATAAAATAAAGAACAAAAGAGAGAATTGGAAGAGACAATATTTCTATTGAATAGTTGGAGGAATACAATAGCCACTACCGCTTTATATAGTAGAGGGTGAGTGCGGGCCAAGAAAGCTCTTGCCATATAAAACGCTAGAATACAAGAAAATAATACAATATCAAATATACCAAATATCCTATAATTAATGCCTCAATCTTCACAAGATTTGTTGCTTGACATCCATATTATTATATTCATAACACTCCCCCTTGGATGTCAATATTTCATACGCATAAGTAGCTACCTCGTTAAAAACCTGGTCAGGAAAAACCCAATGGGATAAAAACCATGACTAGGAAAAAAAAAGTGTAGCGCGTATTATTTCTCCCCCTGATGGGTATAAATATCTATAAAGTAACTGATTTCAGTCATATATCTCAATTGCCTGAAAGTTTATTTGGCAAGAAATCTGCAGGATTATTACTTGAGCGAATTTGATACATATCAATTTCGCTGCTCTTCTGGAGCTTGTGTGAGGAAAATAATTTTGGAGAATTATCCTTGCCAGGAACACGCCTCATTAAAAACCTTGCCAGGAAAATCCATTGGGATAAAACAATGGCCAAGAGAAAAAAGAGTGCAGTGCATACTAAATCTTTCCCTCATATAGGCAAATCTCCTTAAGACAACGAAGTCTCATGTTGTAAACCAAGTTCAAGAAAGATGCAACGACAACGACTTGGTAAAGAGATCATCCAGGTTATCATTCGAGTAAAATTGTTGGACGTTTATCTCACCATTATTTTGGGCCCGTGAAGTGCTGCTTGTTAGGACCAATTATACTCAAATGTGGTACTTCTGGACCAACAAAAATTTCATTATCATCTTTAGGACGAAAACCAATCATTCTCTTTATCAATGGATTGATCACAATAAATGAGATTAATGGGTGAGACTTGTACATATTAATCGTTCCAAGATATTCTCTACATGAACAAATACCCCATTTCTTATATACTCGATTTGCAGACAAAGTGAAAACATTTTCTTTTCTGGGTCTTTATGTAGTTCTTGCAACTTCTTCAGGAGTTTCAATGATATTCAAATCATCGACGTATACTGCAAATCCATAATTTAATCTCGCGACAAATACACATTGATCTTAATCTTTCAGGGATTTTCATAACATTATGAAGTGATCCATATTTTATTATAACGTCCACGAGAAGTAAATGGAGTCCATGAAAATACTATTTATATTTGTAATCTTAGTTTCCACCGACAAACTAATTGTTTTGAAATCTTTTGCACTAGTTGTTTTGAAATCTTAGTTTCCACCGACAAACTAATTGTTTTGTAATCCATGAAAATACTATTTCACATTCGATTTCTTTCACGTCAAATTTCTTCTTTTAGTACTTGTCTTTTAGAACTCTCCGGGAGTTCAAATAATTATAAATTAAACACTATTTATATATAATAAATACGCATCTGCGAATTTGATCATTCATGCCGGTATATATATTCTTACTTATTACATCGATTATATCTTATGGCTCAAATTACTATTCATGCAAAGATCTTTGTAATTTAATATAATATATCTCTCGAGAGTTTAAACTGTATGCTTCAGGCATACTAAATCCTTTGGGGATTTTCATGAATATCGTAGCAAAATGAGTCATGTGAATAATCTGATATAATAAATACAAGAAACAATTTTAGTCCTTCAGAGACCTTTAAACAAATTAAAAACATAAATACAATTTGTATCACCAAGTAAGGTGGTTTTCGGACTTCGGGTCCATCAATTTCAATTTCTTATGTGATTTCTGTTATTGGCCAATTATTTTTAAATGCCGACATTCCACAATTGATTTAATTTTTCAGATCCTCGTTTTATTAATAATAAATTGAAAGCGCACCCATGCCAACTTTCTAATAACTATAGTTTTATTTCGGTTCCATCTTCTTCTAGTAGAGACATTATTTTGAGATCTCATTATTTTCAACATTTTCGATGTTGTCAGGTACCTGAACCTTTTCTAAAGGTTATATATTTATTTATTTATGTCAAATCTACTAATTAATCTTTCAATATCCTTTTTAAAAGGATATATATTATTAGAAGTATTATCAACTTCTTTATTGCCAACTTTTTTATCATGCTCTTTTTTATTCCTTTGGATTTGTAGTATTGGAACCGATTGGTCGACCAAGCTTCAGGCTTATATCAAATTTAAAATTATCCAAGGATATTATACTATAAATATGAGCATTTTAGACTGGAAACTTTTACTCTTTATTCATTCTTGTATTGATCAATGCATCAAATCACCGATTTGCAATTTCGTGCAAATAATTTATTTATGAACTCATAGTTCATGTTTACATGTTCGAGGATCTGATGTGATGATGCAACTCATATAATTTCTTGTTTTTCCAGTTTTCATTCTCTCCCCCTGATTTAGGCACGAGTTGTTGATATTTTAATTAATATCTAATGAAGTTCTTCGGGACTTGCATGATATCTTATCTCTTATATCTTCAAAACTTTTACTCATGTTTGGTTATTTCATGAACCATCTTAGTTGTTTATGTAATTTCTCCTTCAGAGATTTCATATTTGCAACATACATATTAAACTTTGTTGCTTTCTTGAATGTAAACTTCTAGTTTACAAATACATTTTTAAACTTTTTGTTCGTGTATATCATTTGAACTTCTGGTTCAAATAAATAAATGTTCATGATATACAATTTTACAGAATAAATCAACCATATATATACCAAACACTTCTTTTAACTCGTCCATGTGTTATCACACATCTACTACACATAAAAAATAAGTTGAGTGAATACTTTTTGCTCCGATCACTCACAAGTTATAAAAAATTGGGGAATACTTATGATAAATAGTTGGTCTTAATCGAGTCATGATCGTGACATGCATATTCTATGTCTCAGCAATTAATTGGAATCATAGAATTGCCTTTTTTGTTTTATAAATTGAACTTCTGGTTCATAATAACATAATTTCAATTTTACTAATATAATTGCATGCCATAAAAAATAAACTAATATGTTTCTATTAACATAATGACTCTTTCGGAGGAATATACATAATGCCTCTTCTGGAGCAATCAAATAACGACTCTTCTAGAGTCATCAATCATAAACATACGCTCTTGTAATTTCATATACACATCTCTTTATTGATGAAATAAATAATTTGACACAAAATACACTTTATCTTGATAGATAAGAAAATCATCCATTTTTCTTCTTGTTTTTTTCTTCAAGAGATTTCATAAACAATATAGGATTTATCGTGTACTACTGGTACAACTATTTTCAAACCACTCTTGAAGATTATATTTTCAGACTCTTTGTAATCATATTTTCACGAGTCCTTTTATTAATTATGTGATTTTGTTATCATGATCAATATTTGTGTCGGACATAATTTGGACTTCAGCATTCGAGACAACATTCACTTCTGGGAATGGAATAGAATCATTCATCAATTTAATTTGTTTTTCAATAAAGAAGACATGATAGTATTAATTCAAATACTTCATAAATTATCTTATTTCTATTTGCTTTTGCATGAGCGGATTTCTAGAATATTTTCAATTATTTATTTTATGCCAATATTTATTCAAATCAAGTCTAATCTATTATATATTTTGTGCTCTTGCAACTCCAGGTGCTTTCAATAACATTATCAACTTTACTAGATGCACTTTAACTTTGAACATCGCAACTTTATATTGAAACTCCAGGTTTCAATAAGATGAAATTTCAAACTTCTGGGTGCATTAATAAATTGGATTGCAACTACATGTGCAAAATGATAATAAATGTGCGAACAATTATAAGTATATAGAATAAACGGACGAATAATAAATGTGCGAAAAATAAATGTACATAAAATAAACAAGCAGTAATAAATATAAATATGCTCGCAACTTCTGGTGCGTATTTTCAATGAGCAACTACGGGTTCGTTAATATACACTTCTGGTGCATACAACAAATTTCATAAAATTTTATATTATAATCTTAAAATACATATTCTAGACTACCGGTCCAAAAACATGCAATATAAAGTCTTATCATCATAACATATACATGCAACATATACTCTTCTGGAGTATTATGTTTCCGACGTTAATATTATTATACTTACAATATTATTATCATTCTTCTGGCATTATATTATTATCATTCTTCTGGAGTATTATGTTTCCCACGTTAATATTATTATACTTACAATATTACAATACTCTTTCAATGAGAATAATACTACAAGTATAGATCTTATAAGCACAATAAATTTGTGTATGCGTCAATAATAATAATCTAGCAACTTCAAGTGCATCGAATAATATATATCCAATTTAATAAGCTTGAATAAATTTACAACTTCAAATACATATAAAGAAAAACAAGCTTACAATTCTTGATACGTCAATAGACTTGCAACTTCTGGTGCATAATTCGGGTGCATTAATAAACTAAATTGCAACTTCCTGTGCATAAATAATTAGATCTAAATGTGTCAAAATAAATGTACGAGAAAAATAAACGTACGGAAATAAAATTAAACGTATTTGCAACTTTTGGTTGTAGATAAATAAGAATTATTAAGTAAACAATAGGGTACATGAATATACAACTTCTGGTGTGTGTGTGTGTGTGTATATATATATATATATATATATATATATATATATATATATATATATATATTTTTTTTTTTTTTTTTTTTTTTTTTTTTTTGTTGCTTTTTTAGTATGCAACTTCTGGTTGCTGGTTGACAAGTATTATATACAAAATGATGTCCATAAATTGAATAACTTAATATATAACTTCTGGTTATATAATAAAATAAAATAACTTTATGTAATAGAGAGATTCAACGTAATTAAGTAAAAGTAAACGCACAACAAAAGTTACATAACTTCTGGTTATATAACTTCATATAAATTTTAATATCTCTCCGTACGTGTCAAAATTTGTTTTCAAAAATTAAGGGGAAAACTTCAGGTTATCCATCAATATATAATTTCTGACAAAAGTTTTGCTTGTTATATAACTTTTGTAATAGTCCATCATCATAGTACACAAATACATTACATAATTACATAATCTAAAAAATAGAGAGTACTAGCAATCTCGAATATTAAAACCACTAAATATAACAGATATGAATATAATAAGACAAAAATAATGGAGTATAGGCTAATCATATGTTCTAGTGTAATTTCTTAAAAGTACTAGTTATACATACCTTCGATTAGCTATCAATGAAAAAAATCATTAGAAACATGACGATTGAAACCTTGATCTCTCAGTTGGTCAGAACTTCGTGCTGATAACGTGTTATAAAATAAAGAACAAAAGAGAGAATTGGAGGAGACAATATTTCTATTGAATAGTTGGAGGAATACAATAGCCACTACCCCTTTATATAGTAGAGGGTGAGTGCAGGCCAAGAAAGCTCTTGCCATATAAAACGCTAGAATACAAGAAAATAATACAATATCAAATATATCAAATATCCTATAATTAATGCTCAATCTTCACAAAATTTGTTGCTTGACATCCATATTATTATATTCATAACACTTTACAACTTCTCTTATTCCATAATTGATCCCTAGTTTAATTATTTGTTTGAAATCTCTATATGAAACAAAAATGTGAAAACTAAAATCTAATTCTAAAATTTAGATATTTTATTGTGTTCGTTTAAAATACTCTCTTATTATTATCAAGTCGATAATCCTCATTTCATATGAGTTACTCCCATATAAAATATTTTCATTATTGTGTTCATAAAAAGCACATATCGAAACGGAAATGTACTACTCAACATTTTATTGTGGCTAAAAACACATATTTCATGAGATTCTAACATAACTTTGATCAACCATTTAAAACTTCTCTATTTAGGTAATCCAATTATATCCCAATACGATTTGTATTCCTTGTCCGAGATAGGTCATTGAGTCCAAGTCAACGTCCTTGTGTTATTTTCAGTGACGGATCTATTAAGGAACTAGAAATGACAGCCTCCCTCCTAGATTTTTTATTATGTTATTGTATATTATGATAAAATTGTAAATTTATGTACCATGGCTCTCCAAAAAAAAATTCGAAAATTTTCACAGTAGTCGTCTCTATATTACCGCCCCCTCCCCCATTGATACGGCGCAAGATCCGCCACCGGTTATCTCATCTATGTCCTCATCTCTAGTTGTATTTTAGAAATATCCTAACGCGTCATGAAATATTCAAGACGTATACGAGAAAAGAAATATGAAAATAATAAAATATACTTCACGTCACCGTATAGATCCGTGTCGCATCTGTATTCGAATCAAATAATGTTATGTTACTATGTTTTATTTTAAGTAATATCCCATATAGGGACCCATAAATAATATGGTACTTTTATAGGAACATTAATTATGTTTTACATAAAATTAATTATGTTTTACATAAAATTGGGGTTGGTGGTCAAAATTGGCTGCATGCGGCGGAAAAAGACAAACGGCGGTGGTCCAAAATAACCGTAACAGGTCTACTTAAACTAGTTCATTAGCGAGACAATTAAGCTTTCTTAATAGCCCCACCACCACACGTGTATTATCATTAATTATAGGGTTTCTTCATTTCTTTTTTCCTTATAATAATACACATTATTAGAGTAACTTTATACACGTATGTTATATGGGACTTTTTTCTATATATAGAAGACGGTGCGAGTGCGACACGCGGAATTGGCGATGCGACATGTTTTTCAGCACGACTAGTTTTCGCTGCACAAGTCATTGTCGATTTCGAACAAAGAAACTTAATAAAATTGTTTTAAGGCGTGTGTTTTAACAAATATTGTGATATAAAAAGTTTATCAACACTCCAAACATTAATTTAGTTTATCGAACGATCCAGTACAATCATGGTTATACCAATAACTTCTCAAATCCTCTCAAAAGCCAAAAAAATAAAAATTAAAAATTAAAAGATCATATTGTATTGCATTGAATCCTCACAACTCGCAAAGGCAGTATTTTAGGTATTTGGTCAATTTGAAGCCTATCCAATGGTGCAAATATACTTTATTTTGTTAATGAGTTTGGTTTTGATTTAAAATTTTCGAAATTCAAACATTGGGGGACAAAGCAAAGGCCACACGAGGAGAATTGCTAGAGGGTCTTGGGACAAGACGCAATGCCTTCACTTTCAAACCAGCATGCAAACTAAATTTTTTAAGTTAAATTTTTTGTTTTGTTCTTAATCTTTGTTTAGAGATGGATAAATTGTGTAGCTTCAAATGGAGGCAAATTTTCCAAACCCCAAAACATGTTAACCTATGATTGTTAATATTCATCAATTTTACATTTTTGTTTAACGTAAAAGTCCCTAAAATGTCCGAGTTTCAATTTAGAAACAAAGAAAAACAATCAGAAGAGATTAAGTAAGGTGCACCATTAATTAATCCTCCATCTTTTGCATATATACCTTTGACAACTTCATTTTCACATAAAAACTCTTTAAATTTTGTACTACATGAGGGCCACTCATGAATAAGAAGTAAAATGTCCAATTAAAAATATTTTAAAATAAAAAAATATTTAAGTAAAACTGAATTATCAAAAGTCCCCCCTAACTTTTCTAAATATTTTAAAAAAAGCTTCCTTACATTTTTTAATTTAAAATACTTCGGAAAACATCCTATAAAGCATATATAATTTTTTTTACATCTACTATAAGTGTTAAATTGATGATGTTAATATTTTTTTAAGACAAAAAAATACAACTCTACTCACCATATTTAATTTTAAGAAACCACTTCTACAATTTTTAATTATTTACAAAAAATCTCCATAAATATTTTAAATTGGATTAATGTGAAAAACCATAATGATATAAAATAAATATTAATATATTTTATATTACATTTATTATATCATTTCTTGAAGAAGAAAAATACTAGCATTAAATCCGTTCGAACGTATAGTATCGAATACATCGTTCGAACGGGGCAAGAGAACCATTCCAACATCGAGTGCAAATATTTTGAAGATTCAGAGGCGTTCAAACGGACAAAAGGATCGTTCGTACGCATAATATACCAAAATCAAGTTTTTTATTCTCCCGAAAGAGACTAGTTCCGATGCTATTTGATATAACTTGGATATGAGCATAAAATTTGAACTTCCGAAAAAGTCTTCAAATGGTCACAATTGATATATCTTCAATTTCTCTTTGACTCGATCAAAGTTTGTTTGTATGTTTTGTATGTCTTCTTTAACATTGCATTATCTTATATATGCGAGATTTTGTTCGTGTCAATTTGTGTGTCTCATAAAACATTTGCCAATTTATGTTTTAATTTTCATGCTGCTATTTATAATTAACTTTACAATATTATGTGTTATATTGTGATAGTTCGAGAATGTTTTGTTAGTATTATCCTTGTACGTATTTCGGTCCAACATGCATGAAAATAAAAACACGTGCTATATACTACAAAATGCATTTTGCAACATTGGTCATTATGTTAATACATATTGATTATGTGTTCGAAGAATATATTAATTTGACATAATTTTGTTATCATATTAATATATTATTTTATTATTATTATATCAATGCATATGCTTATTATTTGTCATTGATTGTATGATTTACAATTGAATTTCGGTCCAAAACAATTACCAGCATCATCTATTGTTAGTTCAACAACTAGAGGGGTTAAATCTACCTTTGTAGAGTTTTTTTAATATCTAAAATGTGATGTGATTTCTTACATATTCAATAAAAGTAGGGGCTTTTCAAAAAATCTTTACTAAAATTAAACTTTTGTAGAGGGCATATTTGTAAGAATTCATGGATGTTTATTAACCACAAAAGACAAGCAATTGGGCATGACCAAAAAAATTGTGCCACCCTCAAGGAAGTAAGGTTTAATTAGTGATAGAGACAAATTATTATCTTTGGTTAGAAAACTTGAGTTAGGTTGGATATTGGCCTTATTAGTAGACCAAAGACTTGACCATCTTGAACATACAATTATGTTTTATCACTCACATCACAATCACTAAGTTTAGAGCTAAATCATATAAGCTCATATATACATACATATGGGATTCAAATCAAGTTATCTAATCAAACATATGCAATGCAACAAGAAAAAGATTTGACAAATATATCATAAAGGGTTTTCGGATATTCATGCTAACAGTTTCATGCCCTAATTACACCAAGATGGCTCTTGTGGACTTTAACTGGCTTTGCTAACTGCTCAAGAAACCCGGGAAAGGGAAACAGTGATTATAAAATATTAAAATGCAAATCCAAATTATTTAACGTAAAATTATGTACTGGCTTTTTGTAGATTGTGACCAATTTGGGATCAAATTGGACCTAAAATTTGGCTTATTAGGCAAAAAATGTAGTCTTGGTGGAGTCTTAAGTACCACAAACATCATGTTCTTATCAAATACAAGTCGGCATGACTATTAGGCCGAAACATTGAGAAGTTGAAATGAACACAAGTGGGCTTCCAAAACCTCAAATTTATTATTTATAAGGCCTAATTTTACTAAGGCGAGGCCATTTTTTTCATTTTCTAGCCCATATAATTTTAGAAACAAAATATCATAACAGAAGATAAGCTTCTAAGAAGATCACATCAATTATACTCCTCACTCTTCTTCTTCTTCTTCTCCCATCTTCTCTACAGCTATGCTATCCATCTCTCACCCGAAACCGACGACCTCTCTGAGACCCAAATTCCGGGAAGCTTTCTTACCCAAATTCCACCCGGTTAAATACAAACCCAAATTCAAATTCGCCATCTTCGCAAAATTACTGCCATTCTCGCAACCACCTCAAGCTCCACCTGGACAAGTGTACCAGCCATTCAGACCGCCACCCACCGCTCCACTTCCACCTCAATACCGTCGTCTAGACGTAACCGAGCTACTCGATGTACTACGTGATCGACTCGGGCTCTGGTACGAGTACGCTCCGATCATTTCTACTCTCTCTCGCGACGGCTTCACCCCAGCTTCCATCGAAGAAGTCACGGGTATATCTGGTGTAGAACAGAACTGCCTCGTTGTTGCCGCACAGGTATTGTATACAATTCAAATTCAGTCTACTACAATTGCCAAATTTTTATAACCACAATTATTTATCGTCAGGTTCGTCTCTCTCTCGTATTATCGGAAACATTCCCGCAAGAAATGATCGCCTTCTTCGACTCGGGCGGAGGTCCTGAGCTACTATACGAGTTACGGTTACTCAACACCCAACAACGTATCGACTCGGCAGCACTCCTAATCAATCACCGCATGGAGCCGCGCGGCTCCATGGAGCTCGCTCGTGCAATCCGAGACTTTCCTCGTAGACGAGGAGACTCGGGATGGGATTCCTTCTCTGCCGATTCTCCCGGCGATTGTCTAGCCTACACGCAATTCCGCCTCAGCAAAGAAACCCTCGTCGAGAACGATCGAGTCGCCGCTCTTCAGAAAGCATTGGATTACGTGGAGACGGAGAAGGCGAGGGCGAAGATAATGGAGGAGATGGAGAAGGGGAAGGACGAAAGAAAGAAAGAAGAGGAGGAACTGGCGAAAGAAGCCGTGGCGGTTACTGTCGTTCGATTGAGATACGGCGAGATTGCAGAGGCTACTTCGGTAATTTTACTTCCCGTCGTGAAGGAATTAGACGGGGCGAAAGGTCTTGCGGATGCACCGGGGAAATGTAAGTCGGAAGGGGAACTTGGCGTGGTGGTGGCGGAGAGAGGATGGGGGAGATGGGTGGTGGTGCCGAGCTGGGCGCCGGTGGCGGAGGCGGAGGAAGCGGTGGCATTGGAAGTATTGGATGGGAGGAGATTGCCGTGGAAGAGTATGCAAGGAGTGGAGGAGACGGTTTTGGTGGTGGTTGATAGGGCGAGTAAAGACGTCGAGTTGGAAGGGGCGTATGTGGTGGAGAGAGATGGGAGGTTGGTTGTGGAGAGAGGGAGGAGATTGAAGGCGAATGGGGTGGACAAGGCGGTGGCGGCTGCGGTGTTAGTGGTCCGGCCACCTCGCGAGCAGAATGATATGATTGGAGATGATGAATGGGATTGATTGGAATTTTGGATGATTTATTGTTTTTTTTTTTTTTTTAAATCTTGGATTATTGGATTGTATTTAGAAAATAAATTTTGTGAATTTTAAAATCTAAAAAGTACAGGGAAAAGAGAACATAAAACAAATAGCAATCAATACTGATAATCTTAAGACTTCAATAAATTAAGTTTCAAAAAGAAAAAAAAACCACATGAAAATTTTAAATCCAAAACCTAGAAAAAAGCAAGCTAAAATTATCCGAACACGAAAAACATTTACGAATAAAAAAGACGCTATCCAAACTAATTCACACACACCTCAATAGAGCTAAATCCGAGCCCTCCCCCCAAAAAAAGAAGTACCGATACATAAATAGAATAAACCGAGAAACTCTTCCCAATTTCAACTTAAAATCAATTGGTTTTCGACTTGGAAGTCTTCTTCTTAGGCTGGCGTCTAGGAATCGAGTTCTTCATTCCGAGGAAGAAGAGCAACGCGCCCAATAACGCCAAATTCTGCATTCACGACAACGATTACATAAAAATCTAAATATAATATTGTATTATATTAATATTAATATATTATTACCTGAATGGACTTGATGAAGAGCTGGATGAACTCGGTCCTCTCGATATCATAGTTGTAGAAATCATACACGATTGGGGTGATTACTGCAAGGTATGCGATCTACACGAAAAGAAATGTATACTTAGAAAAGAAATGAACTTTATAGAAAGAGAGATGAAAAAGGAGAAAACAGACCAAGAGATAGGCGCCGAAAGAGCTGCTGAAGATGAAGAGGAGACCTCCGAGTCCTTTCAGAGCAATGGTGGCTCCGACTACATGCATCATCTGCGCGAATATGTGAATAATTAGGGGTTGAAATGAAAATAAGAATGTGATGTATGAATTGTAGGTGAATTAATACTCACTTCGATGTGAGGCAATGCTACTCCGAGATTAGAGGTGATGTGCTTCGTTAGCACGGTGAATTTGGGCTTCAATGCCTTTGCTGCTGGTCCACCGTCTGTTCCGAATTCGCTAAACCTGCACAAATTAGTTAATGAGTGGTTAGAAATCGACTGAGGTCTTGATTAAATGAGAATTATCATGATCCAAATTTTGTTTGTGATCATAGCTTGAAATCTTAATGCCTGCACAAATAAAATTTAATCATGAACAAAGTTCAGCACACAATTACATCATAAAACCAGATCCAAATACACTTAAGGATTATGATTTCTAATTCATAATCAGACCATAACGAGCTATTCAATCCAAATCGGCTAAATTCAAATATTTAATTATCAAATCTACTCCGATC
Organism: Luzula sylvatica; assembly: GCA_946800325.1. Lineage (NCBI taxonomy): Eukaryota > Viridiplantae > Streptophyta > Magnoliopsida > Poales > Juncaceae > Luzula > Luzula sylvatica. The sequence continues at coordinate 36,294,064 of OX326956.1, forward strand.
CACAACACTCAACAGATCGTCTACATATACTAAAATTTTCAATCATACACCCCTAATATCAGTCTCCACGATAAAAAAAAAAAACACAATAAAACACAAATAAACCCTAGATCCTAACCGAAACAACAGATCTCACTAAATCTCAAACCAAATCAAATCAGATCTATAACAAAAACAAAAATACACTTACTCCTGGTAGGCGGAGAGGAGGAAAACAGAGGCGAAGAGAACCCGTCCAGCAAAAGATACGAACCCCATTTCTCACTCTAACAATCACAAAATCACACAAAAAATGACGACTCAGATTCAGATCTAGATTTCCCTTCCACTCTCTCTGTCAAAGAATTTGTCGGCTCAGATTGGGAGAGAAGAAGAAGAGGAAGGAGGAGAGATTCAAAATGATGTAACAGCCCGTAACATTACCTTGAGAATCTCGTCGATCCCGTTTATAAAGACCCTCCTCACCAAAGTTAATTCTTAATACCCCATTTAACCGAACTAATTACTCACTTACATGTGGGCTCCACAATATATAATACAATCAATAATTAATTAGATTTCCCGGTACACCTGGTATTTGTACACCGCGTACGTAATTTCCAACGAATGTATTTAGACCAGGTGCATATAAGAATCGGAGTAATATACAATACGACAGTAACTTTTTTCTCACTGACTTGTGGGTACCACGAAATTAATATTTGGATATAATTTGGTAAGACGCGATGTATGTGTGCCGTGGTATTCGGAAGAAGAGAGGGAGCATAGACCGGGTTCAGACAAGGGTTTGTAAACGAAGACAGACCGCAGTCAGACTTGAAGGAAGCAAATTTACCCCCGGATCTTCACGGAAATTTCGAGGAAGCCACGCTGCTATATTCCGCCGTTTCAAATTCATCCAATGAATTAATGCCACGTGTAATATAAATTAATTTTATTTTTTGTAGGCCCAATATTTAATGGGCTAATTAAGGCCTATAAATTAGTTGATATTAATTTTTTTTTTATTAAATTTATTTAGTCACATTACTTTTCATCATTTTATTGTCTCATTTGTGATTGATGTGAACCCGAAAGCTACAATAATTTATTTTTAATTAATTGTTCAAAACTAACTAAATTATGTACCAACCAACAATATCTAGCTAAATATTTATATATGAAAGATGAAACTTGCACATTTTACTCTCTCCAGAAACTAAATGCCCTAATTAAATAATTTTATATGCCTATTACACAAACTGGACAAACCAGTATGATTCGACTGGAGAGGTTTATGGGACTGGAGATGTAGACTGTGTTTTTTTGCCAGACCAGACATTCTTCTTTCTCGGTATAACAAAAACTAAAAGCCCTAACATACCAAATATTTCTTACTAAAAACTTACTGAACGTAATATATATTATGCCACATCAACCTTCGTATAAATGTTGTAGGATATGTATGTGCTGTTAACAAATGTCACTATATACTTTTCATTGATTTTCTCTCTTCTTTTGTATTTGTCACACACAAGAGATTATTAGTAGCTCTTAACACTGTATTCACGACATTAACGGAGATTACCTCTCCTTGAACTACCATCGACAACCCATATTTTCCTCTCTCTCTTCGTTAATGGAAACGAGGTCGAAGCTCGTGGTTATTTCATCAATTTTGTTCTTGCTTGCGGGTTTCGTTTATAGTCAGGCTCAGTACGGATCGTTACAGTCGAGCTTTAGCCAGCATGATCTCTGGCTTAGTCCTTACGATTGGACTTACCTCAGAGGTTTTATTGTTCTTCTAATTTTAGTAATTTTGCTTTGTTTTCTGGATTTTTGATTTTTCATACCCTTTTTAGGAAAAAAATTTATTTGATATACAAAGAATAGAGAATTATAAAATGCATGCAATTCGTTTGGTTTCTTAATCTATTTAAAAAATTGAAAGATACAATCTTTGTGAAAGAAATTCACAAAATTGATGTGTTTTTTTCACAGTTGAGGTGCCACCATGGTTTTCTTCAGTCGCGATGACCTTTTTATCTAACATTAATATTGTAAGTATATTCAATTTGTACTTCTCCTTTTATAATCATGTAAATACAATTGAGGATACTTTTATAATGATTAATATTATTTTGAACTTTATGTAGGATAGAGAAAAAATGAATGGTTTATCTAATGAAGAAATACCAGTAATTTGCTTCAAGGATGGAAATCCTCCAATTCCAGATTTATCCGATACTTATTTGAATACATTATGTATGTAATTCAATTCATAATTCCTCGTTATAATTTTTTTAAAAGTTTAACATATCATAGAAATATCTGATTTATAACGAATCATGACAGGAAAGTTATTTGTTGCAGTATCGACTTTTCGTTCCATCGGGTCAAACGGGTCATTCTCCTATTTAGAGCAATGCGTGCCTTTTCAATCAAATCTCACTATTATATTAACAAACGAACAGGTAATAATTATAATCAAAATTAAATTATAAATATAATTACAATTATAATTATATATTCTACCATTTTTAAATAATTTTCTCCTCAGATTTCTTCAGGAACTTATTACATTGGATATTTCAACAAACTCGGGCCCGCACGTACCCAATCCAAAATGGTACGTTACAATTTTTTTCAATTTATGCACATTTTAATATTCATTTACTAATTTATTATTTTTAATTGCAAGTAAAAATTTCAGATTAGTAGAGGCAAATCATACAAAATCACGACAAGTATCGACATATCAACTTGTCCAATTTCTTCTTCGTATGGACAATATTGTAATTTTACAATTTACCCCCTTTCTTGCTCCCCAAGTAATTCGAATATCTCTGTGCAAGCGGGCCCCACTTCCATTTTGTGTTCAGATTCCTCGAATGGATCTTCCTGCCTTGGTCAAACAGAGAATTACTCGAAATTATATTATTTGGACATTACTAGTGTTTCTTTGCAATATGTATTATCTTTAAAACCGGTACGGAATAATCAGAGCATTGGTATTAGGGGTTACGTGCGGTACGATATGGTACCGAATGGAGAGGCGTATAATGAGTATGATTATGTAGTGGAAATAAGTGGGTCCCAATTGGTTTTGGATTTTCCAAGAATTGGGAGGTGGTACATTTTAATCGAGGCAATTAATCCTACCAGCGGTACCAATGGTACAGGTTTAGAGTATTGTTTCTCTTTGGAGTGGCAAGTGGTATCTTGTTTCAACGGAAAAACCGGTACCAATTGTTCGTATAATTTGCATGTACTCGAGGTAAGATAATAAATTATAAATCACTAATCGTTTAATTTCTGTGCATTATTATAAAAAAATACGATTTTTGTGAAATTGCAGAGAATACCCAAAAGGAACCCTGCAATTCCTTTCGATTCATATTATCTCCCCCAAAACGGGTCTACATACAGCCCTTCTTCGTTCCCTCTACAAAATTTATTAACCAATTATTCATCGAATAATAAAGACTCGTACCAATATACTGTTTTCTTCTTGGATATACCAAACGGCGCAGCGGGTTCGTTAATACACGTCTTGATCAAATCAACCGAAATAAATAGTTTCGAATTGTTTGCTAAGTATGGGGGTTTACCATTGAATAATACTTTTGATTATCGCTCGACCGGTACGAATTTTATTGGGAATCCAGTGATGTCGAACGGTACCGCCAATGGTACCGCCGCCATAGGTACCGATGGGGGTAATTTGTTGGAGATGTTTATCATTTATGCGAAAGAAGGGACGTGGAGTTTTGTGTTAAAGCACCCTGATTTGAAATTATTAGATTCGAGTCCTTCTATGTATGTTTCGCTCGTGGGGTGTTATAAAGGTTGTAGTTCTCATGGCTCGTGTAAATATGGTGTTGATGAAAGCGGTTTGACATTTTACAGGTTAGTCCCTCATATTTGCATTATTTTTTTTTTATGAATTATGATAAAAACAAATTGTAATTTTGTAACTTTTGTTGTAGTTATTGTTTGTGTGATAGAGATCATGGTGGATTTGATTGTAGTAATGTACTTGTCACACCAAAAGGTTTTTATAATTTAATATAAACCCTTATATAAAATAAAACCCTAAGCCCTAAAATATTGTAGGGCACGTGTGGCAGTCAATATTTTTAATAGCCTCGAATGCCGCAGCTATTCTCCCCGCTTTGTGGTCCCTTCGTCAAAGGGTTTGTTATTTAATTTATAATTTTATATTCATATGATTTTTATGTTAATATTATTATTTATTATTATTTCGAAGGCATTTGCTGAGTGGGTATTATATACATCGAGCGGGATATCGAGCTCGTTATATCACGCTTGCGACGTGGGAACTTGGTGCATTTTATCTTTTCGCGTGTTACAGGTATACCATATTAACGTACAATATACCATTTTATTATTGTTTATTCTTTTTTCTTTTGATGAATTAGTTTTTGGACTTTTGGCTATCGTTTATGGCGGTGGTGAGTACGTTTATATACATGGCGACGATAGACGAGTCGTCGAAACGAGCAATTCACGCTGGCGTTTTTATTCTAACCGCAATTTTGGCCGCAACGGGTGCAACCAGGCATGAACCCTAAACCCTAAACCATAATATATTTGAAGTTTGTGATTTTATAATGTTGGGTTAATTAAATTGCAGGACATCGAATATTGTGATAGTGGTAGCAATTGGGGCTTTTGGGCTTTTGGTTGGGTGGTTATTAGAGTTTAATCAAGCGAGACGAATTGTAAATTGGTCTCGGATTATTAATTTTCGTTTATCAGACGTGCATTTTCGGTATGTTTTTTTATTCGATAGAGTAAATTTAGGTTTTTATTTTATTTTATAAATTTTGGTGTAAAATATATGCAGGTATGAGAATGTAACCGCCGTGTTTTGGAAGCTTCTGGAAGCGTTGAAGAGGAGGTTTCGATGGGAGTTTTTGATTGTAGGGTTTGTATTTTTAGCTTTTGCGGGTACGAGTCGGAAACTCGAATCCAATATGGACTACTGGATTTGGCACAGGTAAAACAAAAAAAATATTTTTTGTTAATTTTGAAAGGTAATGATTTGTGATTTGATTTTGTTGCAGTTTGTGGCACATAACGATATACACGTCGTCTTTTTTCTTTCTTTGTTCAATCCGAGCTACTGCACGGATTTATGAGCTGGCTCGACAAAATTCCTCTTCGGGGATTGATTTGGGAGAAGCTTAAAAATGAAATTTTCTATAATAGAGAATAAAGTATATGTTTACTATAGTAAAGAAAGAGAGTAGGAACAAATGTACAGTTCATTTTGGTATTTTACTTCCGTGAATTCTTCAGTGCACTAAGATTACTTTTGAGAGTATAATTTTATTGTGTTTGGTATAAAAATTTAGTTTCTTAATCAAGCAATCACCTTTTTATGTTTTTTCATTATTTCTCTCTAATATCTTAACGAAGACTTACCTCCTAAGTAAGTGTATTATTGGTCTGGTGGGGGTGCGTGTGTGTGGTGGTGGTGTGCGTGTGTGGGTGTGTGTGGGTGTGGCCCACACACACCGTGTGGGGAGCAAGGTGACCAATGGTCAATATATAATTTTTTTGAGGTGAAACTTAATTGTCGTTAATATTTTTGATATCATTTTTTATTTATGATACCAATGAAACTTGAATCATTGATCTTTGGTATTTTGTGATAAACAATTTACTACTAGGTTAAGGGCATCAGTAATATATAATTATTAATAATGTGATATGTATTAAGAGTATTTTCTCATTAATTATTAATAATTCATATTTAAAAAATATAATTATTGTTATGAATAATAATAATAAATAATAATAATAATAATGTTGTGTGTGAATATCCATTCATGCATATATCGAAAGCTATTATACTCTTAAGTCTCTTTAATTCCATAACTTCGAAGGTTTTTGATATTTTTAATTAATTTGATCAATTGTAATTTAATTATAGTTTTTAGGACTCCTTATATAAATAGAGGTCATGTTATGTACTAAGTTGTGACAATTTGAATAAAACATTTCTTTTCTTCTCTCCTTATTCTTATTTTACTTATTTTATCACACCTTATCATCACAAAATGGCTATGTTATCTTGAAATCAAATCGAAGACTCAAAGATTTATCGTAGTTACCAATCCTTGGATCAGACCTAAAGGTACACATTAATTTTATTTCTTTTTATTATTTTTATGCAATGTTTTTTCTCTTATTTGAGTTCAAGTTTTGTTTTATTCGAATTTACTTTGCTTAATGTACAAAAAAAAGTTGCAACTTAATTTTTGTTAATGCAAAGTGAAGTTGCGAGTTTATTTCTACAGTGCATCAGAAGTTGCAAGTTTATTGATGTACCAAAAATTGTAAGTTTATTATTCTTCATGTATTTGAAATTGTAAATTTGTCGATGCTTATAAAGTTCAAATTTTTTTTTCGTACTGATGCACCTGAAGTTGCAAATATACTTATTCATGCACTTGAAGTTGTTAGACTATTTTTTTATGCATACAATTATTTGTGTTTAATATATCTACAATCGTAATATTATTTTCATTAAAAGCATCTGGAGTTATGTATTTATTTTTATTGATTCACTTGTTTAATTACTTTTATTTTGCTACCAAAAGTTGCATGTTTATTTTTATTATTGCAACCGGAAATTACCTGTTCAAATTATGCACCAGAAGTTGCAAGTATATTTGTTTTTATTTTATGTACATTTATTTTTTCGCTCATTTATTTTTATTTATATATGCACTTGTAGATGCAATCCAGTTTATTAATACCCATGAAGTTTGAAATTTGATCTTATCGAAGTCTGAAGTTTCCATATAAAATTTCTAGGTTTGAATTAAAGATTGTCTCTCTTTCAAAAAAAAAGAATTAAAGATTGTCTCAATAAGTTGTTAGTGTTATTGAAATCATCTCGAGTTGCAAGATCGTGAAATATACAACATATTCTAGTCAATTATTTGGTAGTGTCATCGAAGCATGAAGTTTCATGCATAAATTTTTGATCTGAATAAATATTTTGTAGAAAAAGGAGTAATTGAAAATATTCTAGTCAATTATTTTCTAGTTATTATGCATGAAATTTGATCGAAATAAGAGAATTTAAGAATTATTTGTATTGATATTATGATGTCTTTTTGTTGAGAAATAAATTAGATTGTGGATTAATTTTATTCCATAAGTGAATGTTGCCTCAAATGCTTATGTCCAAATTTTAACGGACAATACGGTGTTGATCATAATTACAAAGAATCTGAACATATATTCTTCAAGTTGTGACTTGAAATAGTTGTACCACTCATACACTATGTGATCTTATTTTGTTTATCAAATTTTTTGAAGAGGAGAAGAAGAAGAATAAGAAGAAGACATGTTTTTCTTAACTATCAAGATAAAATTTATTTTGTATCAGATTGCTTATTTAATTAATAAAGAGATATGTAGACTCGGTTTTTTCTTTCGTCTGCCTGGCGGAGTTCGAGATCTTCTTCGTGCTCTTCTTTCATATTGTCTTTCTCCCCTTTCTTCAAAAATTCTGTTTGTTTTCTTAAGCCTCAAATTGTTTACTCGAATTGAACTCAATTTGGTGATTTCATTCGCAATTGGACTGGGATCGATTTGAAATTGAACTTACTTATTCGAAATTGTACCAATTTATCCAAAATTATATTCTGCCAAGACCATATTAGTTAGCAAAACACAGATCAAATTTTCAATATAACGTTGTAATGCTATATTTAATAAATGAGGGGTTTGTTCGTAAAAATGGCAATGCAATTGGATTAGATCAACAGTGTATATTAAATGAGGGATTATATTTAATAAATGAGGGGTTTGTCTAGATTATATTAAAACGAAATAAAAAGTTATTAATTACATGAGGGAACATATTAAAAATGAATCATACACGTTACAACTAGCCCTTTACAATACACAAATTTTTGATGCGGGATAGAGCAAACGTTAGTTGTCCCGCGGAATTAGTTACAAAAAGAGAGCCATAGTTGCGCATCATGTACAGCTCGGTTTGTGGTAACCCAAACGGATGGGGTTCTGACTTCTGTCATTAAAAAGTTTCTCGTTCCTCGTCTTCCAAATGCTCCAGAGAGTGGCCGTCCATATCGTCTTGATCCAAATGTTTGAATTTTGATTTTGTTTTTAGACATACTGAATATGATGGTAGACTGAAAAGTTTGGGGCTCCAAAATTGAAATTGAATTTAGATTAGATTTAGCAATCAGGAGAGAGAGAGAGAGAGAGAGAGAGAGAGAGAGAGAGAGAGAGAGAGAGAGAGAGAGAGAGAGAGAGAGAGAGAGAGAGAGAGAGAGAGAACATCATTTTGGTACGTATACAAATAGCAAAAACACACGTAGAAATATAATAACCATTTACTTTTTATTTTAATTTTTAGGGTAATTTGCTGATTATCATTAGGAAGCTAATAATGATCTAGGCAATCTGATTCCGAGCGACCATCATTAATAAGCAATCTGCCAAGTCAGCATTCTCTCTCTTTTTTTCTTTCTCAAGATCAATGAGGGAGAAAGGAAAATGGAAGTTGGTAGCTGCTGTGGTAGCTGCCGCCACCGCAGTCGGTGCTGGATATTTCGTGATTCGGCGTTCAGCCGCGAGTTCCACTCCGCGCATGCGGTAGTTAGTTCCTCTTACTCTCTTAGATAATCATAGTTCTATCATACACCCCTTTTGCTTATGATACACCTATTTTCAAGGATATTTTGCGTAATTATCAATTAATAAATATTTAAAGTAATTTTTCAAGTGTATTTATCAATGTTTTAAATTGCGATATTGCGGTCCATTGCGGGCGGGTCTTTTTTGCAGCGGATTGTGTTTGCGGACGCAATTGCGGCGCAATGAACTTATTGCGGACAGTCGTTGCGATATTAAATTATGTAAAAATAATAGTTTGTTTAAATATATTTTTCACAATATTTTCTTCTAAAAAGGATAAAAAAGTTGATTGTCCAGGAACATTTTCAGTATAAATAAAAGTTGATCATAAAATTTTCATTAAAATGACAATTATACGGGATCTTTGGATTTGTATTTTGTTGAAGAATTTTTTGTCGACATCCAAAAATATCAAAACACTATAACTCAAATTTTAAATCGAAACATCAATGAAATACAATAAAAATTATGAAAGCCATATATTTATAGATGAAAATGACATATTTTAGAAGTTATGTATGTTATGAGTATATTTTATCAAATATTTTGATAATAAAACATGGAAACAAAAAACGCCGGCTTTTCTCTCTCATGGAAAGAGCTGTTCATGGAGGCGATTTTCAAAAGAGAGGGAAACTAGCGAAAGTGGATACCGGGGATGGATGGTGGCAAATCAAGAGAATCCAAAGCTACAACCCTTTCAAGTACACACCGTACAGAAGAAACCCCACTACAAAACAATCTCTCCCCCACAAAACCCACCCCCACCATTCACATTACCACAACCAAACACAAAGAGCCCAAAACCCTAACGCCATGCAAGGCAATTACGCAAACCAGGACCACAAGACAAGGAATGAGAGAAACATGAGGCACACACACGGGCAAAACGGACCCCCCCACAGGCCCCGCAACCAAGTGTGGCAGCGGATAGGCCCCTCGGGCGGAACACACGGAGCACAGACTGTCTTCAACGATGCTGCCCAGCTTTCAGCACACTCCACCTCCAACGCACGCGTACCACCACCTGTGGGTATACTGCCAAGAAAAAGACAGATCGATGAGGGGACCCCACTCCCGTACCCTCCGGACCCAAACAACCCCGCCTGGTTCGGATTGTGCCTGAAATGCACCTCGCCGGACCACCCGACTTCGGAATGCCGACGTCCACGTGCATGCTGCCACTGCAAAAAACCAGGTCATTTGTACAAACTCTGTCAGCTTAGAATGCAGGATCGAGACCGTGGCGTACTTTTTAACCCCACCAACAAGCCCCTGGTTAAAATGCCTCCGCAAAACGCTCCCCCGCCACTCTGTTTCATCAGGGCCTCACCAGATCACGCCAACGAGCTAAGAGAGCTACATGCAGCAATCGTCCTGGACACAACAGTAAAACCGAGCCATACCCTCCATTCTCTGAACTCGCTCATCCAAAGGACCACAGATTGGAACTCCAACTATGAGCTCGTGTACTGGGGTGACAATAAATTCCTACTGAGGCCACCCAAAACAAATGACAGAAACCACTATATCGAACAATATAGCCCGAAGATGGAGAGGGAAGGGGTTGTAATATATCCCTGGTCAGTAGCTATCGGCGCTAGAGTTATACACTACAACTACAAAATGGAGATTGACCTCACCAATCTCCCCCTAACAGCGTACTGCGAGCGAGAGATTGACAACATTTGCACGTCAATTGGAGAGGTACTAGACCATGGCCCTATACTGCACCTAAGATCACTCGAAAAATTAAGGATAATAGTGGCAACCACCGAGCTCAAAGAACTGCCGCCGTATGTTAATTGCTTGTCAGATGGACATATCCGACAAGTCCATATTCGAGGAGGCAAGGCAATCCGTGAAACGGCATTCTTTTTCAGACCACCGGATGCAACACCACCTAACGAGCACTTCGTTCGGGTCGATAACCTCATCAAAAGACCACAACGAGAACCGACCGAGAGCTCGAAATCAGAATACTCGCCCGAGCCCATCAAATCACCCCCACCAAAAAAGAAAGGAGCGGACCATCAATCCTCGTCTGAATTGAGAGCTTTAGGAACGGCACTCATGGAAAGAGGTCAAACGAATGATGCCTTGATTCGTCTGTGGAAATTGGCACCGCCCTCAAAAGAGAAGGACGACCTCGCGCCGCTAGTTTTTGGCGGGACCTCCCAAACACGACCGGAGCCCTCAGACAAAAAACAAAAGACACACGAAAACTCAACCAAAAAACAAGCTCCGGTGCATGCCATTGTCGTCAGCCAGCCTGCAAAGCCTCACGATGAGCCGGGTCCACACAACTCGATGGCCATCATTGCAGCAGAAAAACAAGGAGACAAGCAACGCATGACCTCCCACCAACCGCCGAGTTTCACTGACAGGACCATGGACAACGTGATGGGACAAGAGTCACCAGAGATGGTGAGAACAGAAGCAAAGCAGAACAAGAAACGCCAGAGTACGGAAGGCAAAACAATCAATCGCCGTCTCACTTGGGAAGAGAAAGGAAAAGGGGTAGCGCATGGGTCCCCAACAAAAAGCACAGGTATATCCCTCTCTCTCTCTCTCCCATCATTTAATGATACACACAGAACACGAGGGGAAACAAGGACAAAGAATAAAAAGCCATTAATTGTTCGGTCACTGTTAACAATGACCCTGCAAAAAATTAGAAATAATTTAAAACTAAGAAAAAAGAGGGAAAGAAAATTAAATAAGAAAAGGAAAGTAACCTTGAAAAGTAAGGAAAACAACAATAAGCCCCTATGCCCAACAAGTACAGTATTAAAGCCCAAAGTTGGAAAAAAGAACATAAGTCACAAATCAAAAAAATACTTAGAGATAACACAAATAAGCCCTCAGCCAATTAAAACCGACAAACAAAAGAGAAAGTCAAGTAGAGCAAAAATTATAGAACTACTAGAAATGGAGGCTGATAGCCCGGGTCCACTAAGTGAAACCCAAATAGAGAAAATAAAAAATATGTGCGGGCTCAACAAAAGAGAGTCAAAAAATTATGAAAACGAAAACACAAAACAAAAAGACCCAAACACACACATGCAGATTGTCCCATATGTGCAAAATAATGGGGGTAATAAGTCTCTCAATATACTGAGTACAAACAAGTCTAACGAAACAACACTCAATCCCTCTAACATGCATAATTCTATTACAGTGAAAATTGCTCATGAGGAGGATTTCAATGGAAAATTCGACTTCGAGGACACCACTTCGCAGCAAGTAGATTATGGAAGTGAGAAGGACCTCTATCCATAGAGGAATCCAAGATCGCAAGAATATTTTGGAGCAAGTAAAGCTCAACTTTTGTGATTGAATCTAAGTGTTTTTATGTCTCTTTACAATTATCACTCTATTTTGGTTTGGAACGTTAGGGGTTTAGGTAACCCGGAAAAATGTAGGATCGTCAAGAATGTAATTCGAGATGCGAATTGTAATATTATTTGCCTTCAAGAAACAAAATGGGAACACCCCGACTATTTTAATCTAAAAAAAGTGGCCCCTCCAAACATAACAAATGTACACTTCAAAAAATCGATCGGAACAAGAGGGGGAATGATGACAGCTTGGGCTAGCATGTTCACCTTAGTGGATGCACAAATACTAGAATTTTCACTTAATATTACTCTTCAATTACCAAATGGGACAAAAATATTAATATCAAATGTCTATGGTCCAACAGAAGTGCAACAAAAAAATGACTTTCTACAAGAACTAAAGACAATTAACACAACCAACCTCCCTTGGATAATGGTTGGCGATTTTAACATGATTAGAAACATGAACGAAACAACAGGCTCGGCACACACGATGATAGAGATACTCGCTTTTAATGAAGTAATCAATGACCTCAACTTAAATGAAGCAAACCTTCAAGGAAAAGAATTCACGTGGAGTAACAAAAGAGAACAACCAAGCTTCTCGCGGCTTGATAGGGCCCTATACTCAGGACACTATCTAGTACAAAATATTGCCATAGCTCTACAACCACTTACCCTTCTAACATCAGACCACAACCCACTCAAGCTAACTTTCACAAAGCCAAATAACACTACGATACAAAAAATCAAAATGTTCGAAAGAGTTTGGTTACAAGGAACAAAATATAAGGAAATTTTCGAGGCCAATTGGGCAAATGTAAAGTTACACAACAACACGGCAAAAAACTTTACCTACAAATTAAACAAAACATGGGCGGCCCTAAACAAGCATAACAAAACAAAACAAAAAGAGGAAAAAGAAGAAAAAAATCAAATACATAACTATCTACAATTATTCGAATGGATGGAAGAGTCCCGCGAGTTGACCCCGTTAGAAAGAAAAACGAGAATTGATTTGAAAGAAAAAGCCTACCAAATTGGATGTGCGGAGGAAATAAAATGGCAACAAAGGTCCTCGGTCACATGGCTAAAATTAGGAGATAGAAACACCGCTTATTTCCATGCCATAGCCTCATCTAGAAGAAATCATAACAATGTCCCCAAACTAATAAACGAAAATGATAACACTGAGATAACGGACCCACAAGAAATAACCCAAGCTTTTTTCTCATACTTCAAAAATATTTTGGGAACCGAAAGCGAAAGCAACAACGAATGGGACCCGACCATACTCTTTGGCCAACCAAACCCGAACATACAGTGGGACTCGTTAACAGCCCCCTTCTCGGAGCTAGAAATAGCGGACACAATCCAGCAAATAAAACGAGGCAAATCGGCCGGACCCGATGGTCTGTCTGTTGAGTTTGTAATAGCGAGATGGAATGTCATGAAAGAAGACATATTGAAAATCATTCAAGACTTCTACCTCAACAAACTTGACTTGCAATGCCTCAATAAAGCCACTATTACATTGGTGCCGAAAAACCAAGGGGCCACGAGACTTGATGAATTTAGACCGATTAGTGTAATATCAATCCCAACAAAAATCATAACAAAACTTCTAGCTCAAAGATTGCAACTAATATTACCTAATATTGTTGACTCGCACCAAACGGCTTTCATCAAGGACCGATCAATTATAGACTCATATGCAACGGCAAGAGAACTAATCAACTACTACCACAAGAAAAAAATTCCCACCGTTATTCTTAAAATTGATTTTAAAAAAGCTTTCGACAACGTATCTTGGCCTTTCCTACTAAAACTCATGCAAGCGAGAGGCTTCCCTAATAAATGGCAACAATGGATAAAAAAGATATTATCGACCTCATCTTCCGCCATCAAAATAAACGGAAAAATCTCGGATTTCTTCCAACACAAAAAAGGCCTTAGACAAGGTGACCCCTTATCACCGCTACTCTTCGACCTAGTAGTGGACGCACTACAAGACCTAATAAAGGCAATTTCCCCGCTTACGATCACCTCCACAAGCAATAAGATCCCCACACTCCAATATGCGGATGACACCCTTATGTTCATTGAAGCGAGACCGGACAATCTTTACGTTGTGGATGGAGCCATAAAGGCCTTTGGGGAAATATCGGGACTCCAAATAAATAGACAAAAAACAAGCTATACACCGATAGCGGTACCGGACCGTTTTAACTCAACAATTGCAAATATACTCCAATGTGAAATGAAAGAATTCCCCATTAACTACCTAGGAATTCCGCTATCCATTAGAAAACCGAAAAAAATTACATACCTACCGCTAATCAACAAAATCCAAAATAAAGTAGCCGGTTGGAAGGGAAGATTCCTCTCAATAGGTGGGAGGATCACCCTAATCAAGGCAACTTTAAATGCGATACCGGTTTACAACATGCAAGCCTTGAAATTACCAAAATGGGTAACCAAGGAAATAGATAAAATCATGAGAGCCTTTCTATGGACGGGGGAAGACAAGAACAAGGTCGGTAAAAATCTAATTAATTGGGAAACAATATGCCTACCGAAAGAAAATGGAGGCTTGGGTATGCGACACCTAACCTCGATGAATGATGCACTACTCCAAAAATTCCTTTGGAAATTAGACAAAAAACCGGACAACCTTTGGTCCACTTATATGAAAACACTATATGGAGTAAATAATACCGATGAAATGCAAACAATAGGACAAGGCCGAGCAAGCTATTTCATAAGGGATATACAAAAACTAAAACACATCTACGACATCTCAACGACAAAAGACACTCAATCCAATGAGATAACGTGGAACTGGGAAACATCCAAAAATTATTCTGCAAAATCGGCATACCGGCTCCTACGTGACCCCGGAGTATTAAACAAATGGCAGAGACATATCTGGACCACCAAAGCCCCGCTAAGGGTCCGATTTTTCTTTTGGATAGCATCGCACAACAAAATAAATACAGCCGAGATCTTGCAAAGAAAAGGCTGGCCAACCATCCAAGCATGTATACTTTGCGGAAGGGAAGAGGAAACAAGAGACCACCTCCTACTCAAATGTCCATATGCCATTGCGACTTGGAGCATAATAAATAACGAAACAAACAGGGGGGTCCCGAACACGAACCACCACTCCATGTTCCTCGAATGGGATGAACACCGCTCAAAACTTCAAAAAGATCAAAGGAAAATATGGAACACGCTTTGGATGGCGACACTATACGAAATATGGAAGGAAAGGAATAGACGAATCTTCCAAGGCAAAACGAGCTTACCGCAACAAACAGGCCGAAGGGCAATCGATGAAGCAACTTCCTGGAGCAAATACACGAACTAATCCTCCTCTTCGCTTCTTCTGCTTTTCTATTTTTATTTACAATATTTTTCTAAATTTTTGTACCGCACTACAACTATAGAACCATACTGTACATACGAGTTTCCAACTCTTTTTATATAAAAACCTCCTTTAAGGTGTAGCTTTCGCTACCCTTAATTCAAAAAAAAAAAACATGGAAACTAAGTATTAAATAATCTCAAAAATTATGTTATAATGTTTATATTAAATAATTCTCGACGAAATTAATTTAACGTGTGTTTCGTGTTTAATTCAGGGTAAAAGACAAAATTTCACAAATTCAAACCCATCATTACGTTCCTCTCGTCGAGACGAGCGATTTCAATATAAATTTCGTGTAATTTGATGGAAGGATTTGAAAATTACAACGATTTGAATATTATCCCGCAATTTGTACCCGCAATTACCGCAATTTTCCCGCAATTTTCCCGCAATTGCGCCGCAATGGCCGCAATTTTTCGAAAACGCAATATACCGCTATATGTTATTGCGAAATTGCGATTCTAAATTTCGGGCCGCAATTTCCGCAATTGCGCCGCAATTTAAAACACTGATATTTATTAATAAATGATATGTTAAATAGGAAATTTGAATTGTTCATGAAAAAAAAAATATCTATAAAAAAATATAATTTATGATACACCCTTCTAAATACCCAAAATACTCTTTTGAAAAGGTGTATGATAGAACTCCTCTATATATATATATATATATATATATATATATATCTAATATTAAAATAGCAAACTACACAAGCAATCCGTAGTGTGCTCTTTATGATTAATTTTCCTTTCTTATTTCTTACCCAAACATATTGATAGACATATATCATCAAATAAACATATTAACTTTCACAATTCACAAGTCCGAAAGAACTTTCGTCATGGCCTTTCTTGGCCGATACAACGCTTCCAATGGAGTTGCCTTAGGAATCGTTAAACCGGAACCCTCCGTCAAATCTAATGGTTCTTCTCCAATCCTCTTCCAATCAAAACACTGAATCAATGTCCCCAAAATGATCACTATTTCCCTCATGGCTAAAGCTTCTCCGGGACACCTCCGCCTTCCCATTCCAAATGGCATCATCCATTTCCCCTCCGCATTTCCATTTTCGAATCGTTCGGGCTTGAATTTAGTCGGCTCCTCCCAATTTTCAGAATCTCTTTGAATTTGGTAAATATTCACCAAAAGCATCGTTCCTTCTGGGATGTAATAACCTCCGAGGGAAATTTCTTTTCGTGATTCATGCGGGGCGAGAAGAGGAGCTGTAGGATGAAGCCGAAGCGTCTCGGAAATGATGCAGTTTAAAAAAGGTAGGTTCGTCATGTCCGATTCTTGTATCAATCTATTATTTCCGACGTGTTCGTCGATCTCAGCCGTTACTTTGTTAAGTATGTTTGGATTGTTCAGTAGTTCAGTCATTGTCCATTCTACCGAGTTCGATGAAGTATCAGTTCCTCCTAACAACATGTTCTAAATGGCAGAAACAATAAAAAATCAGAACAAATAAAATTAATTCGGATGTAACAAAATTTTCGCTAACTAAGACACTTACTATCGAGATGTTTCGGATAACCATGTCGTCGTATTTTTCGGAATCAATCTTCTGCAATCCAAGCAAACTATTAATCATGGTATTCCTCTTTCCAACCCCTTCTCGTCTCTGCTCGTCGATCATTTTCTGGGACATCTCCTCGTTCACTTCGGTCACACGTTTCATTTTCTTCATGACTCCCTTTAAATCGAGCATTCTCAAAATGGGGATAAAATCCTCAATGTGGGCTGCGCCTGTCAACCTAAACCAACCCTCCACTGCTTTTCTATACTCTCTCATCTCCTCCATGTCCTCTTTGTTGCCTCCATAGAACCTCTTTCCACCAATCATCATCAACATCATGTTCATGGTCAACTCAAACAACATGGTTTTGATGTGTAGTTTCTTAAAACAGTTAGAATCGTTCGATCTGAAGAGTTTGGTGACCACATCTTTCACTTCTCCAGCTCGGATAGCTAATGAGGCTTGAATCTTCTGAGTTGATAAAACCTCAATAACTGAGATTTGGCGCACACTTCGCCAGTATGAGCCATTATTGGCCGTACCAATAAGATTTGGAAGCATGACAGACGGTAAGTGGACACGATTTGAAAACGCAATGTCATGTTTGGTAAAACATTGATCTGCGAGAGTTCGACTGGAGATGACCAATACAGGGCGTGACCCGAATCGGAGGAAAGTGGCCGGACCATATTGTTTAGATATGTTGATCAAAGTTTGGTGGAGAGGAGGTTTTAGGAGATGTAAGTGGCCGAGGATTGGCAGTGAAGCAGGGCTAGGAGGGAGCTTCTTTTTGTTTTTTTTGTTGAGGAAATTGAGAATGATTTTTATTAGTAATAGAAGGAGAATTGGGAGTAGGAAGGTGTTTATAGTGAGAGCATCCATGGTGAAGGTGAAGGGCATATTTTTTTTCGTCACTCTATTACTTAATTTATACAAGTTGGTTTTCAAGATATATTGTGAGAGCACCCATAAGAAAGGACAATTATGGAATGGAACGAATGCCAATGTTACTTATGAAAGCAATGCCAAAAGATAGCACACAAATACATTCTAGTATTTATTTTATTTTATAGGCATTTTGACCGTAGACATTACACACACGTAGTAACTATACACTGTACACACACACGTAGTAACTAGTCTTAGAGCTGGCAAAATCTGACCCGACCCGCCCGAACCCGAACCCGACCCGACCGAACCCGACCCGACCCGAAAATATTGAAAAGTCAACGATCCGAACCCGAACCCGACCGACCCGAAAATATTGAAAAGTCAACGACCCGAACCCGAACCCGAAACCGAAACCGAATGACCCGAACCGGAAACCGCCCCGAAACCAAATGATCCGAACCCGAAATCGATCCGAAACCGAATGACCCAAACCCGAAATCAACCCGAAACTGAATGACCCGAAACCCGAACTAACCCGAAACCCGAATGACCCGAAACGCACGACCCGAATGACCCGAAAATTAAAATATTATTGTTAAAATCAATATAATATTGCTAAAATTGAAGAAAATACAGTTTTGGATCAACGGTAAAATGATACGTAGAAGGACAAACGAACGTATTCGTTTGTGGGCATAAGAAACATTTTTAGTAAAAGTCACATAACTTTCAGATAATGACTCCAAATTGAATGGTTCAAATTGGGTTAGATAGATAATAAGATTATCTAGAACTTTCATGAAGAAATATATTTCATTTGAGCGATGTATCAGTATCGTTTTAATGGAATATCGAAAGAGTGCAACAGTTTGACATATAGTTAGTAAAATCGTCATAACTTTCGCATCCGAATTCCAATTGGACTGGGCCAAATTGGGTTGGAAATATAATAAGATTATCTACAACTTTCGTGAAGGTTTGAAGTCGGTTGAAACGATTTAATAATTTCGTTTCAACAGAATACTGAAAGGGTACATACAGTTTTCTGTTTGAAAATATGTATAGTAGATATACATACCTTTTGACTCATCCTTATCCTATGTAGTATAAATATGATGTTTCTCCCTCTATTATGCAGTCTATTCAATCCAATCTATTCAAGAGATTTATTCAGTCCTTGAGAAAGTGCGAAAAGATAGAAACGAGAAAAGCAGTTTTCTCGGTTTAGAGAATCGAATATAATCAAGCAAGTTCGCCGGTGCATCGTCTAGGCAGGTGCATCCGCGACCGAGGTGTTGCGACTCACTTGTGTCTCTTTGTTGTGATCAAATCGGAGACGCGTTTGGAGTCATCAAGACGGTGGGAGACGTGTGGACGTGGGACGCACGACTAGTCACCAATCTGACCGGGAGAAAGAAGGAATCACAATCCACCCTTCGAGTGTGATCAATTTCACACCGGTAATTAACTATCCTTCTTTGCATCGTACTCTCGAAGTCGAGGCGTGATCTCGGATTATGGGAACTGGACCGGGCCTACATATCCGCTGCGCGGGCCTGGGGTCGGGAGAATTCCCTACAGTGGTATCAGAGCGAACGCCATTGATTCGAGGGTCGAATCGTAGTCGTATATTCGATATACGCACGGGTTATCAAAGTTCGTAACCGTTTGCATGATGCTAGATATTTAGAACGTCAATTTCGTTAAAATCACAAGTGAAATTCACTAGAGATCAATCAAAAGTTGATTGAGAGTATCTAGGAATGATCGTGAAAAAGTTTCATGATTTATCGTTTTGGAAACGAGCGAAAACGGAAGAAACGACGAAAACTACAGAAAAGCTGTGTTTTCTGCGTCCCCAGGGCCAATTTTCTCGCCCCCATCGTCCTCAGGGGAGTGAAAGGGTGCATAGGGGTTCCCAGGGGGGTGAAGGGCTGCAGGGGTGCGCTGGGGGCTTGACAGTCACGCCCCCAGGGCCTATTTTCACGCCCAAGACCACTTTTCATGTTCCAGGGTCGGTCTCGAATTTAGCAGTATATAGAGTAACAGGGACTGTCTCGAATTTTCAACGACCCGAGACCTATGTTGAATGTGGACTCTTTCAATTATTATTCCAAAAAAATTCTTGTAAAAATTCTTGAAGATATTAATTTTTTTACTTAAGACAAATAAAAACATCATCTTCTTGCATTTAAATAAAAGTAATCATAATAATAAAAATCATAATATTATCCTAAATAAATTATTTTTTAATCATATCATATTACTGATTCAAATTTTGTTTTAATTATTCAAAGATAACTTATTTAAAGACACATTCTATGCATGCTTAGTTGCTTACTAAAAATTTGGACCCCTTTCGTAGTGGACCCTAGTCCAGGACCTCAAAATCTATTATAGACTGATCAATTAAACCAGGAGGATAAATTAACTATTTGTTTATGCATTATGTATTACCTATACTTTTAATTTTAATTAAATTATTAATTATTCAAGGTATTTTTCGTCACGTTACGACTTTGATTTGGAAAAGACAAAATATAATTTCTACACTGGGGAACGATTCTAAACAATTTCCACACTTAGTCCCACGAATTTACGAATTTACGAAATTCATAAATATTTATTAATGAGGCCATCTGTGGGTACCCTACATTTCACCACAAGACTCTCCATATTATAATTAACATGCTTAATACAAATAATCAACGCATGACACATCATTAATTAATATATAATATATAATTAACATATGAAGTAATTTGTAATTTAACATCAATAATATATTGATTATATGATATGTATTAATTAAGTCGTGAATTTGTCAACCCCCTTATTTTGGACCCATCTTTATGCAATCTCATCATGCCACATCATCACAATTATTTCAACCATTAGATTATGATATGTGGCAACATATGAACCATGGATTAACCTTTGATTTTGTGTGATTATGTTTTATTTGTGGACATTTATGTGTCCCATATTTTACACATAGTTTTAAGCAATTTTAGAAGGCACATCACCTTACGCTGATGATGTGTCAAAATATTATTCGTTAGGTTCATGTTGGCCCAGTTGTATTTGATTTTGAATTTTTTCACAATATGTTACACGATCAATTGTGAATACAAATAGAATGTGAAAAGTTTAAATATATAACATTAATAAATTAATATATAATATCATAAAACATACATAAAAATATTGTTAGTATTTTTCATAATATAATTTTAAAAAATTAAGAAATATATTCACTTGAATTTTGTGTTTATTTTGAGATCCATATTATCCAATGTTTTAAATAGCGTGTAGCGGCACGCAGCGTTTCTGACATTTGATTTAGCGGTTAGCGTTAGCAGGCGATATAGCGCCGCTTCACCATCGCAGCGGAGTTTAATCAAAATTATTATTTTTATAATACTAAATATGCATATAAATATAATTTAGCGGCCCAATATTATAAACAAAATTATATCAAATGCTTATTTATATCAACCTCACAAACTAACATAAATTAAAAATTCATCTCTAAGAAAAATATATTATTATTATTATTACTTTTATTTTTATTTTATTATCATCTTGTTTGTAATTATAATAATACTAATAATAGTTGGTGTTGATCTTATTCTTCCTATAATAATAATAATAATAATAATAATAATAATAATAATAATAATAATAATTAATAATAATAATTATTATTTAATAACAATAATTATTATTGTATAATAATAATATTAATTATTATTATTTAATACACATAATAATAATAACAATAATTATTATTATTGTGTAATGATAATAATGATTATTATTATTATTATTATTTTTTAATAACAATATCAATAATAATAATAATAATAATAATTATTATTATTATTCGTACTATTACTATTATTATTTTATTATATTTTTATTATTACTATTGTTATTATTAGATTTAACATTATTATGATTTAATAATAATAATAATAATAATAATAATAATAATAATAATAATAATAATAATAATAATAATAATAATAATAATAATAAGCACGCTATAGCGTCGCTACGGCCGCTATATTTGAACGCTTCATGCTATAGCAGTCCGCTATAGCGTTGCAGCGGAACAAAATGCTACAGAGCTAAATTCCGAAGCGATGCAGCATTTACCTCCTAAAATCCGCTATAGCACGCTATAGCGCCGCTGAAGCGCCGCTATTTAAAACACTGATATTATCATATATTCAATATTTTTATCTAACTTAAAATTATGAAAATAATTATGTAAAAATATATATAAAAGTAAGTATAATTACATTAATGACTTGTAAACCTAATTATTATTATTTTAAAAACTATAATTTAAAAAAATTGCACATACTACCAAGTATGTTATATTTGAATTTTTACTTAAAACAATTTCATATTAATCTTTAAAAAAAATAATAACAATGAAAGATATTTATTTACTAAACACAAATAATTTTTTAACTTATATAATATTTTTCAATAATAAACATGAAACATAAAATTTACCAGACAAAAATAATTTTTTTGAACTTTAAAATTGTTATTATTCTTATTTTTAGATATGAAAATTTATAATATCATATGGTTTTGTTTTTTATTTATGTCCAATGTTATTTTATTATCTTATATTAACATTTATTTTTTATTCTTTTTTGTATGCGTTGCATGAAAGTACTAAATAAATATTTCGAATTGTATCGGATTGAAAAAGAGTATAATAATTTTGTCATCATCAAACTTCCTTAATCAATTTTATTTTTATTTTCACAAAGTTTTATGTTTGATCCCGAAAAATCATAACTATATATTATGTGTATGACAAAATAAATAAAACAAAATCGTCGCGAAGCATGGGTAATCTCTTAATTATAATACAAAGGATATTTTTCAAAAAAATTTGGAGGCAAATTGAAATGCTCCTTTAGTAATTAGTAACTCATTCAATGTACTTCCTGTATGAAAACGAAATACAATTTCCAAACTTCGTGATGGGCGAGGGTGACTTTTAAATGTGAGTGGATTTGAGATTGGATAATGATATTGATTTAAATTTGAAATGATAATTTTATTTTTAACTCATGTCAAATTTGAATAAATTTTTTTGTATCTAATTTTTATTTTTTGTATCAATATCACTATCCTTTGAGATTTGCTACAACACTTTTAAGTAAAAAAAATAGTATTATGGAAACAAATATGATTAATAAATTCAAAAACTTTTGTATCTGATGTAAAAGTTATTTTACTGAACAGTGCTTGTTGTCGTTGAAATATGAAAATTTGAAATTATACTTTTTTGACAAAAAAAAATTAATAGGTGAATAAATGTCATCTGACAATATTTCCATTGGATGGACTTTATGTTTCTCTCGTTTTGTCCAATTATCGATATTTATTTTTTTTAATCATTATATAAACCTATTTTACACTACTGAGATCAATTAAAACAGTTGCACCTGTTTGCACTATAGCGGCTATAGGTAAAATATATAAATAAACAAATGATTTTATGAAAATATTATATGCTCAATAATATATTATGAAAAATAATGAGATTTCAACAAATTATATTTCTACCCGAAAATATGAAAATAAATTACAATTGAGATACATAATTATAATCAATTGAAGAATATAATTAGAGAAAATATTGATCATAATAATAAGATATAAGTCATGCACAAATAAAACTTGAATAAGTGAAGTTTATAGATTTGATGTCCGAACATTTACTGGTGATATATTCATATTTTTAATTAATTTGACAATTTATAAATGATTTCACCAAAATTTGCAATATATTTATGAAAATTTCCAAAGAATATGGAATGCAAAATATATATTATTCTGAGGAAGAATTCAAGATCACGAAATCGTGTTAATTTTTCATATAATACTAGGGAATACTCGCGTTACGCGCGGCGATCATGTAAATTATGTTTTTCATTGTAATACAAATTACACATTTGTATGATAATATTAATAATATCATATTAAAATAAAGTTAATTGAATTCATTTATCTATGATTATTCATATGTTTTATAATTATTTTACATTATGATAACAAATAATCTCATTTTTTAATCAAATAATAATACTTATATTAGTGTCATTATATAATAATACATGAGATATAATACAATTTTACGAAAAGCATAACAAATATTATATCATTGTTCACAATATTTCTTACAATATCAAATATAAAAATAATGAATCATGCACCATATGTAATAGCACATTATTAATTATATAGTTGTAATATTTTTTATTGATTCAAAATACAATGGAAAGTATAAAATAATACTAAAATTAATAGTGGAAGTAACTTAATAAATAATATCAAAATTTAATTTATAATAAACATAAATACAAATTATTTTATATCCTGATTTTTTTGAATTTACATTTTTTAAAATAACCATATTATTTGATAGATGTTTATAAGTTTAAGAAGTTATTTAGATGAATAAATTATTTTTTAATTCTATTATTTTTTGAAAAAAATAATATTAAATTTGTTGCTTAGAAACACAAATATAATCTAATTAGTATTATGAGATTCTTATAGTTATAATTTTTTTACAAATAAATAATCATGCTTAAAAATTCTATTATGCAAATAAAATACTTAAAACTTTATTATGTAACTATGAATTTTTTACATTGTATTTTCTTACATAATATCTTTACAAATTGAAATTATGAAAAATGGTATGTACGAACTATGCTAATATGGATGTCAAAATAATGAGAAAATTAAAATGAATATACTTGAAGGATTTATAAAATTAATTTTCTAAGAATAATAATAATATATGTTGTATGTTTTATAATTATTAGTGTTTCATATATAAACTTTTCATATTTCATTGCATTCACATTTGATAATGTAATCTTATGTGAAATGTTAAACAATTGATTAGACTTGGGCTAATGTAAACCTAACCAATAATAATAATCCACATAAGTAATGTAGGATGATATGACTTTTTAAGAATGTTTAAAACATTGTGTACAATAATGAGGGTCTGGAGCAGGTCCAATGATCACCGGACCAAATCTCAACCAAGCAAATCCTGAGCCGTCCGATTTTATCAAGATATATCATGATGAGATCCAAGTTAACCTCTGTCTCTTGTTGCCGTTAGTTAAAATGGAAATGGATCTTGTTCTTCTGTCCCACTCGTAGAAAACAAAAATAGAAGGTTTTTTCTCCATTCCCATCCATTTTATCTTCCCTCACACTTCACAAATTCTCTCCTCGAAGAAACTTTGCTCCATCAATGGAAATGACCAGCGTGATATCTATCTCTTCTCTCCCTATCCTGACAGACAGGTCGTCCAACCAGCATTTCTATCTCTCCACCTCCTCAACCTCGCCCATCTAATCCCACTCACACGATTTGACTCCAAAAAGTCAGAGTTGCGATGTCAACACTGCTACTACGGTTTTGAACTTTTTTGTACTGATTTATGAAATCATGATCAGTGGTACAATTTTGAAGAAAATTGGGACATGTTGGAGAAATTATAGAAAATAAATGATGTAGTTAAGGATAATTTTTCTGATTTCTTTTTTGTTCTCTATGATATTTAAATGTTTGGATTGTTTGATTTTACAATAGTTTTAGTTGAATGTTGTAGAAATTTATTGTTTATGAGATGTATTTATTCATGCTTTTTGTTGAATTTTATTATCATTTATTTTGTTTGCATGTATGACTTAGATTTTTTACATCTGTTTTGAGATGATTTTAGTTTTGGCAAGATTTTATTTGCATCGGCAAGAAATTAATTTAGTATGAAATTCTCTTTTGCAAGGCACAAGTGTACATATAAAAAATCAAAATTGATCAAAATATACATATACTGGAAACTTTCGAGTAATGTTCTGCCTAACTACCCGTAATTAAGAATTTTGGATTGTTCTACATATAAAACAAAATTCACCACAAATCAGTTGTAATTACTCATAATTAAACACAAATTACTCCTATTTGTCAAGAAATCAGTCTTAATTAATAACCAATCAACTCTTAACCCATAATTGCTCCAAAATCAATCTAATAACCCATAATTCACCAATACCTCCTAATCCGTCAACCTTTCATGAGCTTCCTCAGATTGTCGAGCTTCGTCGGATTCTTGATTCCTAACTCGGATCGAAAGAGAGAGGGAGAAGATGGAGGTCGATGGACGGATACGAGCTCCCATTGTACTTGAGAGAGGGACAGCTCGTCATATTCGTTCATCTTATTGAGCTTCGTCGGAAGATGGGAGATAAGAAGATCATACTTGAGCGAGCAAGAGAGGGGAGATAAGGAGCTTATTAAGCTTCAGGTGCAGAGTCTTTTCAAGGAGAAGACAGTGAATCTGTGAGGGAAGATATAATCGATGGGAAGGGAGAAGAACCTTTCTATTTCTGTTTTCCACGAGTGAGATAGAAGAGCAAAGATTCTTTTTCATTTTTAGTGACGGAGAAAAGAGAAGGATGTTAAATTGAATCACATCATGATATATCATGTTAAAATAAATAAAATCGTACGGCTCTGAATGTGCTCGGATGAGATGTGGTCCGGTGAGCATTGGACGTGCTCCGGACCCCAATAATGACACATACATGACTATAAAAAATATGATTTTCAAAAAATCTAACAAAAAATTAATGATTGAGATCAAACCACATCACTACATCTAATGGTTCAAATTAATACTTACAAATAGTTATACAAAATGCATGTCTTGATCAAGGATTTGGACAAGTTGTTGTCCCAACATCAAAAGAAAGGTTAAATCCGAGGAGGATTAATCCAAATGTTGATAGTCATAGTTTCTTTTGACATTGTCATCTCGACTACGTGTATGAGATACACATTTGTAGAATCCATGGGATGGAATACTAGATTCATCCGAATAAGATTCGCATGACAAGTACAAGACTTGTTTAATGAACAAGATGACAAAAGTGTCATTCCCAAAGGATGGAAAAACGGTCAACGACTTATCAAAATTCATACATTTTGAATGTGTGTAAATAGATAAACTCGGAGGCAAGAGAAGGCCACAAATATATCATTATATTTACCAACGATTATTGTAGATATAAAAATATCTATTTAATGCGTTGTGAAACATAATTTTGAAAAGTTCAAAAACGTTTTGAAATGAAATACGAAGTCAATTAAGCAAGAAAATCAAAGTCGTTCCATAGGATCGAAGAGACGAGTATTTTAAGCTATGAGTATGATAATCATCTAGCAAATTGTGAAGAAGTTTCATAATTATTTTCACTCGGAACATCAATGTGGATTAATGTGTCTGAGAGGAGGAATCGAAGCTTGTTGGACATGGTTCGATCGATGATAAATCAAAAATAATTTTCCCAATATATTTTGGAAATTTGCTCTTAAGACCAAGGATAACCATGTACCTTCTAAGTCAGTGCAAAAGACTCCATATTTGATATGGATCGGAAAGAAATTAAATTGAGGATTAACGTGGTTTCAGGCCAAAGTCGGTCACGTTAATAGTTCAATGTTAATGAAAACTTCCGATGTTATCTTTTTGTAAGATTTGGAGATATAAATGTTACATCTGAAAACAAATTTTGGATAAAATCAATCTCAAATTTGATATGTTCATTTATTGAGTATTCTTAAAGAAATTAAAGGATACTATTTCTCAAATCCCAATGAAAATGAGATTTTCATAGTTCGAAGAGATACCTTCTTAGAGGAGGACTTAATGTGCATAAGTTTGAAACTTAATGTCACTTGTATCTATGCGGGCTAGTGGGAGATGAATCGATCTCGAAAGGTTCGAGACTCGAAATGGAACATTGAACCGATGAATATGATTGGAATTTCATCAAAAGATGATGAATCCAAGTCAAGATCACAAAGCGATTTTATAGATCAATTTAGGCACGTCACGAGTAGATAAATTATGAATTTATCAAAGAATGTGACAAATGAATTGAACTCATACATGATGAGTCGATGTACTAAAATGATACTATAAAAAGGATACAATTTTATATGGCATAGTGCCATAGAATCTATGATTCAATTCATGTACATTGTCAAGTTTAGAACTTGATTTAACCATTCTTAGGGTTTGACCCATGGGATGTGAGTGAGTTTTTAAGGTGAAAACTGACGTGGATTAGAATATGAATATTTACAAAGCAATGATAATTGTGAAAAATGTCAAGTATTCTTGATATGATCATGAAGAAACGGTTTCATAAATAATCATGCTTGATCCATTTCGGATTATATTTGCCATTTCACATATTATAACTATGAGTTTTGATAAATGGATGACAAAACCACATTCTTTAATAGAAAATATTAGAGGGTCTTTATGTGACACAACCTAATGATTTTATCGATCCGAAGAATCCGAGAAAACTATACAAGTTTCAACGATCCATATGATGGATTGAAGAATAATTCATAGAATTGGAATTTCGTTATGATGAAATTATAATCAGTTATAATATTATCAAGAACAAAAGAAAACTTTGTGTAGATGTGAAGGTTAGTGGGAGCCACAATACATTTCTTATATTATATATATGAACGATATATTAATCGTAGGAAACAATTGTCGTTTCTCTATGAAAGATTTTGGCGAGACCACTTATGTGATAAGCGTAAAGATCTATGAGATAGATTTGAAATTTCTTGATCTGAATCGAAGTATGTACATCGACAAAATATTGAAAATGGTTTTCAATAAATTAGTCCAACAACGGATTTCTCCCAGATGTCGAATGGCGTAAACTTTTCTAAGGATCGATATTTGACATCAAGCAAAAGAAAAGTAGTATAGATGGATATCTTATGTTTCGGCAATAGAATATTCCAAATACGTCATGATATGTACTAATCTTGAAATATTGTTCATATTAAGCGTCGTAATTATCAATGGAATTCAGAGAATAATTCATTTTGAATGAATTCATATGGTTGGTTTGAGCAAACACAATTTAGTTTGATATGTTTGTATAATGGTTATACATTACATATGCATAATAGTTATGCAACCCTTAAAAACCAGGATTCACGTTAAAAATAATAAATAATATCCTTAAATTTTTTAGAAAGGATTAAGGCTATATTTCTCATATAAAATGGTGGGGAGGATGAATCGGTAATAAAAGTTATACCGATGGGATTTTTCCAAACATGCACCACACTTACGAAATGTGCACGTGTTTTGCTTAAAAGGCATACACAATTGTTTTTTAAAAGATTTTCATCACAACTGAAGATGAAAATTCTACGATGAAATTAGATTTTATTACGACTTACGAAGCCAAAATGGAAACGGTATGGATCAAGATGTTGATCACACTTGGTATTGTCCCAAGTAATCGGATTCTATGGTTGTCTATTGCGATGGTCGAAATAGTACAAACCAAAGAAACTGAAATAACATAACCACTCCAAACTTATATTCAATAAGTATTGGATATCTAACGAAAATTGACACTAACAGGAACGTAGCAGAACCGTTTACAAAAACTGCTCTCTCACTAGTCAAGCATGAATGTCATGCGAAGACTATAGGTATAGAGATACCTAGAGGAGGAAGAGATTTGAGGTATAGTTATCTAATACCGATAGTCATCGCATAGATTATAGTCCTAGCAGAGATTATTGTTGTAAACGTTGCATCAACCAATACTTAATATAGATCAATGTATTTCAAAAAATTAAATTTTTTTAATTGCATTTATACTTATATGAAAACTTGTGCGAGATTGTGTAATTTGATTACACGAACCTTGAATTATGACTTGGGTGAGCATCTACATAATACGTGATTATGTTAAGTAAAACCGTCACATTTTAAAAGTTATATTTCAAAAACGTCCCTAGTCACGATTAGGATACTTATGCGATAAGTATATCTATTATATGATAATAGACTAATGCGTACACTAGCATATTCGCCGAGGTGATAATTATGTTTGCT
Organism: Luzula sylvatica; assembly: GCA_946800325.1. Lineage (NCBI taxonomy): Eukaryota > Viridiplantae > Streptophyta > Magnoliopsida > Poales > Juncaceae > Luzula > Luzula sylvatica. The sequence goes on from OX326956.1 coordinate 36,323,941, forward strand.
AATCATAGGAGAAAGAGTGTTGAATCGGGAATACGGATATGTATTAGATTATACATATTGTGATTTGACCAAAAGTGCAAAACCATGACATGGTTTAGTCATTTGCACAATCTTATTGTGCATCCAATGATTTCGACGAATGCGTACGTTCATCTATTCTCATGTGTACGATCTACTAGTTGATCTATAACTGTATTTCCTTCAGTGATCATGTGAGAGCAAGATGAAGGACGAACCGGATGCGATCCGCTTGTATACGACAAATCGAAGCTCCATCGAAGGTGTCGAATAGTGCGGGAATGGGACGCACGTGTTGCCGAGGATTGGAGCAGCGAGAAGAGCAACTACAAGCGCGTGTCAATCCTTCTCCGTGATCAATTTCACTTGGTATGACACTATATATATATATATATATATATATATATATATATATAATAGGATTCATACTCTTGAGTCGACGACGTGGTCCTCGGGATCGGGTCAGACCGGGCCCTTCATTCCGCTGCTCGAGGCTCGGTAGCGACGCCGGTAGTCAACACTATTTCTCCTCACGTTCAAGCATCTCATCATTTTTATCTTGTTCTTGAGGTAATCTTTATTTTTCTTTCTCTTCACGTTGGCTCCAAGTTATTTTTTTTTTCTGCCATTCCTCTACTCGATTGATGAGGCTCTTGTTCTTGAATGGCCTAATTAAGACTTGAATATTTCTAATAGTTATATCACATCCATTTTTTATGAGTTTTTGTTGGGAGAAAATGGTTTCATAGGTCATAGATTAGGTGTTCGACGAAATGCGTACTTAAAATAGAATGTAATTTTATTATAATTTCATTCAATTATCGGTGATGTAAGTCTATTTGTGCAATTATAACATAATATAAAGAATCCTACTTGACATTTCGCTGTGAGGTGATGTCAACAATGGAAATCTTAATTTCTTCCAACAAATGCAATTCTAACTGACAATTAGAGCATAATATTAAGACTTTATTATTGATGGCATAATTATTGTAATATATGATTACTGAATGACATAATAATTAATGTAATTTTTTTTGTAAACCTTAATTTCTTGTAAATTCTAACTGACATTTGTTTGTTTTTGTTAACAGATGAAAAAAGAGGTGATTTCAAAGGGAACGAAACATAACAAAAATGCTTATTGGACTACTTCGACAAGTGAACATTTGCTGAAGTTTTTGGCCGAGCAAGCTACAAAAGGCAGCAAGCCGGAAAAAGGATTCAAAAGTGTTACAATCGCCGCGGCTGCTAAATACGTCAACGAGAAAGTTTGCACAAATTTCACGGCGATCAATGCCCAAAATCATATTAGAACCATAAGGAGAAATTGGAAAATGATTCAAAATCTAAAATCGTTGAGTGGAAACTTTTGACAACAACACAAACACGATAATGATGGATCCCGATGTATGCGGAATTTACATCAAGCTTATATTTTCTCATTTGAAAAAATTTTGTTTACTTATAAGATTTATTTTTTTATACCTCATTTTAGTCACATCCAAAAACATTACATCACACTTCTTGGCCGCTTGATGCTTCTCGAGCAATGACTCGTGATTCATCTTCCCCTATTATGCATTTCCTCGTGCAGAATCTGCTGCACCTAATCCAAGTGTTGTGATGTCGAAAAAGCGAAAATTCAATGAGGAAGAATACTTTGGACAATATTTCTCAAAGATGAAAGAGCTTTTCCAAGATTTGAATACAAATAGAATAATTATCCTTGCAAAAGATGTCAAGGCGGCAATTGCGACAATGCCGGTCCAATATCCATCTTCGACATTACGCCTTGCACAATGTTACTTGGTACAAAATGAAGTTTATGTCGCGTGTATTATTTCATATAGTACGGATGACAAATTGAATGGATGGATGATTTTATGTTTCACTATACAAATGGTAGAGGGGGTATGAGCGGTATGGGTAGTATGGATGGTATGAGTGGTGCAAATGGCACTGGCGATATGGGCGGTATGGGTGGTGCAAGTGGAATTGGCGGCAATATGGGCAGTATGAATGGGGCAAGTGGTATTGGCGGAATGGGTGGCATTGGTGGTGTGGGTGATGGTAGATTTTTCTAGACGGTGACACTGATGATATAAGAATATATTTTGTGTTTTGTAATCTATAAAATTATTAGATGGTAATGTCGGTAATATTTTGTGCATGTTTGATATTTTGTGAACGGTTTAATATTAGCTTATGTTTATGTTTATGTTTATTAAACATATTTATGTTATTATGTATATTTTCTATCGATGATATTTTGTGAATGATTTAATATTTTCATCTTATAAATAAATAGAATCAAATTTATAATCATGAATTTTTCAACAAAAAATCAAACAAGAATTTTTTGTAGACATGATATTGAAATACAACAAATCAAACAACCAACATGGATCTTCAAATACATGGATAAGCATATACATGTAGTATTTATTATATCCAGGTATTCCAAAATCTCTCAAATTAAACTTGCCCAGATTAATTTTCAGCTTATTTTCGATGTGTTTATAGGTAGTGATGGTTTTTATGTAATAGGCTGCCTTGTAAACTTGACAATTGCTACCAATTCTTATATTTATTTATTTTTTAAGAGAGGCATTGATCTCTCTCCAAATTACTCAGAAAATAAATTCTCTATATCCTAATGGACACTTAATTAACTAACATGGTTATTAACAAAAAAACATATAATTATCAGTTAAATAATATTAATTGAGAATTATTAATTCATATGTATGTTAATTATGTCCTTTCACCTTTGTTAATTACCGTACTAATTAAGTGCGTGTTAATTACAATATAAAGAATGTGACAGGGAATGCTAAAAATGTGATGGAAGGAAGTCTTTGTTGAAGCTTTAACTACATTGAATAAATTAGTCAATTAAAAAAGAATAAGCAATTGAACCTAAAGACTATAGGTCAATTAGTTTGATTTCAAACATGCAAAGATTTTTTTCAAAATTTTTATCAAACAGAATTAGCATTGATATAAGTCAAATTATATCAAAAAATCAATTGGGATTTTTAAAAGGAAGAAACATTTCGGAAAATTATATTTATGCTAGAGAAATATTATGTTTGGCAAATAGGAGAAAAATACCCTTAATTGTCCTAAAATTAGACATTCATAAAGCATTTGATAGTGTATCATGTGATTTTTTACTTAAAGTTTTGAAAGTAAGAGGTTATGGAAATAACATTATAACATGGATAAAAAATGTAGTTCTACCATGCGCAACTAGAATTATTTTAAATGGAACTCCTGGTAAACATATACATCTTAAAAGAGGTTTAAAACAAGGAAATGAAAGAAGATAAGATATAAATTCAAGCACATCGCAAGAGGAGCAAGGAGGAAGGACTCAAATACACACATGAGTTGATGAAGGACTCCAATCTAATGAAGGGCTAATGCAAACAGAGAGTGTAAACCCTAATCTATGGTGGTTTAATGCTGATTTGAATGAAGAGGAGAAATTGCAAAATGAAATCGACCAAGCAAATCAACCAAATGAAGAAATACATACCTTAAGAAGGATAGTCTCGAGTTTGGAGCAAATTATAGGCACAAAGACAACACTTGTCTCTAGGATTCAATCACAGGATCTCCAGCAAAGATCCAGATCAAGAGCTTCAAATGCAGATGTATCCTCCTCGTACAAGAGATCCCTCGATTGAGAAACGCTTTGCAGAAGGAAGAGAGAAAAGGGGGCGGAGAAGAGGAATGTGATGTGAATCGGTGGAGATTTATAAACCTAGGTTATATTCAGATTTAGCAATTTCCGGTTTATTATAAATCTGAGAATTCAAATCCCCATAATTACATTCATGATTTTGCTAGAAGTAATCAATTAGCCTCTTATATTAATAAATCTGAGAACTTATATTAATAAATAATAAATCAATAGAAGTAAGACTTAAGAGCCTATTTTATTTTTTATTTTTAAAAAAAATAGTAGATCGTTGGAATTAATCAATTAGCCTCTTATTCTTTATCTAAGTCACCATTGAATAAATTATTTAGTAGCAAATACAGTTAAATATCGATGATATTGTTTCACGAAACCTTTTGATTTTTCTATAAATAAATTTGCACTTGTATACAAATAATTTTGCGCAAGTCATTACAACAGTTAATGCAAATAAATTAACTGAAAGGTCCTTCCCCACTATGATTCTATCATTTAACTTACATACAAAAAAATTAAATGGGTTATGATTTGATTGAGTATGAGATAAAAAAATGAAAGATTTTGGATTAAATTTTCATTGACATCAGTAGATCGAGAACTAGAAAATCTTCTTTGTTTACTTAATTTTTTTTGTACTATAAATTAACTTATAGTTGGTTTTTCTAAACCAACCAACCATATTCCATTCCACAATCACGAGTAATGATACAGACCACACCGTTTTCCCATGAATTGACCACGAATTGCCACGTGACAGCCAGCTATTGGCTGCAGCTTTCCACCACTTTAGCTGCAGCCAATAGCTGGCTGCCACGTGACAATTCGTGATCAATTCTTGGGAAAAATGTGTGGTCTGTATCATTTCTGCACAATCACAAACTACACAAGCAATCAGTAAAACTCATATATGAGTTTCTTATTTTTTTAACCAAACATATGGATAAGACATATAATATCAAATAATCAAATAAACATATTAACTTTCACAATTTACAAGTCCGAAAGAACTTTCATCATGGCCTTTCTTGGCCGATACAACGCTTCCAATGGAGTTGCCTTAGGAATCGTTAAACCGGAACCCTCCGTCAAATCTAATGGTTCTTCTCCGATCCTCTTCCAATCAAAACACTGAATCAACGTTCCTAAAATAATTCCCATTTCCCTCATGGCTAAAGCTTCTCCGGGACACCTTCGCCTTCCCATTCCAAATGGCATCATCCATTTCCCCTCCGCATTTCCGTTTTCGAACCGCTCGGGCTTGAATTTAGTCGGCTCCTCCCAATTTTCAGAATCTCTTTGAATTTGGTAAATATTCACCAAAAGCATCGTTCCTTCTGGGATGTCATAACCTCCGAGGGAAATTTCTTCTCGTGATTCATGGGGGATGAGAAGAGGACCTACAGGATAAAGCCGAAGGGTCTCAGAAATGATGCAGTTTAAAAAAGGTAGGTTCGTCATGTCCGATTCTTGTATCAATCTGTTATTTCCGACGTGTTTGTCGATCTCTGCCGTTACTTTGTTAAGTATATTTGGATTGTTCAGTAGTTCAGTCATTGTCCATTCTATCGAGTTCGCTGAAGTTTCAGTTCCTGCTAACAACAAACTCTACAAGGTCGAAACAATAGAAAATCAGAACAATAAAATTAATTCGGATGTAATAAAATTTTCGCTAACCAAGAAACTTACTGTGGCGATGTTTCGGATAACCAAGTCGTTGTATTTTTCGGAATCAATCTTTTGTAATTCAAGCAAACTATTAATCATGGTATTCCTCTTTCCAACCCCTTCTCGTCTGTGCTCGTCGATAATTTTCTGCGACATCTCCTTGTTCACTTCGGTCACACGTTTCATTTTCTTCATGACTCCCTTTAAATCAAGAATTCTCAAAACCGGGATAAAATCTTCGATGTTTGCTGCCCCCGTCAACTTAAACCAACCGTCCACTGCTTCTCTATACTCTCTCATCTCCTCCGCGTCCTCTATGTTGCCTCCATAGAACCTCTTTCCACCAATCATCAACAACATAACGTTCATGGTCAACTCAAACAGCAAAGTTTTCACGTCTAGTTTTTTAAAACAGTCAGAATCGTTCGATCTGAAGAGTTTGGTGACCACATCCTTGACTTCTCCAGCTCGGATAGCTAACGAGGCTTGAATCTTCTGAGTTGACAAAAGCTCAATAGCTGAGATTTGGCGCACACTTCGCCAGTACGGGCTATTATTGGCCATACCGACAAGATCTGGAAGCATGACAGACGGTAAGTGGACACGATTTGAAAACGCCATGTCATGTTTGGTAAAACATTGATCTGCGAGAGTTCGACTGGAGATGACCAATGCAGGGCGTGACCCAAATCGGAGGAAAGTGGCCGGACCATATTGTTTCGATATGTTAATCAAAGTTTGGTGGAGAGGAGGTTTTAGGAGATGTAAGTGGCCGAGGATTGGCAGTGAAGGAGGGCTAGGAGGGAGCTTCTTTTTGTTGTTTTTGTTGAGGAAATTGGGAAGGATTTTGATTAGTAAGAGAAGGAGAATTGAGAGTATGAAGGTGTTTATGGTGAGAGCATCCATGGTGAAGGACATATTTTTATTCATCACTATTGCTTAATTTATACAAGTTAGTTTTTTTTTTTTTTTTTTTTTGATTTATTAGCCCGTGGGCATCCACCCCTACCCCTATTCCTACTAGACACCTAATTTTGTAAGCCCTTTTCCAACCGGGTTCGACCCCGGGTCGTGTACGTGGGAGTCAATGTACCATCCAGCTCTGGGAGAGCTGGTGGTATACAAGTTAGTAAAGATATCAAGTTGTGTTTTGTTTTGTTTCTCTTTTATGATATATATATATTTTCTCAAATTTTGTCCATGACAAACACATACACTCTACCTCTAAGCAGTAAGAGTGGAATTTGCTGTGATAACTTACTTTAAACAGAGAAATGCAATCTGCGTATATGATTATTGGTGAGAGCATCCATATACTCCACGTAGCATATCGAATTGTTTTAATCTGAAAGTATAACAAATATTTGTCGAATACTTTACCAATATTTATCGAATACTTCTAACGTGTAAATAATTAAATATAATAGACATGAGCAAATAATGAAACATTATATAATAGATATATCATATCTAAATGCTTTGAAAAATAAATTATAATTAATAAATAATAGATATATCATATCTAAGAATATAACTAAAAGATAAAATTTGAATTTATAATCAAAACGAAAAATCAATATACATGAGCAAATAATTAAATATAATACACACATGAAAAAACTGTTAAATATATCAATTATAATTAATAAATAATAAAACATTATATATGATTAGACATATCATACCTAAGTATTTTGAACATAATGTATAGTATATGTATCGTATCGTATCGTATCATATTGAATTGGATGATAGCTGAGACCGAGATAAAAGAAGAGATCATTTGACGTATTATTATTATAGATAATTCTTGATGACCAAAATAATAATAATAATAATAATAATAATAATAATAATAATAATTATTATTATTATTATTATTATTATTATCGAAGTATTATTATTGTTATATTATTGATTTCGTTATTATTATTTATTAAATTATTATTATTTATTAAATTATTATTATTATTATCGAAGTATTATTATTTTTTATTATTTATTTCGTTATTATTATTTATTAAAGTATTATTATTATTAATTACGAAAATGTGGTTATTATTATTATTATTATTAATTTTGCTATATGAGCATGAATTGAAGCAAGAGCAGGATATTTTTGTCCAAACATTTAGTTATTCTATGGAAGAAAAGAGATCCCCTCGCCTCCTATAAATTAACTATTTGTTTATGTACCATGTATTATTTATATATTAATTAAATTATTAATTATTCAAATTATTGTTCATCACGTCAGACTGAGATTTCGAAAAGACAAAATATAATTTCTCCACTGGGGACAGAACAATTTATCTTTGAATCGGGCCACATTTGTCTTACATGAGGTGAGAATCCCACAAATTTACGGAATCAATAAATATTTATTTAATGAGGCCATCTATGGTGTTCCTACATTTCAATAAATTATTAATTATTTAATGAGGCCATCAATAAACATTTAGTTATTCTATGCAAAAATTATGAATGTAGGATGTTTAGAAAGTGTTTGATCGAAATTATATGATTATATGTAAAAAAATGAATAAATATTCTACAATTGTATTATTTCTTATAATGTTCTATAACTATCGTATTTATTTTTTAATCATACCAATAATTTAAAATTAATATATTTTAAATAATACAAATAAAAAAATAATTTTAGAAAATATTATTTTTTAATATCATTAATTTTTAATAAAATTAATTTTTAGTGAATGATGACATATAATCATTAGAGAATCTTTAGAGCATATTTTTTTAATACTACCATTATATAAACATGTTATGTTCTTTCATTTTTGAAACACAACTACATTTCATCTAGTTCAATACTTACATCTAGGGATGTCAATGGTGTGGATATTGCCCGAACCGACCCGAACCGTATCCGAAAAAATATCCGGATTCGAAAAAAATATCCGAATCCGAGTGGATCCGGATATGGATCTGGTTGCTAATTTTAAGATCCGGAACCGGATTCGATATTCGGTTTTGGTGCGGGAACCGGATCCGTGTTCCGGATCCGGATATTTTTAGGATCCGGATACTCGAAACTAGATTCGAGTATCCGAAACCGGATCCGGATACTCATATTATATATTATTTTATGTATTATATTTGATATTAGTCGAAAAATCATATACAAATTAATGATTTGTAAGTGATTTAACTCACAATCGTAAAATTATGTTTAAATATAATCATATTTATCGTTCATGTCACAAATTATATATATTTATAACTAAAAAGTAAGTTACGTTATGATAACATAGTATCCGTTTTAATATCCGAAACAGAACCGTATCCGTATCCGTATCCGACAATATCCGAACCGTATCCGTATCCGTTTATTATCCGAACCGTATCCGGATCCGACAATATGGATATGGATCTGGTATGACCACTATCCGAACCGGATCCGAACCGTTGACACCCCTACTTACATCTCTACATTCATATTTACAAAAATAAAAGATTTTATTCGTCAAAAAAATTAAAAAAGAAAAGAAAATGAAATGCTAGATCTATTATTGACATATAATCATCAACTCTCATCGTCATCGTCACAAAAAACTCCCTGCCATACATCCCATCTTGCGAGATGAAATATGGATTAAAAAAGTACTAGAAGATCATATGTTCGGTTGGTAAGGTTTGGGGGTTAGGAAGGTTAGTATCTTGAGTTTCCAATCATTTTCTAAAATGAGTGTTGGGTCCATGTTAGGTTTTTTTATTTTGGAATTACAAATTCGAAAAACTTACTAGATGAATGGGAATGCATGGAGTTTAGAAACTTACCTCCTATTGGTTTTTTGCTAGGAAGGAGAGAGAGAAATTTAAGCCAAAAAAAAATGATGATTAAGTTGAATAAAATGTTATATTTTGTAATAATATTTTTTTAATTAATATTTTTAATTTAAATTATAATTATTATTTTAATAGTATTTTGTAACAATAGTTTATAAAATGGTTTTTAACATTTTTTTTAATTAACATCTCCAATTCGTATCCAGATACTATATTCGTATATGTATTCGTATTCGAAGTCGGATATAAGATACCGCATTCATATTCGTATTCGAAATGAGATATCATATACCGTATTCATATCCGAAATTGGATATCGGATATAGTAATCTTATTCGTATTCGAATTCGGATATCGAATACCGTCTTCATATTCGTATTCGTAATGGGATGTCGGATATCGCATTCGTATCCGCCGTATTCACAATCGGATATCGTATACCGTAATTGTATTTGAACTTGGGTATCGGATACCGCATTCTTATTCGTATTCGAAATCGAATATCGAATACAGTCTTCGTAATTGTATTCGAAACCGGAGATCGAATACCGCATTCGTGTTCGTATTTGAAATCGGATATCGGATACCGCATTCGTATTCCTATTCGAAACCGGATATCATATACCATATTCATATCCAAAATCGTATATCGAATACCGTATTCGTATTCGTGATAATTTTTAAACACTACTATAGTAATAATAATAATAATAATAATAATAATAATAATAATAATAATAATAATGTATTTAGAAATTATTAATAATAATAATAAATAATAATAATAAGTGATGATAATGATGTATTTAGCAATTATTATTAATAATAAATAATATTAATTGTAATAAGAAATAATTATTGTAATAATAGTATTAATGATAATAATAATAATAATATTATTGTTCATGTATTAAGAAATAAATAATAATAATAATAATAATAATAATAATAATAATAATAATAATAATAATAATAATAATAGTAATAATAATAGTAATAGTGATGTATTTAACAATTAATAATACTAATAAATGATAATAATTGTAATAAGAAATAATAATAATAATAATAATAATAATAATAATAATAATAATAATAATAATAATAATAATAATAATAATAATAATAATAATAATAATGTATTTAGAAATTAATAATAATAATAATAGTAATAATAATAATGATGATGTATTTATCAATAATAATAATAATAATAACTATACTATAATACAATTATGAAATATTTTTTTCATTTTCTACCTCTAATTCTAAAATTTTCATCACACATCCTTTAAACATCCTTCGCCTATAGTTTATGTATTTTCCTTCTATCATAATTTCCTGATATTCACATATCGATTTCCTGCAACTACTAGTTTCCTGCTACTATACAAAATTACCCTAGCAAACACGTCCGGAATGTCGTTCGAAACCGCGAATTAACCATTGCAATCCTAGCTTTTCTCTCCCAAAAAATCATATCCGAGGTAAGTTTCAAATTCAACATATTGCTCCTCTTTTCATAAAATTTTCCTAGTTTACAAATCCAGAACAACATTTCCTAGCAGGGAATCGAACACCAATAATCTATTTTCGGTGAAACCATGGAATTCCATTCAATGCTTATCACAAAACTCTTCGAACGAACAGGGCCTTAATCATTATATAACCTATTTTACGTTACTGAAATCAATTAAAACAGTTTCCCTTGTTGCACTATAGGTAAAATATATAAATAAACGAATGATTTTATGAAAAGATTAGATACTCAATAATTTATTATGAAAAATAATGAGATTTCAACAAATTATATTTCTACCCGAAAATATGAAATATAAAATATAAATTAAATAAGAATTGATCAAAAGTTTGAAAATAAATTACAATTGAGGACATGAGGTACATAATTATAATTAACTAGGAGAATACTCGCGCTGCGCCGCGAGTATTTTAATTATGTTTTTCATTGTAATACAACGTACATATTTGTATGATAATATTGATAATATCATCTCATAATAAAATTATTTGAACTTATTTATCTATGCTTATGTATATGTTTTACAATTATTTTATATTATAATATAAAAAATCTCATTTGTTTAATCAATTAATAACATATATATTAATGTCATTGTATAATAATATATGAGATATAACATGATCTTACAAAAAGACATAACATCAAATACTCTATTATTTTTGTTCACAAAATTTCATACAATATCAAATATAAAAGTAATGAATCATACGACATATGTAGTAACGTATCATCAATTATATAGTACTGATAATTTCTTATTATTGATTTAAAATGCAATGAAAATTATAAATAACATCAAGCTTAATAGTGAAACTAATTTAACAAATAATATAAAATTTAATATAGCATAAACATAAATTTGAATTATTTTATATCATATGATTTTTCTAAAATTATATTTTTAAAAGTAACAAAAATATATGATATATGTTTATAAGTTGAAGAAGTTATTTAGATGGATAAACTATTTTTGTAATTTCTATTTTTTTTTGTATTTTAAATATTATATTTGTATTTGTGATATTAAATTCGTTCGATTTAAAACACAAATATAATCAGGTGGGTATTATATGGGATTATTATAGTTATAATTTTAAAAAATAAATATTAATATTTCAAATTATATTATGTAAATAAAATACTTAAAATTATAGTATGTAAAAACATAAATTTTGCATTGTATTTTTTACATAATATTTTTACAAATTAAAATTATGAATAATGATATGTGTGAAGTATGCAAATATGGATGTCAGAATAAAGAGAAAAATTAAAACGAATATTCTTGATGATTTTTAAAATTGAATGTCTAAAAATAATATTACTATATGTGGTATGTTTTATAATATTACATATTAAGTTATTAGTATTTTATATATGAATTTTTCATCTACAATTGCATTCACATTTGATCATTTAATTTTATGTGAATGATAAACAATTGAATATACTTAATCTAACACGAACCTAACCAATAATAATATTTCACATCATTAATATAAGCTGATTGTGAATTTTTAGGAACGCTTAAAAGTTAGTGTAAAATAAGAGACACTTAAATAGTTACAAAGAAAAATATGTTATGAATAATTAATGATAAATCAATGGTTTAAATTTTATCACATATCATAATTTAATAGTTGAAATAAATGTGATGATGTGGCAGAAGAAAATTGTACTAATTTGGTTCCAAAATAAATATGTGGAAAAATTGAAGAATATGAATATCACTAGAGAAAATATTGGTCATAATAATAGGATATAATTAATGCACAAATAAAAGTTAAATAAGTGAAGTTTATAAGGTAGTTTTAATTAGTTTAACAATTTTTACATGATATCATATATATTCACGTGGTTCATTTTATTGTAATATATTTATGAAATTCTCCAAACAATCTAGAATGCCAAAAACATACTATTGAGACTATCGAGATGGATTATGTTAAATTACAAAGATTTTTTGTAAGAACTAACACAATCTTTACCATTTTATATGGATTAAAACAATGTTAACACATATATTATAATTGGTCTAATGAATATTTATGTCAAGAGCTAACTCTGTCTCAGTGTATTTTACATAGTAAAAATTTAAGGAGACATGATTTAAGACAGAGAGCGTATATGGTGTCCCACAAAAATGAATAAAAGTTTTCAATGACGTCATCACGTTTATTGAAATTAATGATTAATCGAGTTAAAAATTTAATTTTAATTAAATATGATAGGTACGGATCAATTAACAAACAGAAAAATTAAAAAAAAATTTAATTAAGATTATGATGGGTATGGACTGATTAACACAAAATTGATGATGGTATGGAAAATATTTATCTTATTTTTGTGAGAAAAATATAATTTCCATTTAAGATATACACATCTAAGGAGAGAACAGTGTTTTAAGATGTACACGGAATATACGCCACTTGTGTCTTTGTCATAAATTTTTGCTTAAAAAACGAATGGCCATGGTCAACCACTACCAGAATACCAACTCGAGATCGAGAATCCGAGATAGCTCATTGTCTTATCTTTCCACCCATGGGCATGGCTGCATGAGGGGCCGAGGTACCCACTTGTACCATTCACTGATGGACATGGGTTGAGGTATCCATATTTTAGGATTCACATTTCGGCCCTATCTAACCTTTCGCCCATTAAGTAAAATTAAAATATTCCATATTTTATGGAAATTCTGTGTATATTGTGTATATTTAACGGTTGATTAATTGGTATTGTGTGTATATTGTTCTTTTTTAAATGACAATTTCCTGATTATTTTATTTTTATAAGAATCATTTATTCCTGATATTCTGTGTATATTCCTGATTAACGGAAAATAAAAGCACCCACGAAAGCGATTTTCTTCGCATGGCTAGCGATAAATGACAAAATACTTACCGGAGATAATCTCGCTAAAAGGAATTGGCCCAACGTGCAAAATTGCAAAAATTGCGACGTCGAAAGCGAAACGGCCACTCATCTATTATTCTATTGTAGGTACGCCAAACGAGTATGGAGCGCGGTGAAACAACCCGTGCCAACCAACCTAACGGCTCCATCCTCCGTGCTACACTTCTGGATATCAATGAGAAACCGCAATACGGGCGACGATCGAAAATTGTTTGACACACAATTCATAGCTACCATTTGGGGAATATGGAAGGAAAGAAACGCCCGCATCTTTAGAGAAATGCACGCCGACGCTACGACGACGGCAACAAGGATATTACAAGAAGGGAACCGATGGTCACGTTTTTGCTAAAGACGTACACGATCATTTTTAGGTTTAGGGGGTAATCCCAATTTTGTTTTTACATTTTTTCGTGTAAAAATTTAACTCAATGTATTAAACTATGCTTTAATATATTAAAAGAAGCTGCGAGCTTCTTTAGTTCTAAAAAAAAAAGAATCATTTATTAGCATTTTTATCTTCACAATTTGTAACATGAATTTTTATATATTTATTTTTTTTTATCTATTTTTCGAGATCATGTAATGTCAGTCGTAATAGGCTCCAAAATAACAGGACCGAGCATGTATAAACCTATTTTACATTGCTGAAATCAATTAAAACAGTTGTCCCTGTTGCATTATAGATAATATATATAAATGAACAAATGATAGATTAAGTACTCAATAATTTATTATGAAAATAATGAGATTTCAGAATTTTCGAGTTTATCGTGATTTAATTTTTTTGTTATGTGTAAATTTTTTGAATCATGCACTGATGTTCATATCTATCATCATTAAACCAAAAATTCAAAAGCAATACTCACATAGTGTACAAAACATCAATGAACGCAAAAGACGTTATTGCGAAATATATTTTACACATAGTACATATTGATCTGGATTGATTACATCAGCAATAGGATTACCAATTTGTCATTCTAGCTCTGCAGGGATGGACATTCGGTCGAACCGAACCGAACCGAACCGATTAAGATCGAACCGAACCGATTAAGACCGAACCGATTCAAACCGAACCGACTCAAACCGAACCGAACTAGATTAAAACCGAACCAAACCGAATAAAATTTCAACTGATTTAAAACCGAACAAGAAGATTTATAATGATAAAATTCAAATTCTATTTAGTAAAAAAATACAAAAACAAATCATATAAAATATGATTATATCATTTATAATTTTACAGTATGAAATATTAATTTTTTAAAATAAACATAATAAAAACATGAAAAATAATACTAATTCGGTCGGTTTAATTTAATCGATTTTAAAAGTACCAAAACCGAACCGAACCGAATAAACTGAATAATATCAATTTTTGAACCGAACCGAACCGAATAAACCGAAAATCCGATACGATTAAACCGAATTCAACCGGTTTCGGTTCGAATCCCAAATAAACAGAACCATTTGCCCACCCCTACATGTTTATGGATCCTCACTTTTTAACATTCGCACGCACTTCTTTATCCAGGAGCCGGAAATAAGATTAAACACTCGCAAATTGTGAGACAATAAAGGAACATATTTTTATTAAGAGAGCAAAATATTCAATTTGAATAACATTATAAAAAGAGGTAAGTTCTATTATATATCCATTTTCTTATGATAGACAATTTTTCAAAAAATTATTTTCAATATTTGTCAATTAATAATTTTATTTTGTAAGATTCAAATGTATATTTATCATTTAATACTATGCAAAATAAATTTTTGTATAATTTATAAATACCTAAAATATCTTTAGATACTTTTTGAAAAATAGTCAATCATAAAGAAACGGGCCTATCATAAAACTCCCAATAAAAAAAAACCAATAGAGATTAAAAAACAACTTTTTTTGCCACAACTCAAATATTTTCAAGTAAAAAAAAAAAAACTAAAGAACCAAACAAACCATAACAGCAATTCGATAACGTGAAAATTACATTTATTCAGCAAACATAACGGAATATAATTTTCTTTGATTCCTCGCGATATAATAATATTCCAACAATTATTTCTTGAAGTTTTTTTGGCATTCGATAAGTAGTATCAATGAAAATAAAATAATTAAATCAATGTTAATGAAAATTAAAACATGAAAAAAAAACTAACAATTTGAAGGATCCAATTCCATCCCTGTCCTGTAAACAATAAACCAAATTAGGGAAAAATATAAAATTTGAAATTCGATCTAAGTATGACATCATCAAAAGAGAAAATAAATTAATTAATTATCTACCTTCTGAGTGTCAAAAATTTAGCAAATGAGAATGAACAAATACAAAGAACTTATTTTCCATTGAAAAGCAGTATCTGTGAATAATCAACTTGGTTCCATGAACTGGTTCGTGAGGCTAACGTCTTTACAGCATCATCTTGATTCCATGAAAACTGAAAAGAGTAATGATGTACATCCCCTATTATTCACCTCCCAAGTTTTTGATGACGTGAATGTGATTTAACACCTTACAAATTAACACATAAATATATGATTTAAAATCTTAATTTATGATTTAATTATCTTAATTTATGATTGAACATTCAATTAAGATGTAAAATCATGAATTAATGTGTTAATTCTTAACGTGTTAAATCATATCCACGTCATCAAAACTAGAGGCGGGGGTATGTCCAACATTTTCCAACTGAAAAAGAAAAAAGATAATCGAATTTAGCTTCTCATCAGCATATCATCAAACACGTAGCGTGCAGAAAATAAGCCACTTTGACATTTACCACCGATAAAAATTGCAATTTTATCAAAAAATAACTATCTTCTCATAAGCATATCATCGTCCTCTCGTGAAAGACTGGATTGAATGCAATATGCCTTGCTGCTTGATTATCACACTACATTTTCATGGTTCTTGTGTGCTCTATCTTCATGTCACCGAGTAATTGCTTAATCCAGATAAGCTCACTCGTTGTGGACGCCATGGCTCGATATTCTGCTTCTGCACTTGATCTAGCCACGACATTCTGCTTCTTGCTTTTCCATGTGACCAAATTGCCACCGACAAACGTGCAAAACCCCGTGGTTGATTTCCTGTCGCAGCTTCCGGCCCAATGTGCATATGAGAAACCAACCACATTATTAAAATTATTTTTCTTCATTCAAATTCCTTGACCTAGAGTGCCTTAAAGATATCTCAATATCCTATCAATTGCACTCAAGTGACTGGTACGGGGAGCGTGCATTAATTGGCTTATGACACTAACTGAGTAGGCAATGTCTGGTCTGGCTTTATGGTACGGGGAGCGTGCATTAATTTCCAACATCTTTGATGTCAATTTCTTTTTGTAAATATTGTTTAACCCTTTTAATTTTCTCATTATCATTTCGAGTGATGATAATGTCATCTACATAAACGAGAATAATGACAGTGGTGTTTTGAAAATGTTTGATGAACATAGAGGAATCAGCGGTACTTTTAAAAAAAAAATCTTTAAGAGAGAAAAGATTAGCTTGGCATACCATGCTCTTCGAGATTGTTTTAGATCATAGATGACTTTTTTTTTAATTTACACACCAGTGATGAATTAGACTCGCTTTTGTGGCCCGGAGGAAGAGTCGTATATACTTTCTCTTCTAAATTTCCTTGAAGGATTGCATTCTTTACATCCACTAGAAAAATTACTCGCGCTACGCTGCGAATTTAATCATATAATAAATCAATATGCTTGATATATATATATATATATATATATATATATATATTTCATTAAAAAATGGCATTGTTATGCAAATCAAGAATATTGAATATTCAGGGACGACCCGATCGATGAACAAATGTAGACCTTTCGCAAAAGAGCATAGTATCTAGATACAAAAAGGACTGCAAGAATGAACAAATAACGTGAGAGGAGAGGTAGGGATGTAGTGGCGATCCACCTGCGGGCGTTGTGGCGATTCACCTGCGTCCCCTCTTATAAATTATTTATTTGTCAATTAAACATGTCAATTAATATTTAATCGAGTCAATTAGAGAGGTTAATTAAGCAGCAATGATACACAACCCGCACAATAAATCACGCACACAACCCGCACCCCACTAAGTTTCCTAATTTGTATTTAATTCTCATTAATTGTCATTAATTAGTTTCCAATTAACATCATGGGGGTTGTGTGCGGGGTGTGTAGATTTATTGTTAATTAAGCCACTGAACCTACTTTTGCCACCTCTTCATGGTTATTTTTTAATGGAAGGGGTTAAGCCAAATTATATATTTAGAGAGGTTAATTTTTTGGGGGGGGCCAAGTATATTTTAATTATATATATGCTCCGATGGACAGTAAGTAGCGACGAATAGTAATTGGTGATGAACAGTAATGCATAAATAGTGTAATTCATGTTCATGAACAGTATAGATTGCAATGTAGAGCTCTTGGTACTAGCTCTTGGTACATGGACAGTAATCCATAAACATTTTATTCAAGATGGATTATTGTCATGAATAGTAATATATGTTCATGAACAGTAATTCATAAAAAGTATAATTACTTTTCTATTAATTTCTGATTGTTACTAGCTCTTGGTACTTGGTTATTTATAGTCTAATTCTACTAGCCGTTTGGGATTTTTCCTAAATTACATTTGCTAGGTTATTTGCATTATTGTCTCCTGATTACAATCTAGATACCAAGTATAGCTTTGACAGCTATATTCAAGATGCTAACATTTTATTTGTTCCTATGTGCCTTGATGAATATTTTGAGCAATCTTTCCTCTTTCTCAACAATAATTAACCAAAGTTTCCTAAATGAGAATAGAAATACTAACAACTTACCTCAAATGAAATATTTACAAAAACAGACCTTATTTTATTCTAAATCGAGAAGATCGGCAAGGAAAGAATATAGTCGTGTTTCGTCAGTTTTGCAATACCGAACACCCAATTTAATTTAATTTCAGGTAAAGTCGACAAAACATCCTCGCTCGCCCCTCGCTCTCCCATCGTGGCAACACCTCTTACATCACATACACGAAACAAATACAAAAATAAAAACGACTCGAAGAAAACTTGTAATATTTACCAAAACAAACTCGAATTTGTTCCAAATCACACATATCAACATGAAAAGACTTGACTCGTGTTCCGTCTCGGCCTGCCAGTCGTAGTACCGAATTCCATACCGGCCATCCTGAGCAGGTCCCCACTGGTATCCTGATCGTTGAGTCCCTCAGACCTGATTAACTCCGAATTAGTTCAAAATTAACTCTTATTTCCGATTTCAACCTAAAATCAATCAAGAAATGAATTTCATCTGAGCAATCTTCTAATTAGCTGTCAAAATAACAAAGAAACGATTCCAAATTTGCGACCGAAAGTCAAGAACAAAAAGGCCTAATTTGAACATAAATACTCAAATCCTGAAATTCCTAAATCCAGTTATAAATCAGAAACGCAAACATGTTTAATAGCCAATAATTCGACGGAAGACTGATGTCCGAATCTTCTTCGTTCTTCAAAAATTATATCGAAATCTAGATGATTAGGATTTTGCTCGATTCGTTTTTCATCAATCGTGGCAAGGCGGCCGCCATGGCGATCGCTTTCATCGTTCGTTTTCGCCAATGCCTCGTCTAGTATTCTTGTCGCTAGGGTTTCCTCGCGCGGTTCGCCTCTTTTTTTTCCATGGCTTGTGCAAATGTGAGAGAAGTGGGGGTAAAGATACGAGATGTAGAGGAGGGCTGGATAGACTCGGCTCACACAGTCCATGTGATATGATCATAATTGGATCCATGAAAGCCCAGTTTATTCAAAGCAGGATCCTCCGTTCTGGATCAAAGCTGATCGAACGGCCCATATGAACTTGATGACGTGGAGGTTTGTGGTGATCCGAATTTCTTTAAAATTAGACATAATTTATAATTTGAAATTTTTTAAATGATTTCATATATATTCATGAACGTAATAACAAAATATTCACGTCATCACGTGGTTCATTTTATTGCAATATATTTATGAAAATCGCCAACGAAACTAGAACGCCAAAAACATATATATTGAAACTCTCGAGATGGATTATGTTAAATTACAAATTTTTGTATAAACTAAAACAATCAGAAGATTTTGTATCAATTAAAACAATCTTAACACATATAATATATTGGCCTAATGAATATTTATGTCAAGAGCTAACTTTGTCTCACTGTATTTTACATAGTAAAATTTTAAGAAGACATGTTTTGAGATTAATTAGAATGTTTTTAAGATATACACGTATACGCCACTTGTGTCTTTGTCATAAATTTTAGCTTAAAAAACGAACGGCCATCGCCAACAACTACCAGAATACCAACTCGACAAGCTTAACAAAAAAAGAAAAAAAAAACTCGACAAGCTTAACTCCAAAACGAATCTCTCTCTCGATCTCTCGATCGAGCCAGCTCATTGTCTCGTCTTTCCAGCCATGGGCAGGGCGGTATGAGGGGCCGGGGTACCCACTTGTACCATTTGCTGATTGACATGGGTTGAGGAAGGTATCCATATTTTAGGAATTCACATTTCTGCCCTATCTAACATTTTGGCCCATGAGGTAAAATTAAATATTAATCAAAAGGTCCTAGGCTTCATAAATAGCCCTTATTCTAAGTATAAGCCGTCAAAATTATTGAAATTATTGAGTATGAAAAAGTAAAAAAAGAGTTGAGGAGTTAATTAAGTATGTTGGTAAATATGATATTGTGTTTATATTAATGGTTTTATGTATGTATTAATAACCTTTATGGGTGCATTTTTTATTTGTATTCTTATGATTATGCTTATGTTTGTGCTTGTCAATTTTCATTTTTTTGTATTCCTATATTTTAATAAGAAAAAAAAATCAACACATTTTAACAAAAACTTTCAGAATAATGAAAATTTTCTAATATTGAAAATAAAAAAGGATATATCTTAAATAATAAATATGAATGATAGAAGCTTTAGAAAATATATTTAGATAATGTATGATGATCCCCCAGGAGCTATCTTGGTGCGTCACGTGACAATTTCTTTTTAATTTTTTTTTGCCATTTTATCCTTCTAACTATCGCTGACCAAAATGATATAATTTGTTCTACAAAATGCATAATTAAAGTAAAAAAATTTAAACAAAAGGTTACTCGTGTAAAAAAGACGCATGATATATCTAAAAAAATATATCATGAACGTAGAAAAGTATAAAATATATTGTACTTCAAAAATAAAATTTATTGTAACTAAAAAATGTAAAACGTGTATCGAACTATCCGAATCCAAGTGAACGTCACCCCCGAAAATATTCCCGGATATATATCTGAATCCAAACTATCTGAATCCGCTCTGATTCGCCCGATTGTCATCATTAATCAAAAGAAAACAAAGTGAGGTCAAAGTGGTGTCATGTACATGCAACCTCTCTAATCACAAAAAAAAGAAAAAAATGGAAAAAAGAAAGAAAGAGATGGAAGTGATACCAGGTGCATGCTACTAGAAACACATCTTTATCTTGTCACCATCATTATATTATCGTTTGTGAGCTACTTACTTACTTATCTTGTTCTATCAAAATTTTGAGTCCTAATATTTTATTTTATTTCTCAAAGACGCTACTTACTTACTTATCATGACAAACTGGAATATTTTTCAGTTAATAATAATACGCTAATTTGAGATTGTCAACTTTGGAGCACTTCGCAGCACCTTCCTTGGAATACTTCACGTGCTTGTTGTATTAAACAACCAATTGTTCTTTTGCATGATTTGATTTTCGATCACTCTTTTCTGGTTAAGTCCTCACAATCTTGAACGTCAGTATGATACCAAGTAATTTTTTTTTTATCTTTTCTGGTTAAGTGTTCAAGCATTGCGACTTTCTTTGTATTTGTTGTGATGAATTTCGTATGAAAACAAACAATGTTAAAAGTTATTTTGTCATACTTTTATTTGTTTCCTTTTTTGCGAATATATCATTTTATAATTTTTTATATTGTTTTTAGACTGAAAAAGAAATAATGAACATAGGAGGTTGATGATAACTGGTCCGGAAAAAAAATGGAGAATAAACGAAGAATTCTCGTTTTGTCATTCATCCATTGATATTAATGTAATTTTGAATCAACAATTTTTCATAACATATTATTTTTTATGCATCATATTCAACTAATTGAGCCATGAGCCCATTTGGTCAAAAAAATAATTGAGAGTGGTAGGAGTAAAAATATTATATTATAATGAAATTATAAAATGATTTTGTTTTTCAACATATGATTAGGTAACAAAATAGTAAATAAACATAGTTTAATACATATACAAAAATAAATTCAACCATGTTTTTTTTCTATTTGTTTGATTATCACTAATTGTTGACACATATGTTAATGTTGAGAGATTTAGAGAAAAGATAATTTAAAAAAAAATGAATATATCTTACCAAAAGTTGAGATAGTACTAGTTTAATAACGTGATGTCGTCACTTCATAATTGTCATATTTCAATACAATTTTAACTGATCTTTTTATTATATTTCAGAAGACTAAATTACATGAATTATCTACTTTTCATAAAAAAAAATTATACAATTTAATATGATTTTTATTAATATAAATATTTTTTGTAATTTTAAAATAATATAAGGATTTAAATGTAAATTCGTATTACAAGAATTATTAACCATCAAATAAAAAATCATAATGTTATGAAAGAACTTTAGGCAAATTCTTGTCCAAAACTTTTTGGCCAAGACCCACTCCCCTTATAAAACCGGGAACGATGTATATGTGTTATTTCATATATGTTACAAAACTTTATGTGGTATTATTTAACAAAATTTATAGAGTTCAAGTGATAAGTTTGTTTGATAGGTTGTATGTTGAAATCTCACAATCTAGAAGGATTTTTTTTAGCGAAGTCCCCATCCCCTCAAGTTTTGTTCCTGGTTCGGGTCTCTGATTGTGCCCATATCAAATAATATTATTTGGATTTTACATATCACAAAAAAATATTATCAGATCTTTTAAATATTCTATTGATTCATTTCCCAACTTTTTTACCTTTCTTCTCCCTATTTCAACTCTTGTTTCTTGAATGAAATTGATTTAAAATAAAAAAAAATTGGTGAATTATTTTCTAGAACTCCAAAGCTTGCAATTATACATCTCAATTCTCTAAAGTTAGTAAATTATGCAACTCAATCTCGTCTCAGATGAACATACTGAAAATTTTATGAACTTCGATTGATTTTTTTCGAGATCTCATTTTTCTTATTGTTTTATTGAAAATTATTGCTTCTAATTGAAAATAGCCAACATATCTTAAGTTATTATTTTGTAATATTTTATTGTCTATTTAAACAAGTTCAATCTTTTACAAAGTTTTTGGCCAAATCAACTTAATTAGTACAACAAATTCAAAATACTTTCTTGTTTTGTTCATGCTCGCAAATTAATAAACAAAAATATGAAGAGAGAATCGACATAAATTTTATTCCTTATTAACATAGATGGTAAAATTAGAAAAATAAATTTTTACACTTAACGGATGATTAGAAAAGGGTATTTTGAGAATTTTGATATAGTTGCTCTAGATTCAGAAATATTGGCTCTAGAAATAACGCTTCCCTTAACAAAAATTTAATGAAAGGAAAGAAGGTTTGGTCCAATGAGCTTTTCACGAGATTCTGACTGGCCTATCAAAATTATGCAAAAAAAAATTGACGACGCTATTGCAAGAGCTAACATGGTTAAATTGAGAACGATTTCAATTTTTTTTAATCAAATGACCACTATACCTCTAATATGGTGATTGATATTTATTATACTTATATACTATTATTTATATATTTCATGAATAATGCAAAAATATTTTTCCTAATATTATGAAAAAATCAAATCTAACCAATATATATTAATTTTCATATTTAAATATATATGACATGTTACAATTTAATTAATTTTTGTATGATGAAAAAAATTAAGAATAAAAATATTTTTTATATATGAAAGATTTAATTTGCATGATTTATGAAAAATGATAAACTAATAGATAAATGTAAGAAAATATCAATCATCAATTCATCATTAACAAGGGTATAACGGTAATTTGATAAAACAAAATTGAAATCGCTCTTAATTTAATCATGTTGATTCTTACAACAGCGTCAACTTTTTTTTTTTAAATGTGTTTTTAATATATTTCGATTAACATAAAGATAAATTTGCAAAAGTTTTATGGAAATAATTGATAATTGTCAGTATGTGTATGGATTTTTTTTTTAAATAGTATAAGGGATTTTGTGTAACTTTTCATTTAAGATTTATGCACCGTTAGATGCAAAATCATACTGTTAATATAGGATTTGGACATATTTTTGGTCCAATGCCTATTTGGACCAATCTAAATGAAAAAAGCGTCCGTGAAATTTTAGTAGTGCCTATTTTGGACCAATCTAAATGAAAAAAGCATCCGTGAAATTTTAGTAGTGCCTATTTGGACCAATCTAAATGAAAAAAGCGTCCGTGAAATTTTAGTAGTGCCTATTTGGACCAATCTAAATGAAAAAAGGTCCGTGAAATTTTAGTAGTGCCTATTTGGACCAATCTAAATGAAAAAAGGTCCGTGAAATTTTAGTAGTGCCTATTTGGACCAATCTCAATGAAAAGAGCGTCCGTGAAATTTTAGTAGTTTCATAGGAGTATTTGCAATATTTCACAGTTTACAGGTGTATGTATGAAATTTTAAGAGTTTGTATGGTACTGGTACTGGTACTGGTACATATGAAATTTGGTCAGTTTTAAATATCAAACAAGCTAACTACACGCCAAATCCCTCTAATATCAGCCAATTTTCAAGGACGATATTGCATAACAGCAATGTATCACCCAATTATGAAATTGTAGCCTGCTAATCTACTGCAAAAAAGGAAATAACCAAGAAACTTCGAAATATAAACGAAACTAATGAATACTGCCAAACAATTCGAACAACATAAATTAAATAATGCTATTCAATGCAGTTCATTTTCATCTTACACAAATGACCACATAAATGCTCTCGAAGAATCAAAATCAGAACTTTTTTAGCACCACAATTTTGCTCTTTTGTACAAATTCGATGTTCCATGCATATCGTTATCCATTATATATGCAAGTCCTCGAGAGGAAGCTTGGAATGAAACTTCCAAAAGAGATATATACACCCAATCGAATTTTGATTCAATTCAATTTTAACTTTATAGCTAATATTTATAGACACTTATTTTATTTATAGAGAATAGGTGCTCAATTTGATCAATCTAATTTCATTAATTTAAGACTAGAGAGTTCTTTCTTTTTCGAATGTAGAATGTCATAAATAATTAGCACTAATGTGAGAATATTTTATGTTCTTGTAGAATGTAGTAGCATATACTTACTCTTCAAATACAAATATTATACGGAAGTATCGTACATTTGAAAGCAATTAAAAAGATCCTTAAAATTAGATGGGCCCACAAAAAAAGGATGGTGGGCCAGATAAGGAAAATGGATGATCAATACCTACAGAGATAAGGTATATTCAAATCAATGTAATAAGGGCGACTTGTCAACAATTAGGACTTGTTTGGATCACCAAAGAAGTTAAAAGTAAAGTGTAATTTAGGAAATAATTTTTCGATTTCATTAATTGAATGTTTGGATGTGTTTTAAGATTAGATTAAGGATTTTTTTAGTCAAGAAATTTATAGTAAATATGAACAGAAAAATGTTCTCCTTGAAAACTTAATCTTTGGATGAATTTTTTGTAAGAACTTTTAAGGAAGTATTATAAAAATACTACAACATCATCATTACTAATAATTATCATAAATAAAATATAATTAATAATAATAAATGATTAAAGTTTTTTACTATACATAATAATATAATTAAAAATACTATTATAATATTTTATTTTATTTTACACCCCATTATATTATATTACATTAGATTCTACTGGATACTATTGTTTTGTATTATATAATATTATATTTCATATTATTATATTATATTGTTTTGGATTATATTACATTATTTTTTATTATATTAGATTATATTGTTCTATGTTATACTATATAATATTGTATTATATTATATTATATTATATTGTATTACACTATATTATTTTATTTTAGATTATATATTATATTATAATCTATTATGCTATACTAACTATTTTAGCTTATATTATTTCATAGCACACTATATTATTTTATAGTATAATATTTTAGACCGTGTCATGATATATTATATTATATTATGTTATTTTATTTGTATTATTTTATATTAGTATTCGTATAATTCATTTATTTGCATCCATGTTAGTTTTATATAGTTACTATACTTTATATTATTATAGAGTTTTCAAAACTCAAATTCAAATTCCTAGAAGTTACATTTCCTAAATTAGAATTACTTGTATATCCAAACAACCCTAGACATTGAAAGTTGAAACCATCTTTTTTTTCAAATAAATTGCTTTTATGAAAAGAGAAGAAAAAGAAGAAAAAAAATGTAAACAAGGGCACTTTTACATTGGAAGTTACATTTCCTAAAAATGTATTATTTTACATTGAAAGTTACATTTCCCTAGTATTTTGAATGAACTTTTTGTTGTCCATAAATTCTTATTATGGCTTGTGACAATGATAAAGATTGATGTATTAATATGCTTCGAGCAATATATATTGGAACATCCTCACTTACTTAATCGATCATCTTTGACAGAAACTAGTAATAGCCCGTGCAACAATTGCGCCGGACTTCGTACATTTTTTTCACATGTGTTTGCATAATTTGTTTAAATAAAATTTGCGCGGGTACGTTTAAACTCAATTATATAATCATGATATGTTTGCATATATATTGATTTCAATAAATACATTATAATTAATAAATGTTCATAAAATTTGCCTATCGTGGATATATGAATTATAATTAATAAGGATCCATGAAATTGGTTCATCATTATAAATTCACACACAAAACAAAATATATATAAGATGTTATAATTGAAACAAAATTAAAGTTTCAAAACAAATAAAAGAAAAACCGTGAATAATACACATAAAACCGAAATATATATTTAAAATGACATTCATTAACATAAAAATATCATTAAAAAAAAACACAATTGTAAATTATACCATAAAAAATTAACAATTCAGCCATAGTTTCATACGGGGAATTATATATGGAGCCGCAATAACATAAAAATTACATCTTTGATGAGGCGGCAAGAGAGAATTAAGTAGGTTGATTAGTATTATTGATTGACTTAATTAACGATTTAATTAACCGTTTAATTGAATTGACACATCAATTAATATTTACTAATATCAACATATTATAAATTATTGATGTGTTAATTAAACGTGTCAATTAATATTTAATTGAATCAATTAGAAATGCTAATCAATTCAGTTTGTCACATCATCAATGATATTGTGATGAGTTTGGGAGCCAATTATATTTTTTTTCTATACAAGAATATAATTTTGGTTGCAATAGAAATAAAACTAAAAAAAAATAAAAAAAAAAAATAAGAAAAAGAGACACTGTCACTTCGTGATCACATGGGCAAAATTATATCTGTTGAAAGATAGCCATTAATATTAAAAGGGTTTTTGTACACACAAAATAGCATTCAAAATGATAAATTTATTCTCAACAGTTTTTGTACACACAAAACTTTATGGAATTAAACAAAAATAAAAAAAACACCCTGATTTTCTGAAAATTTAATTTTTTATATTGAAAAAAAGATAACATTTAAACAGTTTTATTTAAAAAAAATATCATATTAAGATCAAACTTAATATTAAAAATTCAAACTTAAAATAATTCCTCTATATTTCATATTTTTTATTATGTTCATTCATAAACTGTTTTTGTTCAAGCTTACAAAAAAAAAACTGTGCCATAATATTTTGATGACACACACACACACACCCACCACTCTGAAAATCATTTTACGTAACGAGATGCATATGATTGAGGTCACTGGCCAGCTCTATTTATTACAAGGGAAATTTTACTTTGCCCTTATATTTCACCAAAATATCTTCTATACCATAATTAACATGTATAATTAGCGTATGACATATAATTAGTTAATATGCAAGTTATTGCACGGATACGAATACATATATTGTATCAATTGATATGGTGATATGACAGTTCTTAAAAAACATAGAATACGATAGGTTTATTAAATATACTATTTTATCAATTATAATTTATTTATTTAATATTTTATATATATTAAATACTATATATTTGACGTAAAATATACTGAAAGTTTGTTATTATTGAAATAACATACTCTAAAGTAAAATGTATTAATCATTTATTTCAATTTCAAATTTTTTATTTTTTGTTTTTAGAAGTATATTTAGGTATCCGGCAACTATATGGAAAATATTTGCTATTATTTGGATATAAAAAATTTGATGAGACTTGAGGTATCTCATACGCATCAAACGAGTATCGGCATCAGATACACAATATCTCATACGATACTAATTGATTTTTGAAGCTTGCGCGCAACGTAGTTCATAAGACGTAATGAACATGTAAATTAATTGACATGTATTAAGCCATATAATTATATTTTAATTGGAGAAACATTAAAATGCTCATTGCGTATTTGCTATATAATATTCACGATTTTGAAGCATTAGATTTTCATTAAGATTGTTATTTTGTCAAATTAAATAAATAAATAATTATGCCGCACAAATTGAAAGAAAGAAAAATTTATAATTTATTTCAAAGCATTGATGTTGATACTTATTTAATGACTAACTAGTCTTGAGTGTTTTATCTCTAATACCAACTTGAACATTTTAACATTTATCTATAAATTGATAGGTTTATGAATTATGGTGTGTGTGTGGTTGTAATATTTTTTTATTGCAAAGTTAATTTATATATATATTTGTAGTTGCATAGATTATGATTCGTACTCTTGAGTCGACGACGTGGTCCTCGGGATCGGGTCAGATCGGGCCTTTCATTCCGCTGCTCGAGGCTCGGTAGCGACGTCGGTACTCAACACTATTTCTCCTCACGTTCAAGCATCTCATCATTTTATCTTGTTCTTGAGGTAATCTTTATTTTTCTTTCTCTTCACGTTGGCTCCAAGTTATTTTTTTTCTGCCATTCCTCTACTCGATTGATGAGGCTCTTGTTCTTGAATGGCCTAATTAAGACTTGAATCTTTCTAATAGTTATATCACATCCATTTTTTATGAGTTTTTGTTGGGAGAAAATGGTTTCATAGGTCGTAGCTTAGGTGTTCGACGAAATGTATATTTAAAATAAAATATAATTTTATTATAATTTCATTCAATTATCGGTGATGTGAGTCTATTTTTGCAATTAGGACATAATATAAAGAGTCCTACCTAACATTTCGCTGTGAGGTGATGTCAACAATGGAAATTTTAATTTCTTCCAACAAATGAAATTCTAACTGACAATTAGAGCATAATATTAAGACTTTATTATTGATGGCATAATTATTGTAATATATGATTACTGAATGACATAATAATTAATGTAATCTTTTTTGTAAACCTTAATTTCTTGTAAATTATAACCGACATTTGTTTGTTTTTGTTGACCGATGGAAGAAGAGGTGGTGTCAAAGGGAACGAAACATAACAAAAATGCTTATTGGACTCCTTCGTCAAGTGAACATTTGATGCAGTTTTTGGCCGAGCAAGCTACGAAAGGCAACAAGCCGGAAAAAGGATTCAAAAGTGTTACAATCGCCGCGGCTGCTAAATATTTCAACGAGAAGTTCGCACAAATTTCACGGCGATCAATGTCCAAAATCATTTTAGAACCATAAGGAGAAATTGGAAAATTATTCAAAATCTAAAATCGTTGAGTGGAAACTTATGGCCACAACACAAACACGATAATGATGGATCCCGATGTATGTGAAATTTACATCAAGGTTATTGCTTTTTTTGCTTATATTTTCGAATAAATTCGTTTACTTATATGATTTATTTTTTTGTATCTCATTTTAGTCACATCCAAATGAAGAGAAATTTATAAATAAACCAATCAATTTTTATGTGGAGATGGAAATAATTTGCGGAAATGAGTTAGCCACCGGAGCGTATGCAAAAGCATTATTACATCACACTTCTAGGCCGCTTGATGCTTCTCGAGCAATGACTCGTGATTCGTCTTCCCGTATTATACATTTCACCGAAGGTGAGATTGATGGTGGGGACATTCAACCCACAACCCCGGGTGCCAAATCCGCATTTCCTCGTGCAGAATCTGCTGCACCTAATCCAAGTGTTGTGATGTCGAAAAAGCGAAAATTCAATGAGGAAGAATACTTTGGACATATTTCTCAGAGATGAAAGAGGTTTTCCAAGATTTGAATACAAATATAATAATTATCCTTGCAAAAGATGTCAAGGCGGCAATTGCGACAATGCCGGTCCAATATCCATCTTCGGCATTACGCCTTGCACAATGTTACTTGGTACAAAATGAAGTTTATGGCGCGTGTATTATTTCATATAGTACGGATGACAAATTGAATGGATGGATGATTTTATGTTTCACTATACAAATGGTAGAGGGGGTATGAGCGGTATGGGTAGTATGGATGATATGAGTGGTGCAAATTGCACTGGTGATATGGGCGGTATGGGTGGTGCAAGTGGAATTGGCGGCGGTATGGGCGGTATGAATGGGGCAAGTGGTATTGGCGGAATGGGTGGTATTGGTGGTGTGGGTGATGGTAGTTTTTTCTAGACGGTGACACTTGTGATATAAGAATATATTTTGTGTTTTGTAATCTATAAAATTATTAGATGGTAATATCGGTAATATTTTGTGTATGTTTGATATTTTGTGAATGGCTTAATATTAGTTTATGTTAATATTTATTAAACATATCTATGTTATTATGTATATTTTCTATCGATGATATTTTGTGAATGATTTAATATTTTCATCTTATAAATAAATAGAATCAAAATTTTAAATCATGAATTTTTCAACAAAAAATCAAACAAGAATTTTTTGTAGACATGATATTGAAATACAACAAATCAAACAACCAACTTGGATCTTCAAATACATGGATAAGCATATACATGTATTTATTATGTCCATGTATTCCAAAATCCCTGAAATTAAACTTGCCTAGATTAATTTTCATCTTATTTTCGATGTGTTTATAGGTAGTGATAGTTTTTATGTAATAGGCTGCCTTGTAAACTTGACAATTGCTACCGATTCTTATATTTATTTATTTTTTAAGAGAGGCATTGATCTCTCTCCAAATTTACTCGGAAAAAACAAATCTCTATATCCTAACTGACCCACTTAATTAACTAACATGATTATTAACAAAAAAACATATAATTATCAGTTAAATACTATTAATTGAGAATTATTAATTCATAAGTATGTTAATTATGTCCTTTCACCTTTGTTAATTACCGTACTAATTAAGTGTGTGTTAATTACAATATAAAGAATGTGACAGGGAATGCTAAAAATGTGATGGAAGGAAGTCTTTGTTGAAGCTTTAACTACATTGAATATACCTACGGGTTTTCATCAAAAAAAAAAAACATTGAATAAATTAGTTAATTAAAAAAGAAGATGCAATTGAACCTAAAGACTATAGGTCAATTAGTTTGATTTCAAACATGCAAAGAATTTTTTCAAAACTTTTATCGAACATAATTAGCATTGATATAAGTCAAATGATATCAAAAAATCAATTGGGATTTTTAAAAAGTAGAAACATTTCTGAAAATTATATTTATGCTAGAGAAATGTGTTTGCCAAATAGGAGAAAAATACTCTTAATGGTCCTAAAATTAGATATTCATAAAGCATTTGAATTTGATAGTGTTTCATGTGATTTTTTACTTAAAGTTTTGCAAGTAAGAGGTTATGGAAATAACATTATAACATGGATAAAAAATGCAGTTCTACCATGCATAACTAGAATTATTTTAAATAGAATTCCTGATAAACATATACATCTTAAAAGAGGTTTAAAACAAGGAAATGAAAGAATATAAGATATAAATTCAAGCACATCGCAAGAGGAGCAAGGAGGAAGGACTCAAATACCCACAGGAGTTGATGAAGGACTCCAGTCTAATGAAGGACTAATGCAAACAGAGTGTGTAAGCCAACCATATTCCATTCCATAATCACAAACTACACAAGCAATCAGTAAAACTCATATATGAGTTTCTTATTTTTTTTAACCAAACATATGGATAAGACATATAATATCAAATAATCAAATAAACATATTAACTTTCGCAATTTACAAGTCCGAAAGAACTTTCATCACGGCCTTTCTTGGCCGATACAACGCTTCCAATGGAGTTGCCTTAGGAATCGTTAAACCGGAACCCTCCGTCAAATCTAATGGTTCTTCTCGGATCCTCTTCCAATCAAAACACTGAATCAACGTCCCTAAAATAATTCCCATTTCCCTCATGGCTAAAGCTTCTCCGGGACACCTTCGCCTTCCCATTCCAAATGGCATCATCCATTTCCCCTCCGCATTTCCGTTTTCGAACCGCTCGGGCTTGAATTTAGTCGGCTCCTCCCAATTTTCAGAATCTCTTTGAATTTGGTAAATATTCACCAAAAGCATCGTTCCTTCTGGGATGTCATAACCTCCGAGGGAAATTTCTTCTCGTGATTCATGGGGGACGAGTAGAGGAGCTATCGGATAAAGCCGAAGAGTCTCGGAAATGATGCAGTTTAAAAAAGGTAGGTTCGTCAGGTCCGATTCTTCTATCATTCTGTTATATCCGATGTGTTCGTCAATCTCAGTCGTTACTTTGTTAAGTATATTTGGATTGTTCAGTAGTTCAGTCATTGTCCATTCTACCGAGTTCGATGAAGTATCAGTTCCTCCTAACAACATGGTCTACATGGCCGAAACAATAAAAATCAGAACAGATAAAATTAATTCAGATGTAACAAAATTTTCGCTAACTAAGACACTTACTATCGAGATGTTTCGGATAACCATGTCGTTGTATTTTTCGGAATCAATCTTCTGCAATTCGAGCAAACTATTAATCATGGTATTCCTCTTTCCGACCCCTTCTTGTCTGTGCTCGTCGATCATTTTCTGCGACATCTCCTCGTTCACTTCAGTCACACGTTTCATTTTCTTCATGACTCCCTTGAAATCGATCATTCTCAAAACGGGGATAAAATCCTCAATGTTGGCTGCGCCCGTCAACCTAAACCAACCCTCCACTGCTTCTCTATACTCTCTCATCTCCTCCATGTTCTCTATGTTGCCTCCATAGAACCTCTTTCCACCAATCATCATCAACATCAAGTTCATGGTCAACTCAAACAACATGGTTTTGACGTCTAGTTTCTTAAAACAGTTAGAATCGTTCGATCTGAAGAGTTTGGTGACCATATTTTTCACTTCTCCATCTCGGATAGCTAACAAGGTTTGAATCTTCTGAGTTGACAATAACTCAATAGTTGAGATTTGGCGCACGCTTCGCCAGTATGGGCCATTATTGGCCATACCGACAAGATTTGGAAGCATGACAGACGGTAAGTGGACACGATTTGAAAACGCCATGTCATGTTTGGTAAAACATTGATCTGCGAGAGTTCGACTGGAGATGACCAATGCGGGGCGTGACCCAAATCGGAGGAAAGTGGCCGGACCATATTGTTTCGATATGTTAATCAAAGTTTGGTGGAGAGGAGGTTTTAGGAGATGTAAGTGGCCGAGGATTGGCAGCGAAGGAGGGCTAGGAGGGAGCTTCTTTTTGTTGTTTTTGTTGAGGAAATTGGGAAGGATTTTGATTAGTAAGAGAAGGAGAATTGAGAGTATGAAGGTGTTTATGGTGAGAGCATCCATGGTGAAGGACATATTTATTTTCATCACTATTGCTTAATTTATACAAGTTGGTTTTAAAGATATCAAGTTGTGTTGTGTTTTGTTTTGTTTCTCTTTTATGATATATAAAAAATTTCCTCAAATTTTGTCCAGAAATGAGTCAAATGACAAACACAAACGCTCTACCTCTAAGCAGTAAGAGTGGAATTTGCTGTTATTTCAAACAGAGAAATGCAATCTGCGTATATGATTATGGTGAGAGCATCCGATACACTCCACGTAGCATATCGAATTGTTTTAATCTGCAATTATAACAAATATTTGTCGAATACTTTACCAATATTTATGGAATACTTCTAACATGTAAATAAAATATAATAGACCTGAGCAAACAGTAAAACGTTATATATAATAGACATATCATATCTATATATTTCGGAAAATAAATTATAATTAATAAATAATAGATATATCGTATCTAAGAATATAACTAAAAGATAAAATTTTAATTTATAATCAAAACAAAAAATCAATATACATGAGCAAATAATTAAATATAATACACATATGAAAAAACTGTTAAATATATCAATTATAATTAATAAATAATAAAACATTATATATGATGGACATATCGTATCTAAGTATTTTGAAGATAGTGTATAATATATGTATCGTATCGTATCATATTGAATTGGATAATCGCTGAGACCGAGATAAAAGAAGAGATCATTTGACGTGCCCTTCAATTTCATGGCAACTATAGTTCCGCAAGAGTGAAAGATTTTTTTTTTCATTTTATTCCAAATATGTTCGATGAGGAAGTCAATGTGCTCATGGTCCAGTGATTGAGTGTGAGACACATAAAATCATATGTTGTGAGAGATTGTGGGTTCGAATTTTGTTGGCATCAATGAATAGAGGATCACCGAACATTTTTCATTACTCGTTTTTTTTTATATTCGACGAGGAAAAGATGAAAGAATGAGAAACGGAGTTAAATTGATATTTTATTATTTGAAATAACTAAGTGAGAGAGAAACTCTTTTATTATTCTCTTACATTTTTTCCGCCACTCTCAAGAAATAGAGTTAAAACAAATTTTTAATCAATTAATCTTATTTTTCTTTCAACTTTGTTTTTGGGAATAAAATATATTCTTCCACTAGTATATTTTTATTATGGTGCCGAACAAGTATGAATGGTTATTTGGTGAAAAATGGAATAGTGGAAAATGAAAAAGCGGAAGAGTAACTATTCTATTTTATTTCTCCATTGTTCGGCAATGTTAATAAAAAAAAAAAATGGTTTAAAGATATAGATAATTCTTGATGACCAAAATAATTAATAATAATAATAATTATTATTATTATTATTATTATTAGTAGTAGTAGTAGTAGTAGTAGTATTATTATTATTATTATAATATTCCGTTTATTATTATTATTATTATTATTATTATTATTATTATTATCGAAGTATTATTATTGTTATATTATTTATTTAAGTATTATTATCATTATTAATATTAATTACGAAAATGTGGTTATTATTATTATTATTATTATTATTATTAATTTTGCTATATAAGCATGAATTGGAGCAAAAGCAGGATATTTTTGTCCAAACATTTAGTTATTCTATTGAAGAAAGATGTCCCCTCGCCTCCTATAAATTAACTATTTGTTTATGTATCATGTATTATTTATATATTAATTAAATTATTAATTATTCAAATTATTGTTCATCACGTCACGACTTTGGTTTCGAAAAAGCAAAATATAATTTCTACACTGGGGACAGAACAATTTATCTTTGAATCATGTCACCTTTGTCTTACATGAGGTGAGACTTGAGAGTCCCACAAATTTACGAAATCAATAAATATTTATTTAATGAGGCCATCTATGGTGTCCCTACATTTCACCACAAAACTCTTATGTAAAAAAAATAAAAATAAAAAAATAATGAGACTTGTATTCGCAGTTTATCACGCCATATAATTTTGTGTGTGTTGTGTTATAGAGACATTCTATGTTATAATTAACATACATAATCAATACCAACAATTAAAACACGATACATATAATTAATTAATATACTATGTTGCACGGATATGAATACGAGTATCGTATTCGATACTATGCAAATATGCTGATACGGTAATTTTAAAAAAATCATTGATAATGTATGATGATCCACCAGGACCTATCTTGATGCTTATGTTTATGCTTATCAATTTTTATTTTTTCGTATTCCTATATTTTAATAAGAAAAAAAAAATCAACACATTTTAGCAATAACTTTCAGAATTATGAAAATTTTCTAATATTGAGAATAAAAAGGATATATTTTAAATAATAAATATGAATGATAGAAGCTTTATAAAATATATTTAGATAATGTATGATGATCCACCAGGACCTATCTTGATGCGTCATGAGACAATTTATTTTTAATTATTTTTTGCCATTTATCCGTCTAACTATCGCTGAACAAAATGATATAAATTGTTCTACACAATGTATAATTAAAGTCAAAAAAATTAAACAAAAGGTTACTAACACATTATATATGTAAAAAATATATCCTGAATGTTAGAAAAGTATAAAATATATTGTACTTAAAAATTGAAATTTATTGTAACTAAAAAATGTAAAACGTGCATCGACTATGGAACTATCCGAATCCGAGTGAACGTCACCCACGAAAATATTCTCGGAAATATCTGAATCCAAACTATCCGAATCCGTTTTGATTCGCTCGATTGTCACCATTAATCAAAAGAAAACAAAATGAGATGGAAGTGATACCAGGTGCATGCTACTAGAAACACATATTTATCTTGTCACTGTCATTATATTATCTTTTGGGAACTACTTACTTACTTTGTTCTATCAAAATTTTGAGTCCTAAATCCTAATTAATATTTTTTTTATTTCTCGAAGACACTACTACGTTGCAGTGACAAATTTTCAGTTAATAATACGTTAATTTGAGATTGTCAACTTCGGAGCACTTCGCAGCACCTTCCTTGCAATTGATCACGTGCTGCTTGTATTAAACAACCAATTGTTCTTTTGCATCAGTTGATTTTCGAACATTCTTTTCTGGTCAAGTCCTCACAATCTTGAACGTCAGTATGATACCAAGTAATTTATTTTTATTTTTTATCTTCTTTTTGTTTTTGTTATTTAGGAGTACCAATCATTAACATGTTGCGTATTGGCCGGGTGTTCAAGCATTGCGACTTTCTTTGTATTTGTCAGTCTTATTTGTTTCCTTTTTGCGAATATATATCATTTTATGAATTTTTATATTATTTTTAAACTGAAAAAGAAATAATGAACATAGGAGGTTGATGATCACTGGTCCGGAAAAAAAATTGAGAACAAATGAATAAATCTCATTTGTCATTCATTCATTGGTATCAATACAACTTTGAATCCACAATTTTTCATAACATATTATTTTTGTGCATCATATTCGACCAATTGAGCCATGAACCCATTTAGTCAGAAAATAATTGAGAGCGGTATGAGTAAATGTATTATATTATAATGAAATTATAAAATGATTTTGTTACATATGATTAGGTAACAAAATAGTAAATAGAAAAGGCAATTTTAACGATGGACAATTTGATCAAAAAAGGATGGCAAATACCGAATAGATGCGTATTATGCAAACAAGATGGAGAAACATTACATCATATGGCAAACATATGTCCATATTCAGTGGCGGTCTGGACATACTTGGAAGCAAGATATGATATACAGGTTCTTCATACAGATGATGTAGTGCAATTCATATTAAATACTACGATACAAAAGGATAAAAAAATAATATTGGCATATGGATTGCACAATATATGGAAGGAGAGATGTATGCGCATTTTCCAAGACAAGGAAAGAACATACAAACAATTGGTCATGGATATTCATATAGAGATCGACACTATCTTGCAGACTAAGAAGTTAAGTAAAGATAGGAAAAAATAATATAATAAGGTACAGTTACCGAGAACTAACTAAAATTGTAAATACCCTTGTAATTACCATGGTTACATTGTAACTATATTATCAATATAGTTTGGGTGCGGGACTTTGAACCCGCCTCAATAAATCAAAAAAAAAAAAATAGTAAATAGACTTAGTTTAATACATATACAAAAATAAATTCAGCCATGTTTTTTTCTATTTTTTTGATTATCATTAATTGTCGACACATATGTTAACGTTGAGAGATTTAGAGAAGAGATAATTTTAAAAAAAAATGAATAAATCTTACCAAAAGTTGAGATAGTACTAGTTTAATAACGTGATGCCGTCACTTCATAATTGCCATATTTCAATACGATTTTAACTAATCTATTTATTATATTTCAAAAACACAAGACAAAATTACATGAATTATCTACTTTTCATAAAAAAAATTTATACAATTTAATATGATTCTTATTAATATAAATATTGTTTGTAATTTTAAAATAATATAAGAATTTAAATGTAAATTCGTATTACAAAAATTAGGAACCATCAAATCAAAAATCATTCGGTTATGAAAGACTTTAGGCAAATTCTTGTCCAAAACTTTTTGGCCAAGACCCACTCCCCTTATAAAACCTTGAACGATGTATATGTGTTATCTTATTTCATATATGTTAATAACTTTAAGTGGTATTATTTAACAAAATTTATAGAGTTCAAGTGAAAAGTTTGTTTGATAGGTTGTAGGTTCAAATTTCACAATCTAGAAAGATTTTTTTTAGCGAAGTCCCCCTCCCTTAGGGGTGGGTGTCAACGGTTCGAATAGTGGTCGTACCAGATCCATATCCATATTTTTTTCGGATATGGATCCAGATACGGTACTACCCGGATCCGGATACGGTTCGGATATTAAACAGATACGGATACGATTCGGATATTGTCGGATACGGATACGGATACGGATCATATTCGGATTTTAAAACGGATAATATGATATAATAATATAATAATAATTTTAGAATTCAAATATTGATTATTTTATAATTTTAAAACAAATAATATATATACACATATATATAAGTGATTATTGATTATTATGTATCATTGTAAATTAAAATATTGTTATTGTCTATTATGTATTACTATAATTTTGATCATAATTACAACAAAACGGATACCCGTTTACAAATTTTATTCGGATCCGGATAGTATCCGGATCCATCAAAATTTTAGCTCATAGATCCAGATCCATACCCGTAAAAACGGATACGGTTCCGGATCCGGTTCCAACCGGATCCGGATATTTTATTTTCGGATACGGTTCGGATCGGTTCGGACAATATCCGCTCCATTGACACCCCTACCTTGCCCTCAAGTTTTGTTCGTGGTTCGGGTCTCTGATTGTGCCCATATCAAATAATATTATTTGGATTTTACATATCACAAAAGAAATATTATCAGATCTTTTAAATATTCTATGGATTCATTTTCCAATTTTTTTACCTTTCTTCTCCCTATTCCAACTCTTGTTTCTTGTATGAAATTGACTTAAAAATAAAGAAAAATTGGTGAATTATTTTTTCTAGAACTCCAAAGTTTACAATTATACATCTCAATTCTCTAAAGCTTAGTAAATTTTGCAACTCAATCTCGTCTCATATGAACATACTGAAAATTTTATGAACTTCGTTGATTTTTTTTGAGATCTCATTTTTCTTATTGTTTTATTGAAAATTATTGCTTCTAATTGAAAATAGCCAACATATCTTAAGTTATTATTTTGTAATATTTTATTGGCTATTTAAACAAGTTCAATCTTTAACAAAGTTTTTGGCCAAATTAACTTACTATAAAAAATTCAAAATACTTTTTTGTTTTGTTCATTTCATGCTCTCAAATTAATTAATAAAAATATGAAGAGAGAATCGACATAAATTTTATTCCTTATTAACGTAAATGGTAAAATTAAAAAAAATAAAAATTGACTTTTAAACTTAACGGATGATTAACAAAATTTTAATGAAAAGGTTTGGTCCAATGAGCTTTTCACGAGATTATGTCTGGCCTATCAAAATTATGCAATTTTTTTAAAATGTGTTTTTAATATATATCGATTAATATAAAGATAAATTTGCAAAAGTTTCACTTTGAACATAATTTTAAGGAAATAATTGATAATTGTAAGTATGTTTATGATTTTTTAAAAATAATATAAGGGGTTTTGTGTAAATTTTTCATTTAAGATTTATGCATTGTTAGATGCAAAAATTGTACAGTTAATATAGGCTTTGGGCCTATTTTTGGTCCAATGCCTATTTGGACCAAACGCGCTCTCAATAAAAAGAGCGTATGTAAAATTTAGTAGTTTTGTAAGGGTATTTGTAATATTTTACGGTTTGCAGGTGTATACATGAAATTTTGGCGGTTTGTAGCGGTATATATGAAATTTAGCCAGTTTTCAAGGACGATAATGCATAACAGCAATGTATCACCCAATTTGAAATTGTAGCCTGCTAATCTACTGCAAAAAGGAAATAACCAAGAAACTTCGAAATATACACGAAACTAATGAATACTACCAAACAATTCGAACAACATAAATTAAATAATTAAATAATGCTATTCAATGCAGTTCATTTTCATCTTACAAAAATGACCACATAAATGCTCCCAAACAATCAAAATCAGAACTTTTTTTGCACCACAATTTTGCTCTTTTGTATAAATTCGATGTTCCATGCATATCGTTATCCATTATATATGCAAGTCCTCGAGAGGAAGCTTCGAATGAAACTTCCAAAAGAGATATATATACACAAATCGAACTTTGATTCAATTCAATTTTAACTTTATAGCTAATATTTATAGACACTTATTTTATTTATAGAGAATAGGTGCTCAATTTGATCAATCTAATTTCATTAATTTAAGACTAGAGAGTTCTTTCTTTTTCGAATGTAGAATGTCATAAATAACTAGCACTAATGTAAGCATATTTTATATTCTTGTAGACTGTAGTAGGCTAGCATATACTTGCTCTTCAAATACAAATATTATATGGAAGTATCGTATATTTGGAAGCAATTAAAAAGATCCTTAAAATTAGATGGGCCTACAATAGGGATGGTGGGCCAGATAAGGAAAATGGATGATCAATACCTTATGAGAGAACGTCAATTCTGGGCATGCTAGATTTGAGGGATTTTGGAATACATGAATATATCATATTCATGTTTCATGTATATGAGAATCCATCTAACTTGTTTGATTTGTTGTATTTTAAAATCATGTATATGAAATTCTTTGTTACATTATTGATGTAAAATCTATGATTTTAATATTGTAATATTAATTTCTTGTTATATTATATTATATGATATTTTTTTGTATTATATCGTGTTGTATTATATTATATTATATTATATTGTTTTATAATATATTATTTTATATTATATTATTTTATCTTATATTGTTTTTATTATATCGTATTGTATTATATTATATTATATTATATTGTTTTATAATATATTATATTATCTTATATTATTTTATATTATATTATATTATCTTATATTGTTTTTATTATATTATAGTATATTATTTATAATGTTTCGTATTATATTATGTTATATTATAATATATTATATTGTTATATATTATATTA
The DNA here is from genome assembly GCA_946800325.1 of Luzula sylvatica. NCBI lineage: Eukaryota > Viridiplantae > Streptophyta > Magnoliopsida > Poales > Juncaceae > Luzula > Luzula sylvatica. The sequence goes on from OX326956.1 coordinate 36,365,169, forward strand.
TATTATATATAATATAACATAATAATATTTTATTTTATTTTGTATTGTATTATATTGTTTATTATATTATACTATCTTATATTGTATGATATGGAAAATATATTAGATTATATAATATTGGATTACATGGATAAGAAAATACAAGATATGAAATACCAAATTTTTGGATGGATGACAAAGGGTAATGATATTGACAGGAAATAAAATTACTGGGAACAGGAAATTTAAACTTGAAATGGTAATTTTACTTTTAATTCATTCCAAATTTGAATAAAATTTCCTGTATCTAGTATTTATTTTTCCTGTCAATATCACTGTCCGATGACAAAATACATGGATAAAGGGTTCAAAATACATTACAATTAGAAATCAAACAAATGATTTTGACCTTATCCCGTATTTCAAAATGCATCTCCACCAAAATCCCTCAAATCAAACATGCCCGCAATGTAACAAGGGCGACTTGTCAATAATTAGGACTTGTTGGATCACCAAAGAAGTTAAAAGTAAAGTCATATTTAGAAAATAATTTTTCGACTTCGTTAACTGTATGTTTGGATGTGTTTTAAGATTAGATTAATGATTTCTAGTTTTAAGGAATTTATAGTAAATATGAATAGAAAAATGTTCTTCTTGAAAACTTAAGTTTTTGATGAATTTTTTGTAGGAACTTTTAAGGAACTATTATAAAAATACTACAACATCATCATTACTAATAATTATCATAAATAAAAGATAATTAATAGTAATAAATGATTAGAGATTTTTTACTATATATAATAATATAATATGATATAACATAATTAAATATACTATTATAATATTTTATTTTATTTTATATCCTATTGTGTTATATTATATTATTTTATTTTATTTTATATTATATTCTACTAGACAATATTGTTTTCTACTATATAATATTATATTGTTTTGTATTATATTATATTATTTTTTATTTTATTATGTTATATTGTACTATGTTATACTATATAATATTGTTTTATATTATATTATATTATATTGTATTACACTACATTATTTTAGATTACATTATATTATATTATATTGTAATATAATCTATTAGGCTATACTAACTATTTTAGTTTATATTATTTCATAGTATACTATATTATTTTATAGTATAATATTTTATACCCTGTCATGCTATATTATATTATATTATATTATGATATGTTATGTTATTTGTATTATTTTGTATTAGTATTACTATAGTTCACTTATTTGCATCCAAAAATGTTAGTTTTATATAGTTACTATGCTTTATATTACTATAGAATTTGCAAAACTCAAATTCAAATCCCTAGAAACTACATTTCATAAATTATGAATTACTTGTATATCCAAACAACCCTAGACAATAGACATTGAAAGTTGAAACCAACTTTTTTTTTAAACAAATTGCTTTTAAGAAAAGAAAAAGAAAAAGAAAAAGAATGTAAGCAAGGGCACTTTTACATTTCCTAAGAATGTATTATTTTACATTGGAAGTTACATTTCCCTAGTATTTTGAATGCAATTTTTGTTGTCCATAAATTCTTATTATGGCTTGTGATAATGATAATGATTGATGTATTTATATGCCTCGAGCAATATATATTGGAACATCCTCACTTACTTAATCGATCATCTTTGACAGAAACTAGCTTTGTGCCCGCGCAATTGCGCGGGATGTTTTTTATATAATTATTTAAATAGAATTAACACGCATGCGTTTGAACTAAATGAATCTAATCATGATATATTAACAAATATCATCATATCAATAGATGCATACGGTTCATGAAATTAGTCTATCGCAGATATTATTTTCTAATATAATTTGTATAAATAGCATTTGCTCAGGTGCTTCTAAAATCGATTAATATAATCATGACATATTCGCAAATTTTAATATGTATGTAAAATAGGAAACAAAGACCAAATGTAAAATAAGGAAAAATGATCAAAATTTAAAAAAAGACCGAAATGTAAATAAAAAGGACCAAAATGTAAAAAAAAGGACCAAATGTAAATTAGAACTAAAAAGGACCAAAATATAGATAAAATGGACCAGAATATAAATAAAAAATATAAAAAAGGACAGAAATGTAAATAAGAAAGGACCAAAATGTTAATAAAAAGGACCAAAATGTAAATTAAAAAAAAAGGACCAAAATATAAATTCAAAAATGTAAAAAATAACCGAAATGTAAATAAAAAGCACCGAAATGTAAATAAAAAGGACCAAAATATAAATTAAAACTAAAAGGACCAAAATATAAATAAAAAGGAGCAAAATGTAAATAAAATATTTTTGTACACAAAATCCTTTGATGGCGGGGAGGCATAGAATTGCAAGAATTTTCTCTACTTTATACATAAGATAAAAGTAATGCCTAAAACATGAAATAAATTATCAACGGTCATAATCAAAATATTGAAAATGACGAAATTACCCCTCAATGAATGTAGCTGAGTATTGTGGCCATTTTGAAGTAGTCTTCCGGGTATAATACTGATCTCCACCTCGTCGCACTCAAAAACCATTCCATTCTGCCCAAAACGCGAAATAAATTATCAACATTTAGAATCAAAATATTGTAAATGACGAAAATACTCCTCGCGGAATGCAACTGAGTATCGTGGACATTTTTATGTAGTCTTGTGGGTTTAATTTTGCTCTCCATCTCCCTCGCACTCAAAGTCATTCCATTATGCCTGAACGAACTCGTTTTGGTTGCACCAATCATAACAAAAATCATGGTCTCTAGTCAGGATAAAATTATCATATTACCCTGGTCCTGCAAAGGTCCCGAATTTGTTTCTCTCTTTTCGATTTCCCGAAACATAGCAAAGTCCCAACGTTTTTCCGAATCTGGTGTACTTATGACAAATATTTCAAAAAAACCCTGTCTTTTAAAAAAAATAGAATTATCACATATATCCCTAATAAATATGAAACTTATATACCCGTATAAATATATGAAAATAATGATATAATTTGACCAATATAAAAAGTCTATATTTAAAAAAAAAACCTAAAATTTGCATGAATACCCCTACAAAAATCTGAAATTACCATATATAACCCTATAAAAATATGAAAGTAATGATATCATATGAGAAATATTAAAAAAAAAAAATTGAAAAATATAATATATGTATGCTAATATAAATCGGAAATTAATGATATAATATGAGAAGTTGAGAACTATCACAAAAGGCTTGTATGTTTTAAAAAATTTGAAACTATGATGTATCCCCTACAAAAATATATATCCTAATCTAAATCGGAAATTAATGATATAATATGAGAAGTTGAGAACTATCACAAAAGGCCTGTATGTTTTAAAAAATTTGAAACTATGATGTATCCCCTACAAAAATATATATCCTAATCTAAATCGGAAATTAATGATATAATATGAGAAGTTGAGAACTATCACAAAAAGCTTCTATGTTTTAAAAAATCTGAAATTATGATGTATCCCCCTACAGAAAAATATTAATTATCATATATATCCCTATACAAATTTCAAATTGATGATATAATATGTGGAATAAAATAAAAACTGTATTTGAAAAAATAAAAAATTAGCATGTATAACTCTGGAAAAAACATATATTATCATATTTACCCTTATAAAAAATTCTGAATTAATAACACAATATGAGAAATATTTGAAAAATCTGAAATTATCATGTATAACCTTACAAAATCTGATATTACGATATATACTCCTATAATAATCTTAAAATAATGATATCGCATGAGAAATATTTAAAAAGTTGTTACATTTAAAAAAACTGAAATTGTTATAACATAGAAAAATCTTAAAAATCACATATATTTACAGAAATTTGCACCCAAAAAAAAAAAAAAGTTAATGAACAGTAACTCTATTTATGAACAGTACGATTCTATGAACAGTGTCGTGAACAGTAAAAGTGACGTGGCTGAATGCTGGGGAAGAATTTTGTTCAACTTTAGAACTAAGTATAGATAGCCATTAATATTAAAAGGGTTTTTGTACACACAAAATACCATTCAAAATGATAAATTTATTCTCAGGAGTTTTCGTACACACAAAACTTATGGGAATTCTCTAAAAAAAAAAAAAAACACCCTGATTTTCTGAAAATTTTATAGAACTCCGTAACTTTTTTTATATTTCAAAAAAAATAACATTTAAACAGTTTTATTTAAAAATAATATCATATTAATATCAAACTTAATATTACAAGTTCAAACCGAAAATAACCCCCCCCCCCCCCACCCCCCCGCGCGCGCGCTCTCTCTCTCTCTCTGAAAATCATTTTACGTAACGAGATGCATATGATTGATGTCACTGGCCAGCTATATTTATTAGAAGGGAAAGTTTACTTTGCCCCTATAATATTTCACCAAAATATCTTCTATATCATAATTAACATGTATAATTAGCGTATGTCATATAATTAGTTAATATGCAAGTTATTGCACGGATACAAATACATATATTATCGATTGATATAGTGATATGACAGTTGTAAAAAAAAACATAGAATACGATAGGTTTATTAAATATACTATTTTATCAATTATAATTTATTTATTTAATATTTTTTATATATTAAATACTATATATTTGACGTAAAATATACTGAAAGTTTGTTATTATTGAAATAACATTCTCTAAAGTAAAATGTTTATTATATTTGATTAGTTAATTATATTTATTACTCATTTGTTTCGATTTCAAAATTTTATTTTTGTTTTCCAAGTATATTTAGGTATCCCGCAACTATTTGGAAAATATTTGCTATTATTTGGATATAAAAATATTTGGATACGACACTTGAGGTATCTGATACGCATCAAACGAGTATCGGCATCATATACACAATATCTCATACGATACTAATTGATTTTTGAAGCGTGCGCACAACATAGTTCACAAGACATAAAGAACATGTAAATTAATTGACATGTATTAAACCATATAATTATATTTTAATTGGAGAAACATTAAAATGCTCATTGCTTATTTGTTATATAATATTCACGATTTTGAAGATTAGATTTTCATTAAGATTGTTATTTTGTCAAAATAAAGAAATAAATAATTATGCGGCACAAATTGAAAGAAAGAAAAATTTATAATTTATTTCAAAACATTGATGTTGATACTTATTTAATGCCTAACTAGTCTTGAGTGTTTTATCTCTAATACCAACTTGAACATTTTAACATTTGTCTATAAATTGATAGGTTTATTAATTATGGTGTGTGTGTGCGGTTGTGATATTTTTTTATTGCAAAGTTAATTTATAATGAAATATTTTTATATAGAAGATGTTGTGGAGAAATATGGGGAAAATCATAAATTGCATCTAATTATAATTATTTTGTCATTAATACACCACTATTGCTTCAGAAAGTACGTCAAACTATGAGATGATTAACTTTGTTTAGGGCCCTTTTAATTGGTATTTGGGACTACGACATTATAAAAGAGATATCCATTTGATGTCATCAATTCGGTAATGATAGTAAATTTGGATATTCTGTGGCGTTCGACTGTATAGTAAATCGTGCTGTATTTGGTTAAGATGTTAATGTATTTGGTCAAGTTGAATACTTTATTATTATTATTTTAATAATGTATTTTTTCTCATAATTAATTCTAAAAAAATATTATAATAAATTTAAATATTTTTAATTGACGGTCTATGAATTACCTTTTTTAAAAAATAGACAAATATACAAACATATTTGTTTTGGAGATTTATGACTCCATATTTAACAAAACACCATATTTATTTGTTTGATGCCACTCATTCCACAATTCTTTGCTTTAACTTTTCACATAATATCTAAATAATTACTCTAATGAATTAGTTTTGAATTCTTACAAATTTTAATCATAGTTAATTTTATATACACTATTAATAATTAGTACTAGTTATTAAACTACTACTACAGATACATTTTTGTCTTTTATTTAATGTTATTTCATAAATAACAATTAATCAAATATTATCTGTAAATATAAATTATTCAGATAATAATTAAACAACTTATTGAACACTTCGAAAAATTTCTATTATGAAATTTCCAAAATAGAATACATATATGGGTCTGAGAAACTTAATATTATTTATTTTTCCTAAATAAAATTTCCCTCAATCCTCATCAGTATTCCACATGTAACAACACTACATGTGGAATATCCACTGAAGATCAAAGAATCAACTGTACCTGGTTGGACCGGGCCGCCGTGCTTTCTTGACCCACGTGCGACATTTTTCAAATCCCATGCACCCACAAATAGTTTTACTTTTTCTGGTAAATATATTAATCGACCTTTTCAATTCAGTCCATAAAATTGGACAAGTTAAAGTTATACAAGTTGAGAGTTAAAAAACAAAAAAAAATACTCAGCAATTCGATTGAGCAAAATTTAAGTAGTTTCTTCAATTTTATTTTTAAATCTTTGTAAAAAATAATCAATGAGAATATAATTGCACTATATTATCTGAGTTAAATTCATATTCGGCTTGATTTTTTGTGAAAAGTTATGTTTTCAAGGTCATAAAGGAAAGTTTTGCAACATACCAACTAAAAGAGGACCTATTATAAAATAAATATATAAAAGGGTACATTGACTAAATATTCAATTTCTCGATTGCTAAGTCCCCTCCCAACTACCAAGTATAAAAAGGGCGGGATGCGACGGTTTATTTCAATTCACAAAAACAGAAAAACACAAAACTCAAACTTAGACATAAAATTGGAAGCAATGAACTTCTCTAGTGTCTCTCCCAACTACCCTCCGCTTTCTTTCAACCCTAACGACTCTGACGAGATGCTCCTCTTCGACATGTTAACGGAGGCCGACACGAGCCCTAGACCTTCCAAATCAGAATCGTCAGAGCCGGAGGTAGAATCCAATTCACCGAAAGAGGAGAAAAATGAGGAAACTAGCAGTACGAACCCGAAAGAGAGATGTTATAGAGGAGTAAGGAAGAGGCCGTGGGGAAAATACGCAGCCGAGATTAGGGACTCGACGAGACATGGAGTCAGAGTCTGGCTCGGGACGTTTAGCAGCGCCGAAGAAGCTGCACTGGCATACGACCAAGCCGCTTATACAATGCGCGGTTCAATGGCTATATTAAACTTTCCAGCTGAGGAAGTACGGGAGTCTTTGAGAGGAGTTATGAACGGGGAATCGGGTTCGCCGGTTTTGGAGCTGAAAAGACGGCATTCACTGAGAAGGCGTGGAGGAGGAGGGAAGAAAGGGAATGAGTTAAGGAAAGAGGTGAAAAGTGTGGTGGAATTAGAGGATTTGGGGAATGACTATTTGGAGGAATTGTTGAGGGCTAGTGAGGATTTAGGGGGTGATGATAGTAGCCATTGGCCGCATTGTAATTCAATTTGAATTTGGGTTTTGAGTGTATTTATTTTTTCATTTATTTTTATATGTTTAATTGACAGAGGATTTACATATTTACTCTTTTATCCTTTGTTAAACTTAAAATTACAAATTTATCCTTCTTAAAATTAAAATATCATATTTATTTCTTTATAAATCTAAAATATCATATTTGTCCAAAAATTAAAAATCATCAAATTTTTCCGTTAAAGTTAGCGATCAATATTTAAAAGTACTATTTTACCTTTTGCATATTTACCCTTCTAAAATTCCAAAATATCATATTTACCCCTTTAAAAATAAAAATATTATATTTATCCTCTCAATACTAAAAATAACATAAGTACTCTTACTCACTCGACAAGAAGAGATCACGCACTACAATAATAATATTTTTAGTTATGATTATATTTTTACAATGAAGTTATATTTTTTACATTTTTGTTTTTGTCATTTGAGATTTGTAGAATGATTATTTTTTTGAATTTTATTCATGTATTTTTTTGTGTTTATATTATTATGTACAGAATTACATTGTTATATTCTTTGGGTAAATATAATATTTTTATTTTAAAAAATGTAAATATGATATTTTGGATTTTTAGAAGGACAAATATGTGAAGGATAAAATAGTTGACCGTTCATTTCAACGGAGAAATTGGATGATTTTTAATTTTTGGATAAATATGATATTTTATACTGATGAAAAGGTAAATATGATACTTTAATTTAAAAAGGGTAAATATGTAAAAATGATAAATATGTAAATCCCCTGAGGGACTGTTTGGAGAGTGAAATATGAAAGTGGAATTGGAATTGGAAAAAAATTTCCTGCAAACTTGGTATTCCTTGTTTGGCAACCATTCCATAGTGAAATTACATTTTGCTGGAATTATATTTAACCTTTCAAATCCACAAACTCAAATTCCAAAAAAACTTGGGAGCTGCAAATTCCGGCAAACCTTAACACCTCAATTAACATGGTCTTTATTTCCTAACGCATTAATTGTTAATTAATGAAATTTTTAAAGTTTAATTAGTAACTTAGTGTTGATTATAGTTAGTGTAAGACGTATATGTAACATGACTAATAAATATTATTATTATTATTATAATATTTGAATAATATGTTATATGTATAATAACATAAATATTATTATATTGTATAATAAATATTATTAATATATTATGACAATATCAAAGTAATAGTTATATTATATAATAATTATAATATTATTATTTTAATAATTTCATTGTATTTATATTATTATAATATAATAATTATATATTATTGCAGTAATATACAATATCATATTAATTATAGGGATGTAATAATTTTTATGATAATATAATTACTATATTATTGCTAATATTATAGTAATTATACTGTAATAAGAAAATAATTATATTATTAATAATAATAATAATAATAATAATAATAATAATAATAATAATTTCACTTGCCAAGCAGCCCCTAATTGATATTAGCTTGCCGCTAATATTCATATGGAGGGCCATGTAATTCAACAAAGAGGTCGTGTGTTGCACAAATTTTTTTTTTTTTTTTTTTTTGAAAATAATAGAATAGGCTCTAAGTCCTATTTCTATTTTATATTTAATCAAATAATGATACAAAGTGTTATGATATAATTACAAAGATATTAACTACCTAAGTTCAAATATCCTCAACACTAGCAAAATTTGAGAATTCCATTCTCATCATTTTGGAGGAAAATAAAATCTCGCAATTTGAACATGCTCCCTCAAAATGCAGGAAAAACATTTCCCCAATTAATCATCTGGAAAGAAGAATCCACAACCTAGAAAAAACTAGAGTATATAATTCATTCCCCCATTTTATCTCTCCTTAGCCGCCTTTGAAAACCCCTCCTTCTTCCTCTTCGTCGCTGAGGAGACAAAAGAAACTAGGGTTTCTATCGCCGCTTCTTTACTCTATCTCTTACTTCACTCGTGAATCGATCGCCGCTACTGAAGTGTAAGCAGTTCTGAAGTGAAGTAAATCGATCACCGCTTCTTTCTCAGACTGATCATCACCATACCGGAACCCAATTCGAGTTGCACTGAAGTGAATCTTCTGTTTCTTCTGCCTCAGAAGGGTTACCTCAGGTCGTTTTGATTTCGAAATCTTTTCATCGTTTTCATTAATCTCTCCTTCATGTTCCTCTTTCTTCGATCAGTGCAAATCAGGATTTGGAGCACTGTTTTCCTTCAAAAGATAATAACTAATTTTGTTTCTTTCTTCACTGGGGCTTATCCTTCTGGCTCTTTGTTTAGTTCTTACGTTTGCAAAGGATGCGAAGGTGAGAAATGTTAAATTCTTTTGTTCCTTATTTTGAAGTGCTTAATTTATTAGTTTTCAAATTTTCATGTTTATGCTAATCTTTTACTTCCTCCTTTTGTTAATCAATGTAGTATTTTAATTGCCAAGAGTCCAAAACTATGAATAGGAGAAAGTTAAAGAAATAATTGTGTCACGTTCTAAAATCCAATCGTGACTGTGTTAGGTCATTAATAATGGACGAAGCACATTATCGATGTATTTAATGTTTTTATCGGATTTCTTCACGATCATTCATGATTAATTAAATGTATTACAAATTAAAAAAATAAATTATTTGACTCAAATAATTAATATTGCAACATGCGTTAAACGGTTTTATATAATCGGTTTACACAGTTTAACAAGTGTTAAATCCATCATTTCAGGAATCATCAATGTATTAGGCTGTTTGGATTGAAGTAAATAAGGCAGTTAGCAATTCTAATTGCTGCAGTTGCTCAATTCTATTTGTTTGGTAAGACGTAGTTAGTAATTTTTGTAATTCCTACACCTCTAAAGCCTCTCATTATGGCAGTTATAAACCTTCCCACCACTACATGGTTTGGAGACACGACAAATGAAAAATCTGGCGGGAAACGCTGAAACCATCTCGCCTACCTCTTCTTCTTCGCAAATAATCTGGATCTCTCCGTAATTCTCTCTTCTTTCGATTTGTTTCCAAAAATCTCTCCTATGCCATCTTCATCTACCAAGTTCAAGCCAATCTTTCTCCCCAAAAAACGTAGATATGTTCTCTCTCTTATTCGATGCCTATCAAGTCTTCAAGAGTACTTACAAGCTTGCTGCCTTCTACAACATTCTATCTTTTGTATTTCTTGGCTCCTGAAGTACATAAACGTAGATTTGTATTTCTTGCCCCTTCACCCTTCTTGCTTTCGATCATTTGTTCATAAAATGAGGTTCAGATTTTGGATTTTTTAATTATTGGTTTTCAATTTTTCTGAAATCACGTTGAACTTGTCAATTTTTTTTAAGTTACCATGCATGTTAAATTTCGAAATAAGACTGAAAAGGTTGCTTAATTTTAGTAAATTATTTCATTAATTACATAATTGCTTGTTGTCTCTTTCATTTTCTGATTTTCATTGATTATACACGAAATCGAATGAAAACTAGAAGTGAAAATAGAAGTAAACTGCTTCAATTTGGTTATTTTATTTATTTATCCCATTAACCAAATTGAGCAATTTTGGTTCATAGTGATAAACATGATGAAATTTCTGATTATTTTCATAATTCTTGGTTGTTATGGGTTATCACGTATTAGTCGTAACATTCGGCACCAAACCTGTGTACAAATGTTCATACACCCACTTTTATGATTTTTGTAATATGATACAAGTTACCGTATCAACTCTCCAATTTATATTTATATTAATATCGATTTTAATGGATCAAAATTGCATAAATACTTCATTGAGTATGAATTGAGCTAAATCGTTCCGAGTCACAATCTATTGCAATCTATTATGTTATTTTCCTTTTTCAGATGTTTCGACATGGACTTAACAGGCTGCATGATATGCTCTTGTTGGTTTTGGTCACTGCTATATATTTTTTTTGAAATTAAGAAGCGGAACTTTTTTTGATATATTAATGCAAGTTTAATACATCGTTTTAATTTTACATAATCATGTACAAAATAACCTAGCCTCAAGGAGGATCGAAATTTATCAAAAGAAAAAGTGAGTCTAATTTCTCGAAAGATGAGAATTCGTTATAAGGATTAGGAGATTAAGAGGGGCGGGGAGGCGCCTTAGCAACATTTTGCCCATGTCGTAGCTTCGCGCTTGATCCTTTGTAGTGTCGAGGAGGGCGTTGTGGTTTTTTGGTTGAAAATTCGGTTATTCCTTTCTTTCCAAATTTCCCAAATCGTGGCTATAAAGTAGGTGTCAATGGAACCCTTTTGTTCCTTGGATTTGTTGGCGCTAGAGTGTAACCAAAAATCCGATATGGAGTCGCGGGGCTCGAAAGGGGATCCAATGATCTTTCCAACTCCTTGCCAAACCGTTGTTGCATAAGGGCATGTTACGAGGAGGTGGAATGCCGATTCCTCGGCGTTGTCGCAATTTTTGCAAGTCGTCTCGTGAGGCTAATTTCTTTTCCTTAGAACGTCGCCCGTTAGGATTCGTTCATTTAGTGCTAGCCAAGTGAAACATCTCGTCTTTACCGGAGCTTTTGTTTTCCATAGGGTGGTGTTCCATTCGCTAGTTACGCCGGGGTTGATGAGTAGCTTATAGATGGCGGAGGTGGAGAAGGTGTCCGGTTTACCCATCCAAACTTGTCGGTTCGTCGATGACTCAATCCCGTGTGCAATCCGAAATTGGGGGAGGAGGGAGTGGAGGTCTTTGATGAAGTAGGAGGAGTGTTGGTTCAATAGACTTCCTAATTCCGATGGGTGACCGACTCCGTAAATGTCCCGTATAGTGCTAGCCCACATTCCTTGGTTGCTTTGGCCAATTTTCCACAACCATTTTAATAGTAAAGCGATGTTGTGAGTTTCTAGGTTTAGCATTCCTAGGCTGCCGTTTTCCTTCGGTAGACATACCTTATCCCAATTAATTAGGCAATGGCCACCGAGACATTCTTGGTCCCCCTTCCAAAGAAATTTCCTTGTAATTTTATTTATTTTCTTAAAGAGCCATTTCTGGAGACGAAAGCATTGCATGAAGTATGTTGGTACCGCATTGAGCACCGACTTTGCTAGGACTAGCCGTCCCCCTAAGGAGAGGCATTTCCTTTTCCATCCCGAGAGTCTCGATTGCATTTTTTTTATTAGCGGGATGAAGTTGATTTTCCTTGGTTTTTTGGTGTTGAGTGGCATGCCGAGGTATAAAATAGGTAGTGATGTTTTTGCGCAATGTAGTAACCTCTCAAGCGTCCCATGTAATTCCTCCGGCACCGCTATCGGAACAATTTATTGTGAGGCCCGAGACTCTTTGGAATAGGTTTAAAGTGTGTGTTAACACCTTAAGGTTGGTCGGGTGTGCCTCGACGAATAAAATGGTGTCATCGGCGTATTGTAGCGCCCTCATGGCAAATTTTACCGGCGATGCCATTAGGTGGTTAGTTTTTTGGATGAAAGTTTGAAGCGAGTCAGCCACTATATCGAATATCATCGGCGCTAACGGGTCACCTTGTCTTATCCCGCGCATGTGCTTGAATTTTTGTCCTAGCTTGCCATTTAATTTCACCCTTGAAGTGGCCGAGGATAGGAGACCGCTTACCCATCTAGTCCACTTTGTCGGGAAACCGCACGCCTCGAGGAGGTTTTTGGTGTAGTCCCAAGAGATTGTGTCGAAGGCCTTGAAGAAATCTATTTTAAGCATGACCATCGAGATTTTTTTTTATGTGCCGCATTAAACAACTCCCTTGCCAAAAGGAAGACTTCACCAATTGACCGGCCTTTGATGAAGGCGGCTTGATCTCGATGGATAATGGCTTCCATTTTCGGTTGCAACCGAACCGCCAAGGCTTTTGAGAGAATTTTCCCTACCGTGTTAATTACGTTAATCGGCCTATAGTCTTTCCGTTCTAGAGCGTCCTCTTTTTTCGGTACTAGGGAGATAGTTGCGGTGTTGATGGAATCGAGCGCCAAGGTGTGATAAAAAAATTCCTTGAAAAGAATTTCCAATTTCGGCTTTAATAATTCGAAGAATTCTTGGTAAAATTCAATAGGGAAACCTTCGGGTCCGACCGATTTTCCTTTCTTCATGTTCATGATCGTCCTTCGGATTTCGTCTTGAGAGAAATTCGCCGCGAGCTCGCTTAGTGCGGTCGTTGTGACCGGGTCGGTTTGTAAAAGGGCCGGTATATTATGTATGGGGGGTTCTAATGGGACCACACCGAGTATGTTTTTGTAATAAGAATCAAATTCCCTTTGTATTCGGTTTGGGTCCGAGATAGTTTCGTCATCTATTTTGATTGTTGAGATCTTATTTCCTTTGTTCCTTGCCGAGGCAATGGCATGAAAATATTTGGTGTTGGCATCACCTAGCTTAAGCCAAGTGCACGATGATCTTTGTTGCCACATTTCCTCTTTGAGATTAACTAGTTCGAAAAGCTTTTCTTTTGCCGATATTCGTAAACGAGTTTCGTCTACGGATAGGGCTCTTTCTTCTTCGGCAAGGTCCAAAATTTTAATTATTAGCGTGCAATCGTCATGTACCGCGCTAGCGGCTTTGAATTTTGCTTTTGCCCATTCCTTTAATTTTTTCCTTGTTTTGTCGAGACATTTTTGAAAGTTTTTTACTCCATTTGTAGCCGTTCACGAATCGTCATGGTGCCAACACTCGGTCACAAGGCCTCACAATTCTTCATATTTGAGCCATGCTCTTTCGAACCTAAAAAGTTTGGTCGTCTCGGTTTGGTTGTTTTGAGTGCGAAGTAGTAATGGAGTGTGGTCCGAAGTGGTCATAGGGAGGTCCTCGAGGGTAATCGTCCCATTTTGGATAATAAGGTGTTCGGAGACGAAAGTTCGGTCAGGACGTGCTAGGGTTGGTATCTCCCTTTTGTTGGACCAAGTAAATTTCCTACCCCTTAGAGGGATTTCGGATATGTTGGCCGAATTGATGGCCTCATTGAATCGCAAGGTGGTATTTGCGTTGAAGGTGGACGCGGTCGTATCCTCCCTTGATCTAACAAGGTTGAAATCGCCAATAAGTATCCATGGGAGATTTAATTCAATTTCTCGTATGTATTCGGTTTTCCCTCCCAAGGAAGCCGAAGCCGGTCCGTAGGTATTGGAAAGCATGAAATTTGGATCCATCATGTTGCGTGAAAATCGCGCTCAAACAATGACGTGTTTGGAAGGATTGGATTAGAGAGATCGTGTTGTCCCATGCTATCATGAGACCCCTCCCCCCCCCCCCCCCCCCCTTGAATCTTGTGCATCTTTATAGAGCACGTTGCCATGTCTAGCCGTTAGGATTTTTTTGTGTTGGATTGGATTCGGTTTTGCCCATTTCGTTTCTTGTAAGCAAATGATATTTGGTCTAGCTTTCCTAATCGTGTCCTTGACCATATTACATTTTCCATTCAACCCCAAACCACGTACATTCCACGACAAAATACTTAGGTTCTTACTCATTACAAAACATCGAATGGTTCCATAAAACAAAGAAAGATACAATTAGGAGGATATACTCCTTTAGACGGCCTCCTCACCAACGTGAGGTTCCTCGTCGTAATCGACCTCATCGATATAGTCATCTAACTCCGCTTCGTCCTCCTCGTCCTCAAAGCACTCGCCCTCGGCTTCGCCTTCATCCCCTATTTCAACCACCTCGTTTCCTTCCTCGGCTCCGTTCCTTGCCTTTCGATTTCCTTTTTTAAAAATAGATGTGGAAGAGTTAGTTAATGAAGTTGATCGAAGCCTATTTGTAATTCTTAATTTTAATTTATTTTTTCTTTTTGATAACGATATAAAATTGACTAGTTTGGACGGTATTGTTTTTCGGGCCGTACGGTTTTGTTTGGGAGTGAGGTCTTGCATAGACAAGTCGCTCGGTTGTAATCCTAAGGCTTGATGGATCTCCTTTATTAGATTCTTCCCTAACGGTTTAGCATTGATTTCCTCGGCTTTTAATTTTTTAATTAACTGGAAAAATAATTAACGATTTTGCTCTTGGCTTTCTAATTTTCTTTTTTTCGCTTAATTCTTTTTCCATTTGAAGGGCGTCTTTTTTTTCGGGTTCCCCCTTGTCTCCCAACCGGCTTTGTGTCGGTGATTACATTTTGCATTTTAATTATTTTCCTTTCCCTCCCTGCCTCCTGGCCAATTTTTTTTTCGCTAATTTTTTTTTTTTTTTTTTGCTCGCCAGAATCTCCTGGTCCCTGGCCAGGGGTGTTTTGAAAAAAAAAAAAAAAAATTCCGGTTTTTTTTGAGGGGGCAGCGACTCGCACAGTCCCTGGACAAGGGGCTGATGCGAAAAAATATTTTTTTCCTTGTTTTTTCCTTTGAGTTTATGGAGGTTAAATTTAATCGTGGCGAGAGATGTTAATACCTTCCTCTACGGCGGATGCGGTCGTGATGATTTTTGACTCGGTTCGCACCTCTCCTTTTGTCTTCCCTCCGTCTTTGACGGGTTTTGACGGTAACGGGTCCGGACCCGTTAACTTGGCGGGTAGGATCCGCCGTTTCTTTTTGGCTTCCACTAATTGGCTTGAATTGGATGGCTCGGGAGGCGTAATCACCTCTTGGCGAAAACCTTCTTTGTTCTCCATTGTGAGGAGTTGTTGGATTATACCGGCATCCCGCATGGACTTTCTCCCGAGTTCTCCAATGATTAGCGGCGACGAATCCGGATTTGCCTTTAGACCTTCCCCCGCAAGGCTCCATAGTTGGTGGAGCCATTCCTTATCCACAGCCACCTTACCTTACCAATTTGGAGGTTGTTCTTTGTCGGAGGATGTTGCCGATGCATCGCTTACCCAATCTCGAGCCGAAATCGGTTGGTGTGAGCTTGCGAAATTTGCCTCCTCGATTTCCTTTGCTATGAGATCTCTTTCAATCTCGTCTTGAATCCTAGCTTGGATAGTTTCGTATACCTCCGAAGGTGGTTCCGGATTTTGCGGGTTAAAAAAATTAAGCGGCTCGTCGAGTTTGGTTTTCTCGGCGGACTTAATCCTCCACGTAATTCCGCCATGGGTATAGAAAATTTCAGTTGGCGTTTTTGTCTCGGCCATAACCACAACTAGGATATCAAGCGTTTCCATGGTGGTTATGTTGATTAGGGGTCCATGGTAAATGAGGATGCCGAAGGATCCGGCGATTTTACTCAATTCTTTGAAGCACCATGCGGGTGGAGGTGGGTTGAATAGCATGACCCAAACCCGGTAGGGGAATTCGGTTCTTTCCCCACCAAGCGTTAGCTCCCACGGAAAGTTAACGAAGTTTGCTCTTCGCAACGGTAGGAGGTCCCGTGCTATGAAATCGTCACGATTCGTACCTTCGGACAAAATAAGGATATATCTATCTTTACTTAAATGAGATAGCTCATACCTTTCTTTGTGGTACCATGATTTTTGTAGGAGGATGTGCAAGGTTCGGAGATTGTGGTGCGGGACCATTTTACCATCGATGACCACCCCTCTTCTCCATCGAGTTATCTCCATCTCTTGCTTGGGCGATTGTTTGGAGAAGATGCGCACAATTGTCTCCATTTTATCCTTGGTCGGTTGAAGGATTGGGTTTGCGGCCATGAGAGGGATCCGGGGGGGTTTCGGTTCGGTTGAAGGCGGACTCAATGTTGTCGGAGCTCTTTTTTTAGTCCATGTCCCGGAGCTTTGGCCTACTTCTCGGACTCGGTTCCAAACCGACGCCCGTTTGGTCGTCTTCTTCGGGCAATACTTCGCAATGTGGCCCGGTAGGCAACAATTGACGCATGCCCTCGGCTTCCGGCAATCCTCGATTAGATGTCCCGGCTTCAAGCATTTGCGGCATAAATCCTCCCATTCGGGTTTTGATTTGCTTGGAGGCCACGACAATCTCTCCGGTGAAAGCGAGTATTCACGTGCGTCCTCATAGGAGCGTTTAATCTTTGACATGGCATCCCTCTTGTCTTCTAGGCCAGAAATTACTCCTCTTGAGGTGTCGGCGACGCGATTGCGGGTCTTGGAGGTTGATCCGGTGCCAAGGTTGGATCCGCCATAGTTTGACAGGGAGTTTTCAGCGGGTCCTTGTCTCTGAACTGGCGAACGAGCTGGCGGGCGTGGCAGGGGGTTCCCGGCGTGCGTCGCCCATGAAGGAGCCTGCGGTCGGAGGTTTGGCGCGGCCTGTGGGAGTGGTGGCAGGAGCAGCATAGGATTTTTTCCTTCCATCTTGGCGGTCGGAGCTCTTGTCGGTGGCTATTCCTTTTTCTCTCTCCATTGTTAGATTTAGGTTGAGTGAGGTGAAAGGGCTTGGCAGGAGAGATGGGTGGGAGATGGAGTGAAGAAGGGGTTTATGGAGGATAGGGAGAGAGTAGCTTGTAGGAGTGATGGGGGTGAGGCAAGGTGCCGCCTTGTACCGAGACAAGAGGTACCATCCATCACCGGTCGGAATCGTCGCCAATTTCCCCCCCTTTTACTCCATTTTCGCCCAGGCCTCTTTTCTCCCTTTTCGTCGCCACTGTAGCACCCTCATTTCAAGCGCCTTGTCACTGCTATATTATGTGATACATTTTTAATTGGTATTTTGAGACGAGTATTTTCTCATGTCTTGTGTCTTGCGACGAGTATTTTAAATTGGTATATTGCGACAAGTATTTTAGTCTGTGTTTTGTGCAATTTGTAATTGTTAATTTATGAAATTAAATTGAGGCTAATTTGACGGTTGGGATTAAATTGTAAACATATTAGCATTTTTTTTTTGTTTAAATATAATATTTGTTATGTTTTGATTACTTAATCATAATACTTAAATTTGTTGCATTATTGATAAATATATACACGCGTCACAAATTTGTGTAGTATAATGGGCTTCTTGATTTTAATCACAATAATCCAAACATGATAATTGTATTTGCAGTAGTATTGTTTTCATTCATCCAAACAATAAAATTTGTATTGCAATTGCAGTGATTTTTATTATTTATTATTGTGATTCAAGATTCTAATGTAATGCCGAATACTACCATCTAGACAGTTCCTTAATATTTTCAATACGAAACAGTCTTTTACGGTGGCCCATTATTTTTTATTTTTTGGTCCAACATAAAAATATCCAAAACTGCTACTACTTAACGGTCTTTTACATCAAATATTTTTTTTATTTTAACTATCCAAATGATAATACATCTTGATTTTTATAAAAATTTAATAAAATTATTTAATTATTTAATTATATATATTTAGTTATATTAAAATAATATTAAATAATATGCATATATAACGTATCGTATCCTAGTCTTTTTAAAAATTACCGTATAGCCGTATTCGTATCGTATCGGATACGATACACGTATACGTTTTCGTGCAACATAAGATACATTATGTAGTAAAGAAACAAAATTAAACAGGTGTCGATTTACAAGTGATGTCAATGGGAAAGAACAACAGGTGTCCAATCTTCTATTGATATGACCAACTTTGAATATAAGAAAATAAAATATTATATCTACAAGTAGCATAGAAAGATAACATAAACTAAAATGGTTTTGTCATTTGTGACAGGCGACAGCCCATCTTTCGTATGCACTGTAATATTTATCATGGATTCATTTTCAAAAAAAATATTTCGAATATTTGTTAAATAATAATTTTTTTTTATAAGATTGTAGTGTATATTTATCATTTGATGCTATGCAAAACATAAATTTTTTATAATTAATTAAAAATAATTAAAATTCTTAAAATATTTTTTTGAAAAAGAGTCCATGATAAAAAAATGGGTCTATCATAGAACTTCCCATCTTATTTTGCCCATTTATATTGTACTTAACAGGTTGAATTAATATAATAATTCAGAATTATCAATATGAAATGGATATCAACCATATATTAATCAAATGTTAATAGTGTGATATGTATGAATTACAATGTTAATTAATTATGTTTATTATGGAATAGACAATTAGTTTAATATCTCACATTAATTGTAGTACATGAAAGAGTGTTGATGTTAGGGGCGTCACCGGACCGAGGCGGCTCTCATATCCGTGTATTCGAATTTTAGAAAATTGTCCGTATCCGTAATCGAAACCGAGGATAATTTTTATTCTCATATCCGAATGTACGAGTAAAATTCGTACCCAAGGACATACTCGTTATTCGTAAAAATATATTATTTAGGACAATTATGGAAATTTGGAGATGATCCAAATCTAAAAAGTTTCGAAAATTCGGAAATCGGGTACCTATATTTGTAATTCAGTGAAAAATAAGAATAAATTGATATTTTTTTATTCAGGTAAAACGATAAAGATGCAGGTACAAAAATTCGGATATTACCGGTCCTGTTATGATTGAATACCCGCGTATACGAGTTTTACTCTTAGATGACATGGAGTCACTTTAAGTCTCCTTAACCTATTGATGATGTGGTAATTTATATTTTTAATGTTAAATGTGATGTTATTTGAATAAGAGGATAATGAATAAATATTGCAGGTTTAATACATGTGTTTGTGTACGTATTCATATATGTATATATTAAACGAATATATAGTAAATAAATAAATTAATTATGTTTGACACATAAAATAAACTAATTTAACAAATGTCTATTTTATTTATTTGATTTACCTTTAAATTCTATCATATCAATTGATGTGAGAGAATTTAGAAAGGACAAGTATTTCTCCCACACTAATTAACATCTCAATTAGCAAAGAAAATTAATAATTAATTCATAGTTATTACAAAATTAACATATAATTAAGGTTCATATCAATTAAATATTAATTAAAAATATTCAAAAATTAATAAATATGAATTAATCGTTAATTGATAGAGATAATTAGTAGATTAATCATGAGTTGATGACTCATCATGATATTGCGAGGTAATGTGGGGAGCATGATAGAAGGTCGCTATCCAATATTATTGTATGTAAGGTATTGATACGTATTAAATACTTGTGTAACTTGAATATTTATTACATAATAATAACACATACTTCGTAGATACTTTATCTATACTTGTCGGATACTTCTCACGTAAGAATAAATATACTTCAACTAAAATCAAAATAAAATAATGATACATATATATAAATAATTGATTATATCAAAACATTTAGTTAACAATACTTATTCAATATTAACAAATTTAACGTCTTTTTACCTCAAATATATAAGATTTTATATATTAAAAAATTTATATACATGATAGTATTATTGATAAAATAATTCACGTATTCTATATACTACAATTCATATTCTATGTTTTTTTAAATTACTATATCATTGTGTCGTGCCTATATTATATCCAGGCTACGAACTTTTTTGATGTATGTATTGTTCAGTATTTTTATTGGGAGGTGCTAACGCACTCCCGTGCTTATGCATTCCACGCCGCCCAAACAAGCCACAACCCGTCACGTGGCTGAAATTTGCATTTAAAATAAGGCGCCGTCAGAAATACATTTGGAGTGCACATCGAAATATTTTGACGGTCATTTGAGGGTCAATTCATGGACATGCAAAAACATTTCTTTTTTTTCTTTTGTAGAAATAACGTTGGGCTCGTTGAAATTTTGCAAAATTGTTTTGCAATTTGATTTTCACTGGTTTGTTTCGCCAACTCAAATGATGACATTTCTTCAAAAAAAAACTCAAATGATGACAAAGATTAAAACTAATTTTTGCATAACTGACTAGGTAAACATTTACTTTTATTTGTTTTATCATCTTATTTGATAAAAACTTGTATTTATTTTACTGGTCTGAAAATAATATATGTTTTGTGTTTCGTCATTTTAGTTGGTGAAACAACATGTTCTAGGGTGAAAATATCAGTTATTTCGCCATTTTAGATTACTAAATTGATTTTTTTCCTTGTTTGACCGAATAAGATTGCGAAGACTAAATTGATTTTTTTACCTTCACAAGCTTGTAGCAAAAAATGGCGAAACCACAGATTTTTCATCTCTTAATAGGCTGTTTCGCCAATTAAAAATGACGAAACACAATATTATTTTTCTTATTTCCATATCAGAGAATTAACAAAAAAAACATTTTTTAGTCAAATAAGATGGTGAAATAGACTAAATTAATTTTTAACCCATTCAGATCAACATATGAAAATCACATTTAGTTGTTTCGTCATTTGACCATTTCCCAAAAGGAAAATGTTGGACATACCTCCACCCCCACCTCTCCTTTCAAGAATTTTGACGAAATGGATAGGACTTAACAACTTATGAATTAACATATTAATTCATGGTTTAACATCTTAATAAAAAATTCAATCATAATTAAGATAATCAAATCATAAATTAAGATGTTAAATTACATATTTATGTGTTAATTTTTAAAATGTTAAATCATATTTACGTCATCAAAGCTCGTGAGAGAAAATACTAAGAAATATACATCACTACTCTTTCCAAAACAACTAGTTCACAAATTCAACCACTTTTCCAAAAAAAAGTTTTGCTATACATGAAAAAATTCCCGGGCAACATAACTTGTATTCTTATTCAATAGTTGTAGATTGGTAGGAGTTGGTAGGGGCTTCGCCCGCACTGATGAGCTCACGACAATCGATTATGTATTATTTTTCCTGCTTCGATGGCCACTCATGATCATTCCAGACATACGTCCCCTCCAATCCACACAATAAAATTAGACACCACGCAAGTTATAACCCGCACGCACCCCGCACACTGATGTGGCGGACGCGCCCCTGCCACGTCAGCGCCATGTTAGCGGTCCTAACGGATGCACAAAAAAGAGTTTTCTTGACCCGTTAACCCGTTAAGTAGGGGAACCATTTTTCTCTCTCAATAACAAAAATGAGAAAAAGCTCCGAACTTCTTTTCCTATTTCTCAGTTGCCGAGTTCGAGTCCGAACTTCTCTTAGCCGAGCGATAAAGTCCGATGAATCCCCTTTCTTTCTTCCATCTCATCTCAAATCGTTGGAGCCAGAGAAGGCTCATGCCGACTGCTAAATCGCCGCTCTTTCCTAATTGCAGGAATACCTCTGGAGCTAGTTTATAAACTGCTACCTGCTTGAAGATAATCAAAGAGGATAAATGCGAACTAGCTCTATCTAATTATAAACTGCTACATGTATGATCTTTAATTCATTAATTTCATTTTATTCAAGGGCATATTTCTGTCATGATTGTTTCACGAGTTCTCAGTTCATATCTCGCATTGCAGGGTATTAATTCAACCTGAAATTGGATGATTGGGAGACCAAAAAAAGTGAGCCGAGTAGATAAATGGCCTAAATTATTGGGGAAATAGTGCCTCGAACCGATCAAATTGGCAAAAAACTTATGCCTCAATTTCATCAAGTCGGGGGACAAAGTAGTACTGCACCAATTTCGTGGAATCAAGGACGAACTACTTCACCGAATTCATCAAATTGAGCAGGGTAAGGTTTTATATTTGAACAGGTGCGAAGACAAAGAGATCAAGAAGATAGAAGAAAACAAGGAGGCATGGTTAATTTATAATGAATTACATTCGTAATGAATTGATAAGGGTTAAGTCCTAATGAATTCGAAGAATAATTTATAGTGAATTCGAAGAAGATAGAAGAAAACGAGGAGGCAATGTTATTGTAACGAATTCGAACCATTAGTTCTCGACATTCCACACGATAGTGCTGTAATGAATTAGAAGAATTCGTAAAATAAATAAAGCCAAGGTTAATTCGTAGGAAGTGCATGCAAGGGAAATTTGATATAGCTGATGTACTTCATGGTCCAGATTTATTTGTATGTAAGTGTAATAAGGAAAAGTTGATCTGTAATTTGTATTTTTAGTCTTAATCCTATAGTCATTTTCGTAACTTGATATAACGGATACTACTCAATACTCTGTTCTCTTGGTATATTTATTTTTAAAAAATTTCATGTGAATCGATGATCCAGCTGTATTATGCGTTATTTAAACTGATGATATATTTGATCTTTTTAAATTTTCACAACTATGGAAAAGTAACAGATCTTTTAGAAACTATAAATATGAAGAACTAGTCGAGGAACTTTTAAATTTTTTATTTTAAAATATCTATTTCAATCTCGAGTAATCAATAATATTCAATACAAAAAATTTCAATGATACACAGTTCGATATCATTTACATTCCATATCAAGTGAACCATTTACACCATATTAATATATACATCTCATTTTCAAATTTCAAATTCCTCATAAAAAAAAAGAGGAGACCCGACATGATATGCAGACAAAAAGGACCACTAGACTTGTCCAGTACGACCTCGCGACACGTATCATTCAAACAGATGAGCATGATCGGTTTTCTCGCATATAAAAGACCTCCAATCTGAGTGTATGTACATGAGGTCCCCAAACAAGAATGACCTTTCGATAACTCATCATCATCATGCCACCATTCTCTTGAGAGGGAAGAGGAGTTTGGCTTTCGTTCGCAGCTTGCATCTTAGTGTAGTACTCCTCGAACTACCTTGGCATATACCTCAAATTCTACCATGTCTTTCCATCCCGATTGAGCCTCAGTTTCGCCTCGCATGCTTCCTCCTTGACAATCTGTTGCAGTCTGCCCTGGTTGAACTTTCTGAACCACTTGTACGGGCATCGCAAGGGTACCCTAGATCCGCAACAAGATTGCTCTCGTCCACGGTTACTATGAATTTGACTGCGACACATCCACCATTTTTTCGACCATATTTTCGAGCAGGAGGGATCCTTATTGTTCTTTTACTAGCCTGGATCTGGATCTACCTATTTATATCACAAATCAAATTAATTTTTCGTCTAATTGAATCTTAAACAAAGCTCAGAACCAGTAATTGATAAAAAGAATATGTTAATTATAAAGAATTGAGCAATATTTAGTTTTGATTTATTTGTGCCATTAGTAAATAAAGAAAACATAATCAACATTATCAATAGCAAGATCAAGTTTTGGGTAATTATCCAATTTTTGGGTACGCCAATAACATTACCAGTTTACCATACGAGAAGAGCGACCCAGTTTCAATGACAACAAATCCGGCAGTGGAACCCACTCGAAACATACTCACAGCTTTAATGGCTGCAAGTTTGTTTAAGTCGTCTTGGGTCAAAGTAGTAGTGGGAACAAAGAGTGCTCGAATGGGGATGATGTGGTCACGCGAGATGGAGAAGAGATGGGATGGCGACGGTTCTGTTGCACGATGCAGATCAGGTCAAAGTTTCGTTTGGAAAGGGGGGGAATCGGAGAAGTAAAGAGAAGAAGAAGGCGTAATGAAAGAGATGGATTAATGGGTTATTTTTTTTATCGGGTTTGTTTAATCTATAGGTTGAGTTTTTTCCCATCCGTTTTGCTTGATGACTTGGCAGGAGTGTATATGCCACGTCAGTTGCGGGATGAGTGCGGGGTGATAGTTGCGTGGTGCCTAAACTTATTGCAATCCACACGAATGCTTTCTTCGCCATTAATACCAAGCTCGTTCACATATAATCCACAGACGATTCTTTCATTTAAAAAAGAATATGATGTAAATCTCCTAGTACTCTCTTCCCAAAATCTTGATGACGTGGATATGATTTAATATCTTACAAATTAACATATAAATAAATGATTTAATATTTTAATTTATGATTTAATTATCTTAATTTATGATTGAATATCAAATTAAGATGTTAAATCATAAATTAATGTGTTCAATTATATTCACGTGAGGTTCTAGGAGGAAAGGTGGGTAATGTCCAACATTTTCCTTTCAAAAAATATAATATGGTTATCCACGGACTACTTGCCTTTCACAGAAGACGAAAGAAACTTAATGTGCACTTTCAACCACTTCGCAATCAAGTCCAACTTGTTAATTTTTTTTTTCTTCTTCCACAAGAATATGAGCATGATTAATCTATTCTATAACCATCTCAGAAGAAGAAAAGTTCATATCCAGATTCAAATCTCAGATCAATGGCAAGGTCTAATAAAATGACCGTTATAAGATCTTTAGACGAAACGAAAATCAAACGGCGTGACATCATCGTGCTAGCCTCCTCCGGCCTAGGATTTCTCGCCGCCGCATACAGCCTCGTATCTATAAACTTCGTCGCACGCCTGATTGGTCGAATCTACTATTCTAACCCCCTCTCCCCTTTTCCTGGCTCTCTTCCTCCCAACGTCCAAGCCACCATTGTTGCAGTAGCTCTTTGCGGTGAGTCTCTTCTCACACTGGTGACCCAATTTAATACTGTTATTCTGGTATATATCGGCAACGAAACAAAACACTGAATTCGAATTGTAATTGCAGTAACCATCAAAAAACAACTATAGTTTTAGCAAGAATCATTTTAATTTAGGGGAAAAACAACATTATTCAATATTTTAAAATTGTTCACCTTTCCATATTTTATTTTATTTTATTTTACTCGTTATAGGTGTCAACTTCCACATGACTTCTATTTTTTTGACTTTTTTTACCCGTTATAGGTGTCAACTTTCACATGACTTCTATTTAACTTCATGGGACCACAATACCCTGGCTCAATTTGTTTATATTCTTCTCCTTATATTGTTTAAAACAAAAATAATAAATAATATATTACAATTAAAATAAAATTATAAATGACAGTAA
Source organism: Luzula sylvatica (assembly GCA_946800325.1). Lineage (NCBI taxonomy): Eukaryota > Viridiplantae > Streptophyta > Magnoliopsida > Poales > Juncaceae > Luzula > Luzula sylvatica. Next base: position 36,391,155 of record OX326956.1, read on the forward strand.
AGGAGTATTAATTTAATATCCAAATATCAATGTTAGCGACACTATAACGGCGCTATAACGCGTTGTAGCGAAATTTGGAAGGAAAATGCTACGTCGTTTTATATTTTAGCTTTATAGTGTTTTGTTCAGCTACAACTAGAGGTGTAAACGGTACGGATCCGGTTCGGATAGTGGTCATACCAGATCCGTATCCATATTTTTCGGATACGGATATTCGGATACGGAACAACCCGGATCCGGATACGGTTCGGATATTAAACGAATATAGATCTTTTTTGAATATTAACATGGATACTATTATATCATAATATAATATATTTCTTAATTATATATATATATATATATATATATATATATACATAATTTACGACATCAATAATTTAAGTTATTGTATTTAAACTTAATTTTTTAATTGCGATTTTAAATCATCCAGAAATCATTAATTACCTATATTTTTTCCAATTAATATGGAATAAGAGTAAGACGCATACAAAAATATAATATCGAGATTCGGATCCGGATCCGATTAAATGTACCCGGATCCGGATCTGATCGGATCCGGATATTTTTTTTCGGACCCGGATATTTTTCGGATACGGTTCGTGTCGGTTTGGGCAATATCCGCACCATTTACAACCCTAGCTACAAACGTTATAGCGGATTGTTATCTCGTGTAGTGCGTATATTTAGCAGTTTGTAGCGGCGATATATTAGTATTTAATTTTGAATATCTAATTATTTTCTAATAGTCCATTATTATAAATCTCACAATAAAACAAAAATATTTCTACTTTGTTGAAAAAAGTTTTTATTGGATTTAGATGATGTTGAAGATTTTGTTTCATTCTCTTCGTACCACGAAGAACATAAGATTTATAATTGATGCATATTGTTCTACATTTCTAGAGAAAATAAATTTTTAATTTTTTTTTACAATAATTTTAGTGTTCTATTAATGAACTATGTATTTTTGGATGATTTTATTGAATGTTTGGACTAATTATATTATTTAGAAGTATGGAAATTTGGAATAAGTTATTAACTATTACATGCTATGTTCCGACCAAAAATATTATATTTGAATTTTATATTGATTATATTAGAGATACATTTAGTCGTGTTATAGTTTATATAATAGTTTATGTTAATTTGTATTTATGTGTGTTATCTAATATTATAAAAATCATCATTGTGATCTACGACCATTGTGATAGTGAATCGACGCTATATCGTCCGCTAATGCTAAACACTAAATTAAACGTCAAAATATTCTGTGTCCGCTCCACGCTATTTCAAACATTGTATAATATATTGATGTAATGTAAAAAGAAGTACAAAATAATATTTTACACTATAAAATTTCAAAATATAACCAAAAAGGATGATATATATGGTATAATAAAATATTAAATTATTATATTAATTTCTTAAAAAATAATGGTTTTCTTATAATTTTGATTCTTTTTATATTGTTCTTTTAGGTTTAATAAAATAACATATGAAAAACTAAATAAGGATATTTTGGCCTTAAAAAACTTTACTAGAAGTCAAATTAAAGTTAAAATGAGATCAAGGCAAGGGTTTTTTTTTAATATTAAAGAAGGTTATTATTTATTTTAATAATTCACTGTTGATTTTTAATTTTTGACTTATAACAGGTACATTTGCTGGGCAGTTATTTTTTGGTTGGTTAGGCGACAGATTAGGCCGCAACCGCACTTATGGTTTTACTTTAATCATAATCATAATATTCTCACTCGCCTCTGCTTTGTCGTTCGGCTCGTCGTCTAAGGGGGTTCTCGCTACCTTATGTTTTTTTCGATTTTGGCTCGGGTTTGGAGTAGGAGGCGTGTACCCATTAACTGCTACCATTGTAGCTGAGTATGCAAAAACTCGTTGGCGCGGCTTATTTCTAGCTATTGTTGTTGCGTTTCAAGGGATGGGCACTCTTTTTGCCGGTAAAATTTGATTATAACTATGAATCTATGATTGCGGGCACATATTATTTCAACGATGCACACTCTTTTCTCACTAAAACATGTAACTAAACTGCGTTATTATAGGTACGATCTCGATTATCGTGTCCGTCAGTTTCAACAACAAGTACAAGGCACCGCCTTACAAAGCCAGCCATGTGGGGTCCACAGTCCATCAGGCCGATTATGTCTGGCGTATTATCCTTCTATTCAATGCCCTTCCTGCCACAATCGCCTTCTTCCTTCGAAAAAACTTTCCCGAAAGCCCACGTTACACGGCTCTCGTACTTAAAAACCCTAAAAAGGCGGCGTACGAAATGTCTCAATTTATTAATCTCGAGATAACCGAAGAAATTCATGAAGAAACAGATAGTGTACAGAGCGGGGAGGACGACTGGGGCCTTTTCTCTCGACAATTTTTAAACAAACATGGTCTCCACTTGCTGGCCACATCTTTAGTTTGGTTCTTCTTTAGCATTGCGTTATATAGCCAAAACCTAATTCAAAAGGATATATTCATGCGAGTCGGCTGGCTACCTCGACCCGACAACATGAATGCAATAGAAGAAGTTTTTCGTATTATACGCGCACAAATATTTCTCGCATTGTGCGGCCTCATGCCTGGACTATGGTTAACCATTGGTTTAGTCGAAGTATTAGGGCGAAAAAAGATCCAACTTATAGGGTTCTTTTTCATGACTATCTTAATGCTAGGTTTGGCCATACCCTACAACCATTGGATCTCATCTAATAACCATGCCGGTTTTGTCGCCATGTATGGCATAACATACCTTTTTGCCAATTTTGGTCCAAATCCAACGACATTTATCATACCGGCTGAGATTTTCCCTGCTCGGATGCGTGCAACGTGTCATGGGATATCAGCTGCATCGGGACGGTTAGGGACGATTGTTGGTTCGTTTGGATTTCTATATGCTTCTCAAGGGAAAACACCTGATCCAGGTTACTCATCTGGGATAGGAGTAAGAAATTCGCTTTTCTTGCTTGTGGTTGCAAACTTTTTAGGATTTGTGATTACTTTTTTCTTGCCCGAAACAAAGGGGAAATTACTTGAGGAGTTGTCAAAGGAGAATTATGACGATGAGGTAGAATTGATCGACACATAGTTCGAGAACTCAATAAATCGAGTAGACTAAACATTTAATATTTTGAAACTCGTTTAAGAACTTCATTGAGTTTGTAACGTAATAAATCGTTTATCTATACTATTATCTTTTACTAAAATAATTCCATATTTTATGTTATTTAATCTTAGGGAAAGAACAACATTATTTATGTCATCTATCTATACTATATACTAATTCAAGGGGATTTGCAGCCCCCTGGTGCAGCCACGTCACCAGGGGCCTATTCGTAAAAAATTTTTTTTTTTTTACATTTTGGTCCTTTTTTATTTACAAATTGGTCCTTTTTTTGAAAAAAAATTACATTTTGGTCCTTTTTTTCTTACATTTTAGTCCTTTATATTTGCTTTTTGGTCCTTCGAAGTTTTGAAATTTATATTTTAGTCCAGGGCTCTCAAATTGGTCCTATTTTTTTTTTTAAATTACATTTTGGTCCTTTTTTCCACATTTTGGTACTTTATATTTGCTTTTTGATCCTTCGAAGTTTTAAAATTTACATTTTGGTCCAGAGGCCTCTTTGTAAAAATAATTTATTTACATTTTGGTACTTTTCTGAAAAAAAAATACATTTTGGTCATTTTTATTTACATTTTTGTCCTTTTTTATACTATATACTAATTCAAGGGGATTTGCAGCCTCCTGGTGCAGCCACGTCACCAGGGGCCTTTTCGTAAAAAAAAAATATTTTTTTTCCATTTCGGTCCTTTTTTATTTACAAATTGGTCCTTTTTTCGAAAAAAAATTACATTTTGGTCCTTTTTTTTACATTTTCGTCCTTTATATTTGCTTTATGGTCCTTCGAAGTTTTGAAATTTACATTTTAGTCCAGGGGTCTCAAATTGGTCCTATTTTTTTAAAAAAATTACATTTTGGTCCTTTATATTTGCATTTTGATCCTTCGAAGTTTTAAAATTTACATTTTGGTCCAGGGGCCTCTTTGTAAAAATAATTTATTTACATTTTGGTACTTTTCTGAAAAAAAAAAAAAAATTGGTCCTTTTAATTTACATTTTGGTCATTTTTTATTTGCATTTTGGTCCTTTTTATTTACATTTAGTCCTTTCAAGTTTGAATATTAAACTTTGGTCCAGGGGCCTCTTTGTAAAAAAATTATTTATATTTTGGTCCTTTTTATTTACATTTTGGTCCTTTTTAGTTGAAAAAACTATATTTTGTCCTTTCTATTTACATTTTTGTCCTTTTGAGTTTAGAAACTTACATTTTGGTCCTTCATATTTATATCTTCATCCTTTTTTACATTTTTGAATTTATATTATAGTCCTTTTTATTTATATCTTGGTCCTTTTCAGTTTTACTTCACACTTTGGTACTTTTTATTAACATTTTGGTCCTTTTTAATTTAAATTTCGGTCTTTTTTTACATTATTAATAATTTCTCTCATCTCATGCGTCCACATCAACACCTTATTATGCCTCCCTATCACCACTTTACTTGAAGTTTTTTCAAAAGACTCCTTAAATTTTTAGATATTGTAAAAAAAAATTAATTTACATATGTATTCATTTAAAAAAAATGCTTTTTTAATTTTAAAAAATTCTTAAACTTTTTGTAATACATAATAATTAAAAAAAATTTACTATATGTTATATGTTATATAATTTTAATATTTCATTCATTACAAATATTCGACTTATGTATTATTTTTCTTGAAAAACTAAAATAAAATTATAATAAGTTGAACAATATTAATAAAAGAACATCTTGCAAATATTTAAAAATAAAATATCACAAAACTATTAAAAAATACATAAAAGGAAAACTAAAATAAAAAGTAGATGTTTAAATAGATATTTTCTATGAATATATTTGCAAGATGTTTATTTATTATTATTTAATGTTAGTTTTTTTATGAATAAATAATGGAATATTAAAATTATATAAACAAAATATGTAATAATTTAAATTTTTTTAAATCACTACATGTTAAGAAGTGTTTATGAATTTTCTTAAAATTAATAAAAAATAACAAAAATAAGTTTTAATTATTACATATGAGATTTGGAAGGTATTTTGAAAAAAAAAAAATTAATATCATCCATAAGGAGTATTTTAAAATAAAAGTTTGGTAAAAATTTTTTTTTGGAGTTTACGAAAAGATAGAGGATTTTTTACAATATCCAAAAAAAATTAGGGGGTTAAAAATATACCAAATCACGGATGTGCGAATAATCATGACATAATTTAAATTAAAGGTTCGAACGAAACGGTTAGCGATGACATCGTGAAACTTTGTTGTTGGCCGACCACACAAAGGGCGAAAAATATTTGTGCTAAATATGTAGCGAAATTAAGGATTTGTGAAATTAAGAACACTCTTTTTTTCAGCAATGTTTTCTGATTTATTAGGTTCTTAATAAATTTCATGACGACTCATTCGTTCTTTTTCCTTATTTTGCTTATGATGTATAAAATATAGATAATTTTTTTAGCAATAACCGTTTGAATTATTCAAGAAATCCGGCTCTTAAAATATTCAAAGGATTTTTGCTACAAAATTTCACTCGCACACAACACACTAAATTACACATATAATAATGATTACAAAAAGAAATTCACATACACAAAATGAACAACAATTTTCTTCAACTACATTACTTATAAACCCGAAGAACCCCGCGCAATTGCGCGGGGTCATGCTAGTATGTAATAAAGAAGGGCGATTCTACTGTAGATCCTTATGACAAAAGGGCAATTTAGGTATAAGTTGTTAATGTTTAAATTTTTAGGAGACCCTCCATTTCAATAATCAATGGACCTTCCATTGATTACAATTCCCCTGTTATTACTCTTTTTTCTAATTTAGCACACTCCTCCCTAAATTCCTCCCTAAATTCAGCTTATTCTTCCATAAATTTCTCTCTACAGCCATGAACAGCTGCTCACACTGATCTCTCTCCTCACCGTGAATCTCTCTCTCTCTCTCTCTCTCTCTCTCTCTCTCTCTCTCTCTCTCTCTCTCTCTCTCTCTGCTGTTGTGAATTGCTGCTGAAAGAAGCAAAAAAGATACTCATAAAGTGGTAGTGGTAGTGGTAGTGGTAGATTGCATCGAGCCCTTGAGCTGGACTCGAAAGAATGTCTCTTCCTTTTCATGCTTAAAAAGGAAGATTGGATATAGCTTCAAACTAAACAGCTTTTGAAGATTACAATTATGTTAAAAATATTACAATCAATATCTTACCAGCTTTTTATCATAATAAAAATCTGTGAAATCTTTGGTTAAAAAATCTGCAAAATATCTTACAAATAAATCTCTCTAAAAAATATATGAATGTAAAAAAACTTCAATTTTTCAAATTGATTGAATTCGACAAATTTAATAAATAGTTCAGATCAGTAAATAGAAAGAGGTGTTACCCAAAATGACACGAGAGAGATCACTGGAGGGACGTATGTGAGGGTGAGAAGGGATAGATAATGACCATTTTACCTTTTTTAACAAAGGATCTACAGTAAAATACTTGAATCACAACCTTTAAATTAATTTGTATGATTAAATCTCATTCATCGGATCAAATTAAGATTTTACCATAGAATCACCCATAAAGACGGAGAAGGCTTGTATGTATGTTTGAGTTCTGTTGAGTTGTCTAAATAATCTGTATTTTTTCAATAAAGAATATGTATTTTTTATGTCGGGTGTTCCAAATTATCTGTATTTTAATAAAAAATTATGTGAAAATTCCGATAAATAAGATATATTTTATGTTATTTAATTTTAGAAATAAAACAAATTTATTAAAGTTGAGTATAATATATATGCATCTAAATACTTATTTAAGTTAGGTGTAATACGACTCATAAACATTTAAGTTATTCGTTAAGACATATTTATATTTATATCGTATACTAATTTGGGTTTGTATATACTAACAATTAACAAGAACATAATTATTAACTAATAGAGTAATCAAATAACACAAAGAATAGATCATAAAAAGAGACGGCCCCTTTCTGAAGGAGAAACAGCGAGACGCGATATCAGCCCCTTTCTCGTCATTGACGCGCAACCGACGACAACCCTAGAGCACCGGCAGAGGGCGGCACCGAATCCTTAACGTCAAACCCTTTTTCGTCGTCCCTGACGGGTAATCGCCCCTTTCTCCTCACTGACACAAAACCGACGAAAAACCCTAGAATCCTAGATCACTAACAGAGGGCGTCATCGATTCCTTGACGCCAAACCCTTTCACTTCGCCCCTGACGTGTAATCAGCCCCTTTTTCGTCACTGACGCAAAACCGACAAAAACCCTAGATCACCGGCAAGGAGGGAAACCCTAATTGACAGAAAGAAACCCTAATTGACAGAGAAATCCTGACGCGAAATTCATTCTCGTCGAAACCCTGATGCGAAAACCGGATCGGCAGAGGACGTCACAGTAACAGTTACGCCAAACCCTAGTTCTGGACAGTAAAGTTACTAATTGACGACAATCCTAATTGTCGAAAATCCTAATTGATTTAAACCCTAATTGTCGAATCGTTACGCAACAGTAACAGTTACTAATTGACGAAAATCCTAATTGACGACAACCCTAATTTATTTAAACCAGCGACAATTACGCGACAGTAATAGTTACGCGACAGTGACAGTTACGCGACAGTGCACTTGTGTGCGATTCTCCTCATTCCCATCGATTCAAATCCAAAATCAGCAAGGAAGTTTTGGCCTCGACCTCAATCGATTGATTTAAAATCCCGTTTTTCTAATTTGGCCCTGCCTTTGTTGCGATTACTAATCCCGTTATACACAGGTCACCACATGTAGCGAGTGCGGCATCTTATCAAATCCACGCAAAGATAATGTCGAACGCACCACTGTCCGATGAAGATCTCATTCAAAAATTATCGGGTATCCATATCGAATCACCACAAGACCGAGAGGTGGTTATTTATCAATCCGAAATGGCCCCCAAAAATTGGAAACTTGCCGCTTTAATCCGAACAATATCTCTCAAACCTATCTTAGATGCCACATTAATCCACTCACTTATTCGTTTATGGCGGGTGGATTCCGATACGGAATTCTCGTCTCAAGGGAATGGGCTTATGCTCGTCTTCTTCAAAGCCGAATCCGACATGACTTGGGTTTTGCTCAATGGACCATGGGTCGTTCGAAATGAACTCGTTGTGGTTAAACCGGTTAAAGGAGTAGATGAGATAAGGCACGAGAATGTGGATGCGTTTGAGACATGGGTACAATTTCACTATCTCCCGCTTGAGCAAATTAATGCCGAAGTCATTCGACAAGTGGCCCAACGGATTGGGACCCCAATATCCAACCCGAAATACATCTTTGTCCATGGACATAAAGCGCTAAAAATCCGCCTCCATCTCCATCTCCCGCTCTCTATCCCTCTTCTGGATTCAATTCCAATCTCTCTACTAGATCTCTCATCCCGCCTTGTTTATATAGTTTATGAAAAGGTACTGAAAATTTGTGTCTTTTGTGGCCTTGTAGGTCACGAAGCCACAAATTGTATGGATCTATATCGTATTGAAAGACTCAAGGACAATGTGGTGGCTTCGCACCTTGCAAAAAAACGGTTGGGAAAATGGATTAATCAAGCTCTTTTTGTTCCTAGAGCCGTATTCAATTCAAACTCGGGCACCTCTAATTGGCCGCACTCATCCCCTCCTCCATCACTAACCCGACCGGTTTGTCCGATTTCCTCTGAAGGAAATACAATTTCGGATCAACCGTAAAAGTGTACACAAGGATGAACGAATGTAAGCGTACATTTGTGATCATAACTTTCAGTAGAAAAATCCAATTTGAATGGGTCAAATTGGGTTAGATAGATAATGAGATTATCTAGAACTTTCATGTAGAAATAATTTTCATTTGAACGACGTATCAGTGTCGTTTTAATGGAATACCGAAAGGGTGCGACCGTTTGACATACAGTTAGTAAAACGTTCGTAACTTTGGCATCTGAACTCCAATTGGGCCAGAACAAATTGGGTTAGAAATATAATAAGATTATCTACAACGTTCGTGAATGTTCAAAGTCGGTTGGGACGATTTAATATTTTCGTTTCAACAGAATACTGAAAGGGTGTCTGCAGTTTTCTGTGTGAAAGGGTGTATATTGGATATACATGCCTTTTGGCCCATCCTTATCCTATATGATATGAATATGATGTTTCTCTCTCTCTCTCTCTAGACCAGATCATTCAGACCAATCTATGGTATTATTCAGAATATTCCAGAAATATAGAGAGACATCTTTCTAGAGAGCGAAAGAATGCGAAGAGAGAAAACCGAGAAAAAGAGTTTTTCTCGGTGTAGAGAATCGATCTAATCAAGCAAGTTCGCCGGTGCAGCGTCTAGGCAGTTGCACCCGCGACCGACGAACTCCGACTCACGGTGGATACAAGTAGAGGAGCGACACTTGTGGCTCTCCGATTGTGATCAAACCGAAGGAGCAAAACTGTTGGCTGTGGAAGAGTGTGGACATGGGACGCACGAAAGACAACCAGAGGCGTGTCAATATGGTGGGAGACGTGTGGTATGGGACGCACGGGCGAAATTCAAATTCCGTTAAAATGTGATATACGCACGGGTTATCAAAGTTCGTACCCGTTCGCATGATGTTACATATAGAGAAATTCAAATTCCGTTAAAATCACAAGTAGAATTTGCTAGAGATCGATCAAAAGTTGATTGAGAGTATCTAGGAATGATCGTGAAAAGATTTCATGATTAATCGTTTAGGAAACGAGCGAAAACGGAAGAAACGGCGAAATCTGCAGAAAATCAGAGTTTCTGCCGCCCCCGGGGTAGTTTTTGGCGCCCCGGACGCCTCCCGGGCGAGGTTTTCTCGCGCCCCTTGGGCCCCTGCGTTACAATGGATGGGGCAGTCCGTTATAACGGACCCCCTTCTGGATGCTGATTTTGTTTTCGCGATAACTTTGGCTACGAAGCTCGGAATTTTGAGTTCTTTATATCGATATGATCAGCATCAAACATTCTAGCATATAAACAAGTAATTATTTAGAATAATTAATCTCCCTAATTAGTACATATGCATTTATGAAAATCTTGTGATAGTGATATAATATGATTATGTCACGGATTATTTAAACATGAATGTCTTGATCCCTCATAATATTTAAGTCGTGGAAATGTCTTCCATATCATGAACCATCGAAATTAGTATCACAATATGTGTGTTTTTAGGCCTTCGTCATGCACGTGAGTAGTTCATTTGAACGATACGTTTGATATGGTTATGACTTAACCGTCCAAGCCAATCCGATTGGAGTTCGGGGCATAGTTAGAATGCACACACGGAATTGGGATTGTATATGATACGATCCATCACCGAATTGGGATTGTATATTTGAACGATTCGTCACTTGTGGGAGGATTGTGAAATATGGATCTCGGGTGTTATGGACTTGGAGTCCCGTATCGGTATGAGGGTTATCGATTCGATAAAATAGCACTGTCATATAATTATCATATAAGCATATAGATTAAGTAAGCACGGTTAGGAGCTTAAACTTCATCATCCGTTTAGAATTATGTTTCCAAGCAACACCAAATATATCGATGAGATCGATATGATAGATGGCTTTTGGGTCGGAATTACCGTAATTATCCTTGATAGTCAAAGAATAGTTCCTAGACTTAAAGGAACGTGTTGGACACGAAAAATGGTAGATTCGTGGCCCGAGGATTTGGTTTTAGATAAAGCCGGGTTCGATACACTTTAAGAAGGAATCGAACAATATTATGTGCCTTGTGGTGGCATGTATAGACGCAAATTTCTCAAAATTATTTTGAGAATTCGGGTGTATATGAAAGAAAAACGCAACGCTCAAGAAATAGTTTCAAGAGCTAGAGCGCGTTGAATGGTTCAATGCGGCTCAAAGAGTAGGTTAATTTTGAGATGCCTTATGGGTCTTTGATTAACACTCGTGTGTTGATGGTACGAGATTTGATCTTCGTGACCGAATATCATATGCATTCGATAGATAAGTCGATTCCGGAATTGCATGAGATGCGATGTAAATTTGAATAGGAGATGATTGGAGCATCCAGGGAATCCAATGCATTGAGATGCGTGGATGTCCTTTCAAGGGCGGGATCGAAAGAAATAAATGTCTAAGGGTATTTTGGGAAATTGTTTTCCAAACAGAAAGTTCGGACAAGGAGTTGTCCAAACTAATGACTCAAAGAACGGTGAAATCCGAGGAGGATTAAACCTAGAAGTTGATTGCTTCTTTTGGCATTGCCGTCTTAGCCATATGAATGAGATACGTGAATCTAGATTCCATATGATGGATTGCTAGAATCATTCGAATTAGATTCGATTGATTGATGCAATACTTATTTATTAGGCAATATGACAAAGGGCATCATTCTCCAAAGGTTGTAGAAAGATCCAACGAATTATTGGAAATTACATTTAGATGTAAATGTTCCGATAAATTCCGAGGCAAGAGGAGGCTATCGGTATTTTGTTACGTTTACGGACGGTTAAAGTAGATACGGTAATATCTGTTTAATGCGTGCCGAAACGGAGATTTTTGAAAGGTTCAAAGAGTTTCAAAACAAAATACAAAATCGACTAAGCAAGAAAATCAAAGCCCTTTCGATGGGATTGAGAAGGCGAGTATTTGACCTATGTACTTCGATAGGATCGAAGAGGCGATATTTGAGTTATAAGTATTGATGATCATTTATGATTGCGGAATCGTTTCACAATTATTTTCGTTTCACAATTTATGATTGTAGAATCGTTTCACAATTATGTCCATAAATACTGTTCATAAATACTGTACGTAATTACTGTTTATTATAATTACTGTACATAATACTGTACATAAATACTGTTCATAAACTACTGTTTATTCGTTATTGTCATGATAAATAAATTCCCACCCATCTTTTTTTTTTTCATTTCCACGACCAAACCCAGAAAAAAGAAAAAAAGAGAAAACAAAAAATGGAGCGTCGGAAAACCCAAGCGTCGAAACCTAACGGCCAAAACGTGACGGAAGATTGGCCAGGATGAGAAGAGCCATGAACTTTTTTACCATTTTCTATTTCAGATTATTAGTTTTGTTAAGTTATTTTTTTGTTCATTTGTTTTTTCTGCAGGGTCTGGTTCCACAGCCTTATTTCAGATTTTGGCTCGATTGCAGCAGGTATTTGTCGTTTTTCCCTTTTTCCAGTTCTTTTTTTCTGTTAAATTGTCAATTAGGGTTACGATTAGAACAAAATATGGAATTAGGTTCCTATTTTATTGTTGATTTGACATTTTTTTTCAATTCTTTCCCAGCTAAATTGTGTAATCAGGATTTCTAATGGGACAAAATGTCGAATTAGGATTTTTATTTGGTGATTATTCCTAATTTGAACATGTTTTTCGAATTCGTGATGATTATGGCATGTTTTTTTTTCTCTCACAGGATTTTTCTGACGAACTACCTGAATTTCATCCGGGGGGGGGGGGGGGGGGCGGTCCGGACAGAGCCCGTGCGGCAACGGGTATATGAACCGTGATGGTAGACCACACTATTTTCTCGACCCAGGGAACTAAATCCAAAGACAGTTTTCTGATGGGCCTGTTTTTCGAGGTAATTAACTATTTATTTTGAAATATTAATGTTCAATAAATGCTAAATTTCAAATATTTTTTGGAAATAGGCTCCGTATCGATGAATTATATACCAGCTAAGCCGAAAGAGATGATATGGAGCCCACTAAGGCCCGTGATCGACTTCCAAGCAGCCGCATGCCAGAACATTTGGATTTGAGAGAAGATCATGTTGTGCAGATTGAGTACTGTCTACGTGAATTTTTCAAATATAGGGGTTTTTTGTGATATTTCTCATATTATGGCATTAATTTTTGATTTTAAAAGGGTTGAAGATGGCGACATATTTCTAAGTTATACCAATTTCAGTAAATATAGGGGCTTTTTCATATTTCTCTATGTTATAACAATTTCAATTTTTTTAAATGTAAAGGCTTTTTAAATATTTCTCATGCGATATCATTATTTTAAGATTATTATAGGGGTATATATGGTAATTTCAGATTTTGTAAGGTTATACATGATAATTTCAGATTTTTTAAATATTTCTCATATTGTATCATTAATTCAGAATTTTTTATAAGGGTAAATATGATAATTTTTTTTTTTCCAGAGGTATGCATGCTAATTTTTTATTTTTTCAAATACAGTTTTTATTTTATTTCACATATTATATCATTAATTTGAGATTTGTATAGGGATATATATGATAATTAATATTTTTGTAAGGGGATACATCATAGTTTCAGATTTTTTAAAACGTAGAAGCTTTTTGTGATAGTTCTCAACTTCTCATATTATATCATTAATTTCCAATTTATATATATATATATATATATATATATATATATATATATATATATATATATATATATATATATATATATATATATATATATATATATATATATATATATATATATATATGATAATTTCAGTTTTTTGATACATGTTAATTATATATATTTTTCAATTTTTTTTTTTTTTAATATTTCTCATATGATATCATTACTTTCATATTTTTATAGGGTTTATATATGGTAATTTCAGATTTTTGTAGGGGTATTCATGCAAATTTTAGGTTTTTTTTAAAATATAGACATTTTATATTTGTCAAATTATATCATTACTTTCATATATTTATACAGATATATAAGTTTCATATTTACTACGGATATATGTGATAATTTCATTTTTTTTAAAAGACAGGGTTTTTTTTGAAATATTTGTCGTATTATATCATTTTTTGTAGTTTTAACGATAATTATAATTTCATAAGTAAACCAGATTCGGAAAAACGTTGGGACTTTGCTATGTTTCAGGAAATCGAAAAGAGAGAAAGAAATCCGACACCTTTGCAGGGCCAGGGTAATATGGTAATTTTATCCTGACTCGAGACCATGATTTTGATTATAATTGGTGCAACCGAAACGAGTTCGTTCAGGCAGAATGGAATGGCTTTGAGTGCGAGGGAGATGGAGAGCAAAATTAAACCCACAAGGCTACATAAAATGTCCACGATACTCAGTCGCATTCAGCGAGGGGTATTTTCGTCATTTACAATATTTTGATTCTAAATGTTGATAATTTCTTTCGTGTTTTAGGCAGAATGAAATGGTTTTTGAGTGCGAGGAGGTGGAGATCAGTATTATACCCGGAAGACTACTTCAAAATGGCCACAATACTCAGCCACATTCATTGAGGGGTAATTTCGTCATTTCCAATATTTTGATTATGACCGTTAATAATTTCTTTCATGTTTTAGGCATAATTTTTATTGCGAAGAGATGGAGAGCAGCATTTAATCCAGAAGCTACTTTGAAATGGCCGAGATACTCAATTGCGATTTGTATTCATCGGATCTAAATATTCCGAGACAACATAAAAAAAATATAATGCATCTGATACAACATAAAAAAAATGAAGTTAAAAAAAAAAATTACACAACACAAAAAATAATCGTTATTAACTCGAGAACTCCTGCGCAATTTACGCGGGACCAAAGCTAGTTTGCCTGAAAAAAGAAATAATTGAAGATTTTGAGAAGTAAGGGGGGTGACCGAAAGTTGTCATTGGTAAGTCCGTGAAGATGGACTTGATATTTAGAGAAATAAGGTTGTGGGAGAGGAAGGCTCAATCAAGTTTGGAGAAGGTGGGGAGCGGTCTTTTATTTGACCATCCGTAGTTTCGTCCTATCAAGTGAGCTTCGACGAGATTTAACGTATTTATGGTATTGTTGAAAACTAAGATGAGATTAAGATTGGGGGAAGAGGAAGTTGTGTCTTCCGTGGATTTGAAAGTTTGGATTATTTTACCAAATCCTAGATTTGAAATATTGGATATGTTTTTCTATAAAAAAAAATGATTTCATTGATTGGTTCTAGTTAACTAATTAATTTCGAGTTAGTAGGGAAATTTTTTCTGTATATACCGGCACTTAATTTGTTCTTATCGTCGCCAATCATTCATCAAACATTATTATAAAATATTATTGCAAATCTTATAGAAAATAAAATACAACCATATCCAAGATTCCATTATTGCCAAGGAATCTTGATTAATTAATTTTTTTAGTAAAGAATCTTGATAAATGTATTGTTATTCAAATACAACTTTTTGAAAGTAATCATACAGCTTTTTATAAACGCTAAATTTCTTATATTTGAAAAAATGCTTGGACGAATCAAGTTAAGTCATTGGTATTAATTAAAATATTAAGGCATAATTATTATTATTAATTATATAGTTGTGGGTAAGCACTTCTGAATAATAAATAGTTACATATATATATACCTTAATTTTATTAATCACAAAGGCAACTTTCTTAAATTCTTCTAATATTCTCTTTAGACTGCGAACATTTTGCATCTTCTAAATTAGAATTTCGTAGAGGACTGCACAAAAAAATAGTCACCAGAAAAGGATGAATAAGGTGTTTAATCAGTTTCTTCCACGTCATAAAACAAGGATATTTAATAAATAAAAGAAACAAAGAAGAAGAATAATTTATAGAATTGACTAGCTAGCATTAGCAAGAAACCAGAATTGCCCTGCCAACTAAATTCCAGACAAATATCGATTCTATCATTTTATAATTCTTTGGATTTTCTATTAGATTTCGAAAGATTGTTGTTAATTTAGTAATTTAGGTTCAAATATTTTTTATGTAGTATTTTTTTCATTATAATTTTTCAAAGAACATTGTTTTAATGTGATATCACTAAGGATTATTCGGTAATTATTAATTAAATTGGAAGGAAATACAAACTTTTGATTCAATACAGCTCGAAGAATAGTCACCGGGATCCCACGGTTAAGAACTCGCCGTTGTTTTCTCAAGAGTATATTACAAGATGATATATGAGTAACCCTAATCTCTCTCAACTCACACTTAAATATTAAGTAATTCTCCTCACAGTCAAATAAAAAAGAAAAAATGAGAAGTAATTCTCCTCACATTAATTAGCATAAGATAAAGAAGATTGTATATCTATTCGTTTTTGTAAACGGCTTGTGTATTTACTTTCATAACCTTGTAACTTGTCACTTGTAATTCGTAAGAACATCACATTCAATTAAGCAAAAGCTTATGCTTTTATATAAAGCTATATAAGTATATACAATCATTTCAGTTTTGCAGGGGTGTGTAACTGGCACTTTTATTTTATTTTCTAAGAGGGTGCAGTCAAAATTATTTCCTGAAGAATAAACAAGCAACAAAAATAAAATAGTAATCTCTCGCTATTCAAGTCAATCTGATCCAAGTAGAGCACTGATGATTTTGTGGTAGTAGGAAGCACGTCCACACATAATTGTGTTAATGTTCCAGCACTAATTTAGACTCAGGTCATAAGACCAAATATCTTTTAATTAATTTCTTCAGTTTGTCTTTGGAGTATACAATCATCAAATGTGTCAGTTCTTAAATACCTGATTTTGAGTAGTTTTT
This sequence comes from Luzula sylvatica, assembly GCA_946800325.1. Lineage (NCBI taxonomy): Eukaryota > Viridiplantae > Streptophyta > Magnoliopsida > Poales > Juncaceae > Luzula > Luzula sylvatica. Next base: position 36,407,796 of record OX326956.1, read on the forward strand.
AAAATATTTTGAGTTTATTTAGAGATAAGTTTCGAATATAGTTACGTCTCATTTTTTTTTAATAAATAAAATATTTACATATTTACATATATATATATTAAAAAAAAAATACAATTCTATTTAAACATACATTGATATTCTAATTCTAAATTACTAACCCGAGATATTTATAAAGAATCTTAATATTCGGCGAATATAGTTAAATCACATGTTATTAAGAAATTATTAAGAAATTCAACCGAATAAAAGCAAAGATTAGAAATACATGTACCGTGCGTATATCTTCAATTTCAAGTTTGAGCCAGACCGTCGTGGGTTTGTTCTACGAATATTCTACAGTTTGCACTCAATTTGCAACATTAAATTAATTATTTTTTATTTTGAACCAAACACGAAATTAATATTTCAAAAGCAAAAGAGTATTTTTTACATTTGAGTTGAATTAAAAAAATTGACACTTCAGTTTGTCTGAGCGAAAATTTGCCACGTTATTCTTGCTCTTATTTGCTAGTTTTTTTTTCCTGAGATCTAATGAAGTCTTAATTTTGCAATTAAGTGTTCATTTTTTAATTACTTTAAAGAGTGGTGATAGACATCCCCTTAGAATCCCCTAGCACAATTGATGTGTTGGCAAAAACATTAAATTTGATCCAATTGATCGATTTCACCATTTACCACATGTTAAACGTGTGAAATTTCATTAAAATATAATAAAATAAATAAGTTAGGTTTACCATCTGGTAAACCTAAGATGCAAAATTTGTTATTATTAAAGGTATTAAATGCATCTTTGCCAACACATCAAGCTTTTTGGGGAATTTTAGAGGGGACAAATATAATTTTTCTACTTGAAAATCTTACTATTAATAATGTTGATGTAATACTTGTACGAAATTGATTAATATTTTAATTATTTTGGTAAAAATATTTACTTTTTTTTGCATATGTACTTAAATATTTGTTCTTAATTTATAAAAGATTGTTTTCATTCTCTCTTAAATTGTACAATTCAATAGTGTTAAATAAAATAAAATAAAACACGGGTATTTTGATAATTGACATCAATTAATACATTTTAATTCACATTTTTATTCTAACTACATTGTCGAACACACATGAAATAAATTGAAATTGTTGACCCGTATCTCTTCCGTTATTTCACTATTCCATGCATTGCTGAACGAGTCCTTAGTTCCAACTTCAAAGATCACTCTTTTAAATATGATATAAAAACTAGTTATCAAATCAAAAGTCTTATATTTTTTCCAATCCAAGTTTGTTAAAGCTTCATTCACTGTACCGTTTCAACAACTGGGATGATTTCTAACTTTATTCATGTTAAAGTCCCAGAGTTATATATGATTTGGCAAATACATGTACCGTGGGCATTTGAGAATTCAAACCCTACAAGCATGATGTTTAAGAAACTACATAGTTCATCGTGTATAACAGCCCAATCATAATTCCTTCAACAATAAACTGCCCAAGAATTAATTAATCAATCCACTTGCTTAGAGAGGAGGAGTTAGTTGACTTTACGTGGAGGAGACATTATTTCATTTATTGTTGTCTGTACAGTTGTATAAGTTAGTGGAGAGGGACATTGTATTATTTATTGGGAAATTTTATTTATTCGTCGTACCAGATAGAACGGCTAAGTAATATAGTATGAACTATGAACCCAGCTTTATGTGAACTAACTAATGTTTTAAATAGCGTGTAGCGGCACGCAGCGTTTTTGACGTTTAATTTAGCGGTTAGCGTTAGCGGGCGATATAGCGCCGCTTCACCATCGCAGCGGAGTTTGATCAAAATTATTATTTTTGTAATACTAAAAGTAAATATGCATATATATATAATTTATCGGCCCAATATTATAAATAAAATTATATCAAATGCTTATTTATATCAACCTCACAAACTAATAATTATTATTATTTATTATTACTATTATTTAATAACAATTATTATCATTGTGTAATGATAATAATGATTATTATTATTGTTATTATTATTAAATAACAATATCAATAATAATAATTATAATAATAATAATAATAATAATAATTATTATTATTATTATTATTATTATTTGAACTATTACTATTATTATTATTACTATCATTATTTTATTATATTTTTATTATTACTATTGTTACTATTAGTTTTAACATTATTATGATTTTATAATAATAATAATAATAATAATAATAATAATAATAATAATAATAATATAATAATAATAATAATAATAATAATAATAATAATAATAACAACAATAATAATAATAATCACGCTATAGCACCGCTACGACCGCTATATTTGAATGCTTCATGCTATAGCAGTCCGCTATATCGTTGCAGCGGAACAAAACGCTACAGAGCTAAATTCCGAAGCGATGCAGCATTTACCTCCTAAAATCCGCTATAGCACGCTATAGCATCGCTGAAGCGCCGCTATTTAAAACACTGGAACTAACACATCAGCAAATTAAAATTAAAATTAAAATTAAAATTAAATGATGTGAACTGTTGTCATTAGTTACTTCACGGCGCACCAGCCACTCCTAAAATCTAATTTCTCTATAATGCGACAAGAATTGTTGACCTGATATCATTTTCTATATGCTTTTTAGTTTTATCCAGTGTTTTAAATACCGGCGCTGTAGCGGCGCTAGAGCGTGCTATAGCGGGTTTTGGGAGGTAAACGCTGCATCGCTTCGGAATTTAGATTTGTAGCATTTTGTTCCGCTGCAACGCTATAGCATGAAGCGTTCAATTATAGCGGCCGTAGCGGTGCTATAGCGTGATGATGATGATTATTATTATTATTATTGTTGTTGTTGTTGTTGTTGTTGTTGTTGTTATTAAATAATAATAACTATAATAATCATCACTATTATCATTACACAATAATAATAATTGTTATTAAATAATAGTAATAATATTAATAATTATTATTATTATAATAATTATTATTGTTATTATTATTATTGGTACTAAATAATAATAACAATAACAATAATACTAATAATAATAATAATAATAATAATAATAATGAGAACGATACCAATAATAATAATAATAATAATAATAATAATAATAATAAGCATACTTGCTATTATTATTATTATTATAGTAAAAATAAGATAATAACAACATCAACAACAACTATTTATAGCCTTATTATAATTACAATAATATAATAATACAAATGAAAACAAAATTAATAATAATAATAATAATATATTTTTCTTAGAGATGAATTTTAATTTATGTTAGTTTGCGAGGTTGATATAAATATGCATTCAACATAATTTTATTTATAATATTGGACCGCTAATTTATATTTATATTTATATTGTAGTATTATAAAAATAATAATTTCGATCAAAAATCCGCTGTGATGGTGAAGCGGCGCTATATCGCCCGCAAACGCTAAACGCTAAATTAAACGTCAAAACGCTGCATGCCGCTGCACGCTATTTAAAACATTGGTTTTATCTAAGGGAAATTTATAAGTTGTCTGTAATCCTGGACATTAGGTATGTCCTGTTAGAAATTCCTGTCTATATAAATAGGCATTGATTTTGTAGTTAATCAGACAAGTCTCCCCTGAGTTTTCAATCTTTAGCCTCCTATCTAATCTCAGGTGAGCTTAGATATTCTCTTTGAGCAAGTACATTTTTTTTTGGGGAAAGGCAAGCGCGATACGCGCTCGATCCGATCATTTTTTATAAATAAAAAGAAATGTTATTTACAAATGGAAAATCCGCTACAAATTCGATAGCTAGGACAATTGGAAAGAAAATAATTGAGCCGCGGGTTAATTCCTAACAATATGACGTCCATTGACGGGCTAATTCTTCGATCGCCTTGACCACTAACTCGTGCATCCGTCCTTTTTTTTTTAAAAATACGATTGTTCCTTTCTCGCCAAAGGGTCCACAACGTGGCTAACCATATCGTGTCCCATACATGGGCTCCTTCAGGTGATTTTGGTTTACGAGTGTCCCTCCAAAAAGTCACCAAATTTATAGCTCCTAGGGGGGCAGTGTGGTCGATACGTCGCCATGTGTCTTGCGCGAAAGTGCAATTGAGAAATAGATGTTCGGCCGTTTCGATCGGGGTGGTGCAAAGTGCGCAAGTAGGGTCATGAGGCCAACCGCGTTTGATGAGGTTGTCCGCCGTGAGGATTCTCTTGTTGAGCAATAGCCACCCAAAAATTCTCACTCTATTGGGCGTTTTGATCTTGAATAACGATGTCGTCCACTCACATTCGAATCCCGTATGAGAAATATGGCTATAAGTTTTGCTCGTGGAGTACCGCGGCTCATGAGGGATGGGGGTTGTCGGTTGCAATTGGACATCGGGTTGGAGGATACCTTTCAAGGATTTATACAAAGGTATAAGTTTTTGTAAATCCCGAACGAAGTAGGAGGCTTGGTTGTTTGTAATTGTTAGAAGATCTTTGGAGTTTTGTATATTGTAAAGAGAACAAAGCGTACTAGACCATTGCGAAGATCTATCGAAGTCGAGTTTGAAGAGCCACTTCATTACCAATGCCTGATTTTGTCTCTCAAGGTCGAGACACCCAAGACCTCCATGTAATTTGGGTAAACACACCTTTTGCCAATTCATTAGACAATGTCCGCCATGGACTTTGTCCTCGCCTTTCCATAGAAAGGCTCTCATTAGGTCATTTAATTGTTTGGTCACCCCCTTCGGTAAGATCATTGATTGCATGTAAAAATTCGGAATAGCGCCCAATACCGATTTGATAAGAGTGCACCGGCCTCCTATCGTTAGAAAACGATTCTTCCAATTGTTTATTTTGCGTCTAACATTTTCAACAATCGGTTGGAATGAAAATTTAGAAGGTTTTTTGTAAGAAAGTGGTAATCCTAGGTATGTAATTGGGAGTGTTTTTTAGGGCACCGTACTAGCGTTTCAATATGCCCATGTAACCTCTCGGGTATGGCGATCGGCACAAAACCGCTCTTAGTCCAATTTATTTCCAAACCCGATACTTGTGAGAAAAGAGAAATGGTGTGCATAATTACTTTTATGTTTTGTGGGTGTGCTTCAACAAAAAATAACGTGTCATCCGCGTATTGTAAAGTGGTAGGAGCAAACACAATTGGGCTAGTAAGTAAAGGGGTCAACCGTGCCATCATTTTTTGTAAGGCATCCACCACGATTGTAAATAAAAGCGGTGATAAAGGGTCACCTTGCCGTAGCCCCTTCTTGTGCTTGAAGTAAGGACCTCGAAGGCCATTAGAGTAAATAGACGAGCTTGATGAGTGTAAGATATGATCTATCCATGTTATCCATCTCAACGGGAACCCTCGGGCCTTTAATATGTCTTTTAGAAAGATCCATGACACATTATCAAACGCCTTCTTGAAGTCGATTTTTAGCATTAGGGTCGGGATGTTCGCTTTCTTGTAAAAATTTAAAATTTCTCTCGACGATATAAATAACTCGGTTATAGTTCTCCCTTTAATAAAAGCCGATTGGCACTTGTGTATGAGGAATGGCATGAGCAAGTACATTTTATGTTTACATCATTGGAGAAAAGACTCCACTGATATATAGTTATAGTGTTTGAATTAACATTTTTTTTTAATGTTTTGTCCAGGAGCTAAAGTGGAAGGAGAATTCGTATCGATCGGCTGTGAAAATGGCGCGTCGGCAATTGAACGTTCTGAACACCCTCGATTCAGCAAGGACACAATGGTACCATTTTCTGGCCATTGTGATTGCAGGCATGGGTTTTTTCACCGATGCCTATGATCTTTTCTCTATTTCGCTTGTGTCAAAACTCTTAGGTCGGATCTACTACTTCGACCCCACCTTTAGCTCACCCGGTATTCTTCCACCCAATGTGTCTGCTGCGGTCACTGGAGTGGCTCTTTGTGGGACGCTCGCTGGTCAATTGTTCTTTGGTTGGCTGGGGGACAAACTTGGAAGGAAGACCGTTTATGGTTTCACCCTGATTCTCATGGTTGTGTGCTCGGTTGCCTCGGGTCTCTTGTTCGGTCATGAAGCAAAGGGTGTTGTCACCACGCTTTGCTTCTTCAGGTTTTGGTTAGGGTTTGGTGTCGGAGGTGATTATCCTCTTTCCGCTACTATTATGTCTGAATATGCCAATAAGAAAACCCGTGGAGCCTTCATTGCCGCTGTCTTTGCCATGCAGGTAGAGAAGTGTTATTAGTATCATTTTCTAAATAATGATATATAGATGCGAACTAGAGATATTTAAAAAAATTGAATGCTACATTGCAGGGATTTGGGATTTTGTTTGCTGCTATCATATCGCTTCTCGTATCGGCAGGGTTTAAAAACAAGTATAAGGCCCCACCATACAGTGTGAACCATGCCGGTTCCACTGTTCCTCAGGCCGATTATGTATGGCGCATCATCCTCATGTTTGGTTCCATCCCAGCTGCCCTTACCTTTTACTGGAGGATGAAAATGCCTGAGACTGCTCGCTACACAGCCCTCGTGGCCCGTAATGCAAAGAAGGCAGCGGCTGACATGTCCAGTGTGCTCCAAACCAACATTACAGAGAATGTAGATATGGTTGATTTTGATGTTGTAGGTGGAGATGACTGGGGCCTTTTCTCCCCACAGTTTGCTAAGCGTCATGGCTTGCACTTGGTTGCTACCTGCACTACCTGGTTTTTCTTGGACATTGCCTTCTACAGTCAGAACCTCTTTCAGAAGGATATCTTCAGTAAGATTGGGTGGATTCCCAAGGCAGCAACGATGAATGCCATCGAGGAGGTATTCCGTATTGCTCGTGCACAGACCTTCATTGCTCTATGTGGTACCGTGCCGGGCTACTGGTTTACGGTGGCCTTCATTGAGATCATTAATTGGTCGCTTCTGGATCCAATTCATGGGCTTCTTCTTTATGACTGTGTTCATGCTTGGTCTCGATGTTCCCTATCACCACTGGACCACACCTGGCCACCACATTGGCTTTGTTGTCATGTATGGCCTTACTTTCTTTTTCGCTAATTTTGGACCCAATGCCACCACCTTTGTCGTGCCGGCGGAGATCTTCCCTGCACGTCTTAGGTCAACATGCCATGGTATCTCAGCTGCATGTGGCAAGGCTGGGGCTATTATTGGTGCATTCGGTTTCTTATATGCTTCTCAAGGCCCGACTGCGGCCACGAGAGACCGTGGGTACCCGAAGGGCATTGGGCTTCGCAATTCGCTTTTTGTGCTTGCAGTCTCTAACTTCCTCGGCATGGTTATGACATTATTCGTGCCAGAGACAAAGGGTCTATCGCTTGAGGAGGTTACTAAGGAGAACTTAGATGATGATGATGAGGTGTAATTAAGAAGCTCCACAAATTTGGTAACGTAAATGCTGGCCTAGATTAATTGTTACTTCTTTCATAGCGTGGATTGTTGTGTTTGATTATTTTTGTGGTGTCTTTAGTGTTTATTGTTTTCTAATTTGATTGTTAAGTTATTATTTGGTGAGTTTCGAGGAGATTTAATTGGAGTGCAGATTTCAAGTGTAAATGTGATCGATCTACTCAAATGGCTTTTCAGTTATGTTTTTTTTTTTCGTTGGAATTGAGTTTTATATGCTTATTTTTCACATGGATTTATCATTTTAATTTGCTTTTGTGCTTGAAATTAAAAAATATATATATATTTTTTTTTTTTTGAGAAAAATAGAGTAGGTTCTTATGCCCTACTTCTATTGAATTTTATTTATATTGGTTATAATAATACAAGTAAAGAGGTATTTGTCCTAAAATTTAAAACTAATCCTAAATACCCCTTATACACTACTCATATTATCTATAATACATCAATACAATATTCCGAATTTTGAAATCCTTTAAAGGTAGGATTTCGTAATTCCTTGAAACCCTAGAGTAGAATCCATCTGAAGCGGCAGAATGAATCCCCTCACACTTTTATCACGCCGCCTTCAACTCTTCATCTCATATTCTTATTCACTCCTTCATTGCTTAATCTATTTCCCTCTTTCTTTGCTAAGATAGCCTGGCGAAACCCTAAATACACCTCTTCGCCACCCTCGATATCACCTTAGTTCATCTCTTCCCTCTAATGGCTTTCGTCTCCACTGCTCTCTCCAGTTCATAGCTATAAAAATCTCAAAAAAATCCCAACTGTAGAGACTGGATTTTGATCATCCGATTCCTTGCCGATTAGATCTTCTAAACTTGCAGCAATCTGCAATAAGGTATATGTTTCTTCTTCTGCTTGATTTAATTTCTCAATCTCGATTTGTTGTTTTTCGTCTTCATTGATTTCAGAGTGAAAACACCAGATTTTATGTTTCCCTTCTTTCTGTTTTCATCTATTTCCTTCTTCACTAGTTGTTCTTTCTTCAATTACTGCATTACTCGTGACTTCTTCTTCCTCTTCTTCATTTTGCTTTCTGAACTTCAGAATTTTCAGTACCTATATTTAGCAACAAAAAAAAAAAAAATTAGTGTAGTATGTACATTCAAGTTAAGAAATATAAGAGTTTGTATCTGTTGGTTTGAATCATGATCCGGATTTAATATAGGATTTGAATCAAAACAACTTAATTTTTAAACAACATCATTCTTTATTTATATTATCATCTATGATTTCTGTTTTAATTTTTTGAAAACAACCTATATCCACATTTTCATCATTTAAATTTTATTTACTAATAATTATGAACAAGTACTTAATTACTTTGTCCATCTACTAGATTATTAATTGTGTCCTTAATATTCTCATTTATCTCAATCCCTGTAGACATTAATATGTTAATAATTTCATTTTTATCAGTAATTTCAAGTTTATCTTCCAGATTTAAAGGCTTAATTTCAATATTATTATTTTTATGTTTTTGTCTCCTATTTCTATCTTTTTGTATCTTTTTAAATTTTATTAATTGCGTTTTTTCAATAGGAGATGTATAATGATTTGTTTGTTTGTTTTGTAATCTTGTACTTCTTCTCTGATCATCTAATTTTATAGCTTTATTTTCTCTTTAATTTTGCATGTTTTTGTTGTATTTACTGTGTCGTTTTTTATTGTTTTATTTTCTTGATCTGTACTTGTATAATTTAATTTCCGATCATTGATATTTATTAATTTATTATTGAATCCATCAAAATAATCACTTATTTTTCTTTTATTTTTTTTCAGGAAAATTTATAAGATTTTGAGTTGGAGAGTTTGAAATATGAGAAGTACTTTCTATAAATTGTAACTTTTCATTATTAATCTTATTAAAACTATCTTCATATGTACTATTTTGAATGTTTGGTTCCTTGAATGTGTTATTTAGATTTTTATCTGGTGAAGCTTGATATAATGATTCATTACTAAGATTTGGTGAAGAAAATATATCATCTATATATGGTACTATGATAGTGTTATACTGTGATACATAATTGTTATTCTTATCTGTCAATATTAATGAATTTCCATTAGTATGTGAATTCTCATTTGAATTTACAAATTGATCCTCACCAGCATAATTGATCACTACTTGGTTTTTGGAATTTTGTGTTGAGGATAATACTAATCCCTTATCTGTGATTTTAATTATTAAAGAAAATTTATGTGGCAATAAGGGTTTTAGATTATGTGATATCATTTTAATTCCCTTATAAGGGTAAAAGAGTTATTTTTAAGAAAGGAAATGATATTTGTTTACTAGCTTTTGGGTATATAATTTGAATTTTTCCTAATCCTCCCTCTCTCTCAAAAGAAATTTGCCTTGTTATACCAGTGAAGATATCCTTATCAGAGGTTTTGAAATTCACATGTTTAATGATGAGATCCTTTTCTGAATGTGATATTTCGTTAATACTTTTATTTGGAGATTTATTTGCAATATCCACTTTTTTCTTGATTCTCCAAAAAATATTTTTTTTTTCTTTTTTTGCCATATTTGAATAGTTTTAATTCTCTCTTTATATTTGTTAGTGTTTGTCTTAACTGTTTTATGTTGTTTTCCTATGTTTTCTATGCGTTCTATGTTTTGTCCCATTCTTAATTTTTGCTCTGTGATGTTAACTGAGGGTAGAAACCATGAATAATCTTTGTTTCTCTTTATATTGGAAGAACTTGTGCACTTATTATTTCCTGAACAGGTAATATAGTTTCAAAATCATCATCTATTAATTTTATTGAATTTGGAATTTTAGTATTCATTTTACAATTAATAGCTAGCTTTATTCCATGAATAATCTTTGTTGGAATGTAGAAACCAACTGTTAATAGGATACCAATAGGTTCGGTTAATTTTTTTAGAGCAATTGGAGTACAGTAATTTTCAGGTAAATTTTTTAAAATGATTTCTCTAGTTATTATCTTTAAATTTATATCCTCATTTTTTCTTGAAAAATTTACTGTTATTTGATTTTCTGTTTCACTAACCAATTTACCTTTGTTTTCAATTGATTCATAGGTTTGCACATTAATTGAGCCTGGAATTGGACTCTTTGAAGTATGAAATTTAGGTATATTCTGAACTTGTATATTCAATTTTTCCAAATTGGTGTAACAAATTTTTTTGACATGCCCTAACTTAAAACATCTAGTACACCTTATTGATTATCTACATTCATTTCTAAGATGTGTATTAGATAAACACCTAAAATATTTCCTATTTGAATAATCAATATTTTGTTTATTAATTTCTTCATTTTGTTTTTTATTTGGTACTGAGATCCAATTGTTTGATGAATTTTTTAGGGTTTGGACATACGAAGGTTTACTACTCATATTGAAGATTTAGTAGAATAACTGTAAAAGAAGAAGAAGAAGAAAAACTTAGCTGAAGATAGATGCTCAAGATAGATGTGTGCCCCTTTCACTTCAAGCTTTTGCAATGCATCCCAAGCTGGCCCAATGTGCGAAGTTCTTCAATTTGGTCTTTGTTCTTGAGAGATTTGATTTGCTTAATTTGGTGTAATAATTTGGGTTAATTTGAGAGTAGGAACTTAGCCAAAATATGGAGAAGGCTTAGCATATCCTATTCTTCGATTTGCTTTTTCACTATTTTTCTTCTTGCTGAGTCTTGTATCAGTAACGGTTATTGAAATCTTTGTATGATTTACCTTGTCTAGGATGAAGAGCTTATCCCCTTTCAACAAGGGGCCTATATACTCTTTTCCCCTATTAAGGTATAATCATTTCTCTTGCTTGAATCTTGAACCGCCTGAGTTGATGACTGTTTTTCTTTTGTAATTCTCACTTGTTGAATCAGTTCTTGAACAGTCTTGAACAGCCTGAAGGTCCAAGGTGGTGGTTGAGAACCAAGAGGCTTGATGAGAACCACTCAGTTCTTGCTCGTTCTTCACCTTAATCAGTTTGCTTCTTTTGTAATTCTCACTTCTTCACCTTAATCAGTTTGACAATAATCATCAATCTTAAAAAAATTAAGATTGATGATTATTGTCTCTGTTTAAAAATGGAGAATACTTTTAAACGCACCCAATAAGCAAAAAACACAAGCATAATTGGGACTAGGACTCGCAAAAAAAGCTTGTAGCTCGACGTTCGTTCGAACTCGGCTCGAAGATCGCTCGAAAAAATTCCGTTTAAAAATTAGTTCGAACAAACTCGAGCTGAGCCAAGCCAACTCGAGTGAAGTGGAGCCGAGCGAGCTCAACCTCGCTCGAGTTGGAACAATTTTGCATTTAAAATCATGGTTCTGAGAATCGGCCGACTTAAAAAAAATTTGGCCGAGTTGAATCGGACTCGGTCTCACCCGAGCCGATTTTGACCCGGATAAATCTGATCCGATATTCCGTTTTTTTTTTTTTTTTTTTTTCAGAATGGTGTATACTATAGTTCGTACTGAGAAATTTAGAGCGACTTATCAAGATGAACATCATTTCTTCCTACCCACCATAGCATCTCGAGAGAGAGAGAGGAGCACCATTGTTGCTTGTTATGTTTTGAAAAAGAATCCCGATTTTCAATTGGAGAAGATGAGAATCCTTTTCTTGGTTTCATCAGTTTTAAAAAAAGACAGAATTAAAGAACTGGTTTTTTAAGATAATAAAAAACTGAGAAATTGAATCCCGATTTGGGAATACACAAATCAGAAGATGAGAATCCTTTTCTTGGTTTCATCAGTTTAAAAAAAAGACAGAATTAAAGAACTGGTTTTTTAAGATAATAAAAAACTGAGAAATTGAATCCCAATTTGGGAATACACAAATCAGGTTATTATTTTTCAAGTTTTTAAAGTACTTAAAATTCAGGTTATATGTGTATAAAATAAATTATTGGTATTAGGTCTTTGAATATGTGAATTAAAATAATTTTAAAAAAAAAAACAATGCATATATGTATATATATATATATATATATATATATATATATATATATATATATATACATACATATATATACATACATATGTATATATAGATATTCATATATATATATATATATATATATATATATATATATATATATATATACATATATATATATATGGGTTAGGTTCAATGACCAACACCCTTGTTTGGCCAACTCGGCCAACAATGTTTATTTCTCACAATATATACATGAAAATAAAAATTCAACCACATAGATGTGATATCTATCACTTGAGAATGTTATAGATTTAATTTCATGAAAAATAAATATTTTTATCATCTCCATCACGATACGTAAAGATATTGACGGATGACAATATTTACGACATGATTCATTATGAAATCAATTTTAAAATTCGAATTTTTTTCATTGGATTTAATTTAAATTATATAGATAGACTTTAGATTAATTTTTACAATGTTTCGACTTTTCTTTCATTGAAATCCAAAAAAATACCGAAATGGACGGTTGTGAAAATAGCTTATCGATTTTGTTAGATAGAAAAGTACAAACGAAACAAAATTTGTTCTACAACATATCTAAATGATAGATTACATCTATACGGTTAAAATTTAATTTTCATTTATATAATTTGAGAAATAAACGTTGTTGGTCGAGTTGGCCAAACAAGGGTGTTGGCCATTGAACCTAGCCATATATATATATATATATATATATATATATATATATATATATATATATATATATATATATATATATATATATATATATATATATATATATATATATATATATATATATATATATATATATATATATGTATTATATATATATATATATGTATGTATTATATATATATATATATATATATATATATATATATATATATATATATATATATATATATATATATATATATATATATATATATATATATATATAGTATATATATATATATATATATATATATATATATATATATATATAGTATATATATATATATATATATATATATATATATATATATATATATATATATATATATATATATATATATATATATATATATATATATATATAGTATATATATATATATATATAGTATATATATATATAGTATATATATATATATATATATATATATATATATATATATATATATATATATGTCTATATATATATATATATATATATATATATATATATATAGACACACACACACACACACACACACACTATTCTATCGTTAAATATTATAGTTTTTATACAAGTTTATTTATCTATAATTTATTTATTTTTTAAATTATTTATTTTTAAAATAATTTTTGATTCCGATTCCGACTTTCATAAATATGCTATGTCGTAATTTGAGTTTTTATTAGTTGAATTTGTTTTTATAATGTTTCCTAATTTTTTTCAATTTTTATTTTATTTTTTTTCAACTTTTTTGATTTTTTTATTAACAGTCCGATATTTTTTTTTTACTCGCCCGAGTCTTGTCCGAGTCGACCGTGTCCCGAGTCGACGGACCCGGCCGAGTCCGAGTCCGAGTCCGATATTCAGAACCATGTTTAAAATTGTTGTTGTTTTTGTGAATCGGGGATTTGCATTATGAATTCTACAAAATAAATAACATGAAACAATTATTAGTAATTAGTATACAAATTTTAATTTCATTCGTGTCTTTTCATTATTTTATATTGAACGAATATAAAAAAAATTCAATTTTTCATTTTTTTATAATTAAGGAGATGTTTTTTAACAAAATCCGATTCTCCGATCCGACTCGGACGACTCCGATCCGACTCGTCTGATTCTTACTTTATGACCATCGGACGATCCCGATTCCGATTCTGACTTTTATTATCAAAATCAAAATTTATCCTTGGCTGCCTTTTCAATACACTCTTCTCACTGGCGAAATCTTTACACGAAGAAATTGGCCGACACATATCTTCTCGTAGTTTTATCCGTTGTGCTTGGGCTACACAGAAACGATCCACCACCTCCTACTCACCTGCTCTTTTTCTCAGCAGGTCTGGCAAGCTTACCCCCAATCCCTACATCAATCGCGTCCACCGAAGGACCTGCTTCAGTGCTTCTATACTGGCAAGAGGGAAGGATGGGCTGCAAATCCAAGGATTTGTGCAAGAAATGGGACTTCCAATTTACGGCCACTACTAGGCAGATATGAAAAGAACAAAATCGCCGTCTCTTCATGCACAGATGATTAGCGCCAGTCAGAGTTGCAAGCATGTGTCATGATCCGAGGATAGACGCATAATTAGACTGTCATGATAGAGTCTATATATAATTATATCATTATTTATATGCAATGGTTGGTAGTGGTAGGTAGGTGTATGCTATGAGAATAAATCATGTCTAGATAATATTTTCTTGTCATGTTAGCCTATAAATGGGATCCATAGGATTAGTGGAAGAATATCTTTTGTATAATTTCTTTTTGTGAGAATATAGATCCAATTGCATGAAATTGCAAGATTATTTTTTTTAGTTATTCTGTTCTCTTTTTCATTCGAATATTATCTCTCTATATTATTGCGAGTTACGATACCGCATAACCTTACGGCATGGCAGCTTCCGAAATTGAAAACTTGCTTTCACGTTAACTCCTCCGGGCTTCTGTATCTCTCGTTGTAAATTTGAATCGCTCTTAGGCGCCGTTTGGCAAGCGGAATTAGTAGAGTGGAATCGGATTATAAGGTGGAGGAGTAAAAAATTATGGAATTAGTAATTCCACAGTTTGTTTGGATGTCCGAATTATAAGATACTGGAAAATATAATTCTTTGTTTGGTTGGTCACAAAAATTTGGAATTTTGTTATTAAAAATGTAGAAATAATATTTCATTAAAATTGATAAAGAATAGTAATATTATTGTAATATTATTATTGTAATATTAGTTAGATAATAACATATTATTACAATATAACATTATTTCAATATAAAATTATAACAATATTATTATATAAAATTCTATTATATTGTTATATTTTATAAGTAATTATGAAAATACTGGAATTTAGTTATTCTATTCTCTTTTTCATTCGAATATTATCTCTCTATATTATTGCGAGTTATGATACCGCATAACCTTACGGCATGGCAGCTTCCGAAATTGAAAACTGGCTTTCACGTTAACTCCTCCGGGCTTCTGTATCTCTCGTTGTAAATTTGAATCTCTCTTAGTAGAATTGTAAATAGATCTTGGGCTTTGTAAATTAAGACTAATTTTTCTTTTTAATAAAATTAAAATGGGTGGCTCAAATTTTTTTATTATTAAGTATTGTAATGGACACTTAATTCCAACTTCACAAATGTTGTAATTTACCCACATCTTATTTTTCACTTATATTTGAGCCTCCACATGAAGCCACATCATTTTTTACTTATCTATGAGCCTCCACATGAAGTCACATCATCATGATTATTCATGATTACTGCCCATTAAATTTTGTGATGTGGATTCATCAGATACAATTTTTATTGATGTGTTTTGATCTGAACCATTGATTTTTCTTTAGATTTTTTGAAGATAATGTTTTGTGTAGTCATTTATGTGTCATTATTCTACATCATGTTTTAAACATCCTTAGAAAGACACATCATCATACATTAATGACGTGGACTATTATTATTGGTTAGGTTCACATTAGACTAAGTTTATTCAATGTTTGTCATTTCATATAAAATTACACGATCAAATGTGAATACCATGAAAGATGAAAAATTTATATATGAAATACTAATACTTTAATATTGTAATACTATAAAACATACAACATATATTAGTAAGATTTGTTGAAATATAATTTTAAAAATCCATCAGATAAATTAATTTTAATTTTCTCTTTATTTTGACATCCACATTAACATACTTCATACATGCCGTTTTTCATAATTTGAATTTGTAAAAATATTATGTAAGAAAATACAATGCAAAAAAAATACATATTTACATAATTGAATTTTAAGTATTTTATTTACATAATAGAATTTTCAGTTTTACTACTTATTTTTACAAAAATTGTAACTATAAAAATTCCATATAATACTAAGTAGATTATATTTGTGTTTTTAGATTCCACATAATACTAAGTAGATTATATATATTTGTGTTTTTAGCCAAACTAATTTCATATTAATTTTTTTAAAAACTAATATAATTAAAAAAAAATAGTGTATCCATCTAAATAACTTCTTATACATATATAAGCACCTATCGTAATATTAAATAGTATTTTTTTTTAAAAATGTTAATTTAAAAAAAATCATATGATATAAAATAATTTGTATTTATGTTTATTCTAAATTAAATTTTGATATTGTTTATTACTTTCACTATTAAGTGCGATATTATTTATATTATCGTTGTATTTTGAATCAAGAAAAATTATTATTACTATATAACTATTGAGGTGTTACTACGTATATCGTATGCTACATTATTTTACTATTTGATATTGTATGAAATATTGTGAACAATGATATAATATTTGTCGTTATGTCTATTCGTAAAATTATATTATATCTCATATATTATTATATAATGACACTAATATAAGTGTTATTGTTTGATTAAAAAAAATGAGATTTTTTGTTCTCATAATGTAAAATAATTGTAAAACATATGAATAATCATAGATAAATGAGTTCGAATAATATTATTTTGAAATGATATTATCAATATTATCATACAATGTGTATTTTATATTACAATGAAAAATATAAATAAAATTTTCGCCGCGTAACGCGAGTATTCTCCTAGTAAACAGTTAATTCTCTTTTGATGAATACAAATACAAGAGTTGAGAATCGCCAACACCTCCAAAAATAAAGAAAAAATGCTGGTTTTTTTTATCTAGGCTATTGTGAAAATGGAATAATGAAGATGCCTATATAAGAAAGAAAACTTATACTTGTCTCCTCTAATATCCTCTCAATACATTGATGTGTTGGCAATATATAATAAATGTATTAAATTTTAAATTAGATGACGAAATGTATTTATTAGGTGGTAAACCAAATTAATTAGGTGGTAAACCAAATTATTAAAAAAAAAAAAAATTTATTTAATATTTTTATTATATTTAATTTAACACATGATAAGTTATATTTATTTGAACAAATTTTTATTATTTTATTTTCAATATTTTTATTAAAAAAATTTCATTTTTATTTTCTAATTTTGCGAAATTTTTTTTTTATTTATTTTTTACGATGATTTTATTCATGTGTATCCGTTTAACACATGTTAAATGGTACATTAATTTAGTCAAATAACTTTTTACAAATTTATAGATTTAAATTTCATTAATTATAGATGATGGTAAACAAAGTTGTTAAAAATATTAAATAAATAATGATGTGTGAAACGGTGAATTTTTTTTACCTTCTTTTCTTATATAGGGTGGAGAAAATTAAATAGTCATGGTTTACCACCATCATTAATACAAACGCCAACACATCAATCAATATAGGAGATTTTAAGGGGGACATGCATCATCACTCTATAACAAATCTTCAGCGTATTAATTTGGAATAAGTAAAATTACATTGAAGTTTAACCGATTGAAGAAATATGCACACAAAAACTAAAACGATAAAAAAATGTCATGCACACAAAGAATACAAAATCAAACCACACAAATGCAACAGCAAGCCAACCTGAATAAGATCATGGTTAGGCTTACTCCTCGCCCTCTTCCAAATTCTCCTTGGACATCTCCTCAAGTGACTTACCTTTGGCCTCGGGCACTAACAAGCTAAAAAGAAAACCAAGGACGTTGGTGCCACAAAGTATAAAAAGCGAATTACGTAATCCAATACCATTCGGGTACCCACGATCTTTGGTGGCCGTAGTCTTCCCTTGAGAGGCATACAAGAAACCAAATGCACCAACTATGGCGCCGGCCTTTCCGCAGGCAGCTGAGACACCATGGCAGGTCGACCTGAGCCTGGCGGGAAATATTTCTGCCGGCACCACAAAAGTAGTGGAATTGGGCCCAAAATTGGCAAAGAAAAAGGTAAAACCATACATGACCACAAAACCAGTGTGGTGGCCGGGTAAGGTCCAATGGTGGTACGGAATGGCCAAACCGAGCATGAAGACGGTCATCATGAAGAAGCCCATGAGTTGTATCCAATATCGGCCGATAGTGTCAATAAATGCTACGGTGAACCAGTACCCAGGCACGGTACCACAAAGCGCGATGAGAGTCTGAGCACGTGAGATACGATATACCTCTTCAATTGCATTCATTGTCGCAGCCTTTGGAATCCACCCGACCTTGCTGAAGATATCTTTCTGAAAAAGATTTTGACTGTAAAATGCGACGTCCAAGAAAAACCAGGTGGTGGTTGTGGCCAGCAAGTGAATACCATGGCGCTTTGCAAACTGGGGGGAGAAGAGACCCCATTGATCTCCACTGGTGACCTCAGTACCATCCGCCTTTTCCGGATCAACTTCAATATCCTCTTGTAGCACTTTAGACATGTCACTTGCAGCCTTCTTGGCGTTATTGGCGACGAGTGCTGTGTAACGTGCAGTTTCGGGCATCTTCATTCTCCAGTAGTAAGTCAATGCAGCTGGCAAGGAACCAAACATGAGTATGATGCGCCAAACGTAGTCGGCTTGGGGAACGGTTGAGCCCGCACGATCCACACTGTAAGGTGGGGCTTTGTAATTGTTCTTAAACCCTGATGACACGATCAACGAAACAATTGCCGCAAACAGGATCCCAAAACCCTACATAATATTTTTGGATAAAATTAGTTAAGTTGTCAGTGTTATTGTATGTGTGTTTATATTTGTCCAAGTGTTACTAATATGTCTTGATTAATACGTATTCACAATATAATTAGTACGGTATTTCCTTCCAATAAAAATACAAAAATAAATAGCCCTTGTAATCAATGATGCCATCAGAAAGAAGAAAAATAATAATATGCTATAGAGGGTATAAATGGGGTCATCAGATTTCGAAACATCCTCATATTAGTAGTTAATTCACTTAATTAACATCTAGACTATTACAAGTTATCTGATTAACATGATAATTAACATTTATCTGAATTAATAAATGATAATTAATATTTAAAAATTATTAATTCAATATTTTTTGTTAATTAGGCTTTAATTATGTGGTTTAATTTAAAAATCTGGTGGCAAAGTGTACAATTACACTATTATATATCTTACACTATGAGATGATCGAAAAAAATTTCCTAATTACCTGCATGGCAAAGACAGCAGCTATGAAGGATCCACGAGTTTTCTTGTTGGCATACTCTGACATAATGGTAGCAGAAAGAGGGTAATCTCCCCCAACACCAAATCCTAGCCAGAATCTGAAGAAGCAGAGGGTGGTGATAACACCTTTTGCTTGGTGGCCGAATGAGAGACCCGAGGCAATCGAGCAAACAACCATCATGAGTAGCGTGAATCCGTACACACTCTTCCTGCCAAGCTTGTCACCAAGCCATCCAAAGAATAACTGGCCGGAGAGGGTCCCGCATAAGGCCACACCATTTACTGCAGCCGATACATTGGGAGGAAGGGTACCGGGGGTGCTGAAGGTTGGGTCGAAGTAGTAGATCCGGCCCAACAGCTTGGATATGAGGCCTATCACAAACAAGTCATAAGCGTCGGTGAAGAAACCCATGCCTGCAACTACAATTGCAAGAAAATGGTATCCTTGTGTCTTGGCCGCATCGAGCTTCGACAGTACGTTCAGCTGTGCACGAACCATTTTTGGTTTGCTAGCCTGCTCTCCTTCTGCTCTCTTTTCTCTTGATACTTTCTTTCTACAATTATATTACATGATTTATGAGTTTAATTTTCACTATATATAAACTGTATAAATTTACTGGAAGAAAACAAGCAAAACTTGCATATATTTGCAAACGAGGAGCTGTTGTTTTTATTCTCAAATGGAATTTCATGATCACTGATTAGAGAAACATGGTTTACTGGTAAATAATATTTCAACTTTCAGGCATTTGATAAAACCGAAACCCACCATCTAAATCGAAAAAAAATGCTAACAAATAAAATAAAAATCAAATCAAATCGGAAGGAAAACAAAGTACAATGAAACATGATATTGTATGAAATATTGTGAACAACAATGATATAATATTTGTTGTTACGTTTTTTGTAAAATTATTTTATACCACATATATTATTATTATACAATCACATTAATATAAGTGTTATTACTTGATTAAGAAAATAAATTTTTTGTCATCATAATGTAAAATAATTGAAAAATTTATACATAATCATATACAAATTAGTTCAAATAATTATATTATGAAGTGATATTATCAATATCATCATATTTATAAGTACTTTATATTACGATGAAAAACATAATTAACATCCTCGCCGCGCAGCGCGAGTTTTCTCCTAGTCATATTTCAAAGCCGTTTAATAGCAATCATATTTCACTCACAATGAAATCACCTTTTGCTTTACAAGCTAGTGGCACAAGGTCCCTATTATTTGGAGAAAATTACGTACCTTGAAAGTTCAATGAGAGGAGATTCAAGAGGAGAGATTAGTGCGCTTGCTTATTCTGCAATTATTATGAACATGGAAGTATTTATAGATTGGAATAACTCCTATCTATAAGCCGTATAACTACAAAAATGAAGTTATTTTATTCAAAGTCAACTGGCCTCTATTCCACGTTTGCCAGTATTTTTGTCATCATCATTATTATTATTATTTGTGTAATAATTAAGTAATATGCCTCTACTATCTTCCAGACATGGATTGGTAAGAACATTTTCTTCATTTATTACATGTTAGTTGCTTTCTAGCTCCATGTTTGGTGCCCAAATTATATATACTAGGAAAATATCTCGCGCTTCGCTGTGAGATATATAATTTGATAAGAAATAATATAATAAGCAAAAGTAATAATTTTATATATTATTTGATATATTATTTCGCTGCGGGATATATTATTTGATAAGAAAATAGAAATATTTCTCGCGCTTCGCTGCGATTTTTCAAAATCTGTTATGATCATAAAATAATAATTTTATCTAAAACGTTACAAGTACAAAACAAAAGTAATCTTCATAAATGTTAATTTAAAAAAAAAAATCTGATATTAAATAGTCTCACAAGTATTATGCAATAAATGCAAATTTGAAATAAATATCCGTCCCCAAGTATTTGAAATAAATTAATTGGAGGGGAGATTTGCAGGATATCCGTCCCCAAGTATTTGAAATAAATATGGGGCCTGGATTTTTTTCTCTGATAAAACTAAAAAATGTTTAATTTTATATTGAACGGACAAGATTGTTTGTTCATTGTTAATTATTATGTTAATAATTATCCGGTGATAATATAAATTAAACTCATGATTTATAATTTATTATCAGCCATTTATTATATAAATCCAGTGACAAACGAGACAAAACAAGTTAATAAATGAGAATGCAAGTTACATACTCAATTTAAAAAAATTTAGAAAAAATAAAATTAATTGACGATGTAATTGAATAAGAATAAAAAAATCCTCTTAAAAAAATATAGTCAATCAATTACTGTCTAATAGTCACTTTTGAAAAATCCAACATAACAACTTGAGTTTGTATGTCACGTTTCGATGACTTCGCGGGTATGATTTATTATTTTGCTAGTCTTGATACAAAAATATATGTAGAAAATTATATACTTCATGTGTAATTAACAAGTTTTGAAAAGAAAAGAAAAAAAGATTATAACAAGAAGAAAATTCATGTAATGAAATATGTATGGTCTGAGACTCTGAATAATGAAACTAATAACCATTAAAAAACAAGTACAAATATTTGAGAAGATAAGAGTAAATACATTGAATTTGTATGGTTTAGCAGTATAGAAATAAGAGGCTGCCAGATTGGAAATAACTACGAGCCTCCCAATAGCAAGTCAATGCCTTATCTACCCTGAAAACTGCGCAGCAAGATCACCTGTAACTTTTTTAAAATCATTTAACAAAGTCAAATTTTGTTGGTTAACAATAATTAAAGGATAATTCAAAACGGGTGATACACGAATTTGAAGTTCCCATTGAAATTTTGGTAGAATATTCTAAGATGCCTTTTAACTTTGTGTTATTTGGAAAATGCAAGTCAAATGGAATCGTTTCGAATTACGGGAAAAGATTTTGGCCCGACGTGAATCAACAACAAAATGTAAGATACGAAAATTTAATTTCTTATTTTGAAAAGAAATGTATGATCAGCTATATCTGTATAAATTTAATTTCTTGAGCAATAACTTCCAAGTTGAGATATAAAAATTCGGAATATTCCATGTCTTCATGGATAAAATCATACATATACAAATTAAATAGTTGGTGAAGTATTTTCTAATAAATGCAGATTAATGTATTATCTGATTTTCTCAACATACTAAATGGGCTAGATAGCTGTAATTAATTTATATTAACATGACACATCAAATAAACTATTTGAAGGAATATTCGAAGGATAATACCATTTAGAGTTGGAAAAAGTCAAGGAGACATAGAAACTTCAAATATTCTAATACAAATATCATTTTATACATTGTTGAAAAAATATAATAATATAAAAAATACAGATTAGAATAGGGTATCCGCAACCCAGGAATTATTGTTAGCAAATACGTCTCAGAAACCGAGTCTTGTAAACTACTGAATACTGAACAATTTTGCAAGATAAGCATGATGTACTAACTAATTACAGCCTATGTTACGCGGATACTCCAAAAACGCCGAAGTATCCTGAGGATACGGGTATCCGATACGGATACGGGTGCGATACGGCTGCGATACGTATCGGATACGCCACGTGGAGTATCCGAATTTTTTAATATTTTTTTTTTCCGGATACGGCGGGGATACGGCAGGATACGGCAGGATACGGCTGGGATACGTTTAGGATACGGCTGTGATACTCCATTTAGGATACTTCGGCCCAATATATGTTTTGGCCCATAATATTTTTAAATAATTTGTATATGATACTTCTAGGATACTTCTAGGATACTTCTAAAACTAGTTTTAGGATATTTCTAAAATAATTTAAGATAATTTTATGATACTTGTATTGTTATATTGATTTTTTTTATTGTCATGATATTTAATTTATTATTTATTTATTTATTATATATAATATAAATATATTAAAATAATAACTATATAGCCGTATCCTTATCCGTGATTTTTCAAAAATTGTCGTATCGCCGTATCCGTATCGTATCGGATACGATATCCGTACCCGTATCCGTGCAACATAGATTACAGCTTATTTATAATTTAATGACCAAGTACACTTAATGGCCGAAAATTGATGAATCAATTAATTAATCAATTAAATATGTTTGGGTTTCTCAAAAAATTGTAAAAAGTTTGACTTCTTTGAATGAAAATCTTACAGATGGTTCGTACTTGAACCATAAATCCATTATTCAAACATAATGAACAATGATGTACCTGATAAAAATGAAAACAAATGAACAATGAAAAGTTCTCATATATAATACCAATAAACTAGTTAATCCAAATACTAATTTTAACCTATATTTTAGCAAACTTAATATGTCATGTCATCATAATTATTTCGATCAACATATTATGATGATAATTTTATACTCGGGAGAAACGCACGCCATATGCACTCCAGAATATTTCGATGACAGCACATTGCTGCCCATTCTATACCGGTCAACGCTAGCCCTGCCCAGTGTCCGGTAGATTCCGCCCTCTCTTATTCTTTTTATATTTTGTTCTTTTTTTGAAAAAAAACTAAGAGTGAACTCAGATGTCACTTCCAAAAATATATATTAATTATTAGAGACCATTTAGTGTACTCCCATATGCATTCCCATTTTGATGATGAGTCATCAAGTGGGAGGGGCTCCTTTCCATCTCTCAAAAATTATCCCACTCGATTAACTATGATTTGAATTACTTGTTAATTGAAATAATGAATTATTAGGTACTTGTATTAGCTGTTAATTACATCACAATTAATTATTAATTCGAAACACTTGTTAATCTGGAGAGAGAGTGGGGTACAAATTGGAGAAGGGAATTAACACTTGCCCCCATGATGATGGCATCGGCAAGCCCATGATGCATTTGGGGGGCAAGGTATAATTTCCGTAATTATTAATTATTAATTAGATATTTACAATTCCGAACTTTACACTTCCACTTTATATCCTGAGTATCTCTCCTTTCCTATTCAAACTAGCAACATTAATGCGCAAAACATTATTTATTTTCCTGATTTGGCCATGTTCCGATCGTTTCGGGTCATTTAACCATTTTCCAAAAGGAAAATGTTGGACATAGCCCCACCCCCACCTCTTCCTCCAAGAATTTATATGAAATGGATAAGACTTAATAGGTTAAGAATTAACACATTAATTTACGATTTAACATTTTAATTGGAAACTCAATTATAAATTAAGATAATCAAATCATAAATTAAGATGTTAAAACATATATTTATGTGTTAATTTTTAAGGTGTTAAATCATATCTACGTCATCAAAACTCGTGAGAGATAATACTAGAGGATGTACATCACTACTCTTTCCAAAACAATTAGTTCACCAATTCAATCATTTTTTCAAATTTTTTTTTTTGCTATACATGAAAAAATCTCCGGGCAACATAACTTGTAATCTATTCAATAGATGTAGATTGGTAGGAGTTGGTAGGGGCTTCGCCCGCACTGATGAGCTCACGACAATCGATTATGTATTATTTTTCCTGGTTCTATGGGCACTCATGGTCATTCCGGACATACGCCCCCTCCAATCTGCACGAAAGCTTTCTTCGCCATTAATACCAAGCTCGTTCACATAAAATCCACACACGATCCTTTCATTTCAAAAAGAGTAGTGATGTACATCCCTAGTACTCTCTCTCCAAAATCTCGATGACGTGAATATGATTTAACAGATTACAAATTAACACATAAATGCATGATTTAACATCTTAATTTATGATTTAATTATCTTAATTTATGATTTAATATCTAATTAATATGTTAAATCATGAATTAATGTGTTAATTCGTAATATGTTAAATCATATTCACACTATCAAGATTCTAGGGGAGAGGTGGGGGTATGTCCAACATTTTCCATTCAAAAAATATAATATGGTTATCCACGGACTACTTGCCTATCACAGAAGACAAAAGAAACTTAATGTGCACTTTCAACCACTTCGCAATCAAGTCCAACTTGTTAATTTTTTTTCTTCTTCTTCCACAAGAATATGAGCATGATTAATCTATTCTATAACCATCTCAGAAGAAGAAAAGTTCATACTCAGATTCAAATCTCAGATCAATGGCAAGGTCTAATAAAATGACCGTTATAAGATCTTTAGACGAAACGAAAATCAAACGGCGTGACATCATCGTGCTAGCCTCCTCCGGCCTAGGATTTCTCGCCGCCGCATACAGCCTCCTGTCTATAAACTTCGTCGCACGCCTGATTGGTCGAATCTACTATTCTAACCCTCTCTCCCCTTTTCCTGGCTCTCTTCCTCCCAATGTCCAAGCCGCCATTGTTGCAGTAGCTCTTGGCGGTGAGTAACACTCTTCATACACTGGTGATCTAATTTAATACAGTTAATCTGGTATATACCGGCAACGAAACAAAACGCTGAATTTGAATTGTAATTGCTGTATCCATCAAAAAAATATTATAGTTTTAGTTAGAATCATTTTAACTAGCTCTAAGCCCGCGCTATTGCGCGAGTCAGTTGTTGATAATGAGCTGATTGTTGTGCATAGATGACAAAATATCATATTGTTAAGCAAAATCTCATATACACTCCTCCAAATGCTGAAAATACCAAGACACCCCTGAAAATGCAAAAAAATATCAAAAATATCTCTGAAAATGATGGAAGTATCAAAATAACCCTAATAATGAAAAAAATATCAAATGTATACCTGAAATTAAGGAAAATGTCATATATGTTCACGTAGATGACAAAATATCAAAAATACCCCTGCAAATCAGAAAATGTCAATTATAACCATTAAATTGGCCAAGACATCATACATAACCTTATATAAAATATATCAAATATATAATGGACTCAAAGAGAACTAACTTACTTGAATATATGGATTTTGTGCGCGATGCACATACATTTCATGTATCAACTCATCCTGCTCGAATAGAAGGCATCCTAACGAAACAACATGAATTAAAAAAATTATACCAAATTGGTAAAAATTTAATAGATAGATATCATACACTCCATTAATATGCCTCCATCATAATCTTTTATAAACCTATTAATCAAACCGAAAAAATAATTAATTTCATTATATAAATATTAAAAAATGAATCAAATATTAAAAAATGGAGCATACTTCTTGAAGGAATAGTAGCATCGAGAGACTCGCGTCAAGTGAACGCGTCCATTATCGAATAGCTGCACATAAACCTTGAAAAATTAGCCAAGCAAATAATAAAATATATTAAAAATGGATTGTAACTGATGTTTACCGTGCCAAATCCAGCTTCGTATTGCTACCGCTGCCTCGATCCAGTTCCCTACCCCCCGTTCCTTCCGAACCTGCACGGCTACATCTTGGTCTCTCCGAGACCAGGTGCATGTTTAATGGATTCGAGACGATGTGCAAGCTCCACGTCTTTGCCTATGCTTATGCATGCTTGGCCTCTCCCTCTCCTTCTCCATGCCAATTCCAACTACTACAAAATAGACATAATTAGATGATCAATTGTCGTGATCAGATTAACAACGAAGATTAACAATCAAAGAAGTGGATAATTAACATTTTCAGTCATTATCTAAATCAAGATTAACAATTGGAGAGATTAATATTTTTCAGTAATATTGTACCTAATTCTAGCCGTTCATTCCTTGTTTCAGCGACAACATCGTCTATTCTTCGTGGCACGAACCTCACTCCGTTTCGTCCAATCCCTAAATAACCTGAAGCCATCCCTAAATACACATAAAAATACATTAGAAGAAACAATTAAGTAAATCTAAATTAACCAAATTCTGTGAAATTAAAAAACCAATATCAAAGCTTTATTTTTGAATTTAAGATTTGATTTACCCTAACAATTCAACAGAAAAAGTCGCTTTTTACTCGATTGAAATTGTGCGTAGGGTTGGGTTGCGAAAATATCGTCCAAGCACCTGCCAAAATCTGTTCCTGCAGCTCACGTCGCCTAATCGCGGATTAGGTTTCGAAGATGTCGTCCAGCACCTGCCAAAATCTGTTTCTGCAGCTCACGTCGTCTAATTTCCATCGTTTTGAGCGAAGAGGACAGAATCAGTGTCGAAAAGAGTAGCCATACTCCGAGCAGGCACCTTTAGGGTTTCGTCGGCAGAGCTTCGTTGTCGAGAGAAGACAACGCCTAGACTTCCATACCGGCGACCATCGTGCTCGGCCGTCGAAGCGATCATCTGGCCCCGCTTTTCATGGCTTCACCTCCATTTTTGCTACCTAGGGTTTGGTCCAGTTTTTTTTTCCTCCTGGCGTGAAAAAGTGAAGAGAGAAGAGAGAGAAGGGGTTATGGAATGAGTTGTGTTTTTTGTTGCATGGACTCGGCGTACGTGCTCCATTAGAAGGTAGCCAACAATGGTCCACGAAAAACATGTCCATTCAAATATAGACCGTCCGATCTTGATCGAACGGCGGGCGCCGTGGCAAAATCTGGAGAGGACGGCCCAGTAGCATTATATCTACTAGGAAAATAGCCCGCGCTTCGCTGCGAAATATATTATTTGATAAGAAATAATATAATAAGCAAAAGTAATAATTTTATATATTATTTGATATATTATTTCGTTGCGGGATATATTATTTGATATATTATTTGATAAGAAAATAGAAATATTTCTCGCGTTTCGCTGCGATTTTTCAAAATCTGTTATGATCATAAAATAATAATTTTATCTAAAACGTTACAAGTGCAAAACAAAAGTAATCTTCATAAATGTTAATTTAAAAAAAAAAATCTGATATTAAATAGTGTCACAAGTATTATGCAATAAATGCAAATTTTTTTTCTCCTCAAAACATATCATATGTTCGAAAAGAAAAATTCAAATGTTTTATTTAGAATACAAAACTTGTCAAATAAAATAAAATTCTGAAAAAGACAAACAAAAAAACATAAAAGACGCAGCTTGGTACCAATCAAAAATATTATAATAAGCACAAAAAAATGCTGCTTGGTACCAATCAAAACTGTTATAATAAGCAAAAAAAAAAAAAAAAAAAAAAAAAACTATGAACAGTAAAAGGAAGAACGGTATCCGGGTGGACAGTAACGAACAGTAGTGAACAGTGTTGGGTGAACAGTACGATGATGTGGCCTCATCATATTCTTTGTATCCAAAAATTAATGGGAGGGGAGAATTATAATTATAATTATAATTATAATTTAATGGAAAAACAACATTTTTCAATATTTTAAAATTGTTCACCTTTAGATATTTTATTTTACTCGTTATAGGTGTCAACGTCCACATGACTTCTATTTTTTTTTACTTTGTTTACCTGTCATAGGTGTCAACTTTCACATGACTTCTATTTAAGTTCATGGACCACAATACCCTTGCTCAATTTGTTTATATTCTTCTCCTTATATTGTTTAAAACAAAAAATAATAAATAAATACTACAATTAAAATAAAATTATAAATGACAGTAAAGGAGAAAATAATTTAATATCTAAATATCAATGTTAACGGCGCTATAACGCACTGTAGCGAAATTCGGAAGGGAAATGCTACGTCGTTTTTGTTGGTTAATTCTAACCTAGAGGGGGGGTAAATTCGGCTATCTAACTTATACTTAGTTTAGATTTAAACCTAATTTACGGTGCGGAATAAATAATAATTTGGATGATAAAGATGATACCGTACAA
Source organism: Luzula sylvatica (assembly GCA_946800325.1). Lineage (NCBI taxonomy): Eukaryota > Viridiplantae > Streptophyta > Magnoliopsida > Poales > Juncaceae > Luzula > Luzula sylvatica. The sequence goes on from OX326956.1 coordinate 36,437,081, forward strand.
ACACTTTGACACAAGATGTTTGTTTACGAAGTTCGGTAGGTGGTTGCTTTGTAGCTTTAACTCACCCTTTACTCGCTTAATTGACCGACTCAATTATTCGCGAGTACCTACGTCTCCGGGAATGCCTTGTGCCTCTTTTTGGCCTTCGATTGAATTCCAACTCAACTCGATTACAAGGATTTGCCTAGATCGATTTACACGCTTCTATCGATCTATAGCTTAGGCTCTTTACAATTTGTTGCACTAGCCTATTACACTTTTTCACTAATCGAGCTACAACGTGATCGGTCACGTGAGTGGGATACGATTAGTGGAGAATATCGAAAGTAGATCACCGATCTAAAGAGGTTTCTCAAGCTATCAATGGATATAGATAATCACAGCTTAGGGTTTCTCTCTTTTTAGGTTTGAAAGTTTGAAAATGAGGAAGTGGGAGAGAGAGACCCATGAAGGATTCTATTTATACTCTCTATAGAAATCCTTCAGAAAACTTGAAGTGCGTTCGAACGCATAAAGTCCGTTCAGAACGCACTTGTAGTTTGCACTAGCCGTTTCAAAATAACGTGCAAGTACATCTTGGGTCCGTTCGTAACGGACTCAATTATACATAGCATTTTGCGTTCACAGGAACAAGAGTCCGTTCAACGCACTGAAAAGTGGGTGAACGGATTCCAGGTTGTCCGTTCGAACGCACATGTGTGTTCGTTCGAACGCACACATCCCTGTGACGTTTTCCGTTCACAGGAAGGATTGTCCGTTCAACGCACTCAGAAGGTGGGTGAACGGATTCTAATTGTCCGTTCGAACGGACATGATTGTTCGTTAGAACGCACACATCCCTGTGACACGTTTGGTTCTAATCAAGCTTTAAGGTTTTGATATGTAGCAAGTCCGTTCTGAACGGACTTTGAGTTCGTTCAGAACGCACTTCCTGCTTGACTGAACTCTTTGTTATTTTGAACATGATTTTACTTGAGTTCTACTAGGTTTGTACCTAAGGTTTATTTGTGGCGTATCCCACTCACGGAAGGCTTCAACATCTTGAGTCTTGATGTATTCCAATGGCCTTCCTTGTGTTCTTCTTTTCTTGTTTATGTTGAGACTTCATGTCCTGATTCTTGATGTAGTCCAATGAAGTCTTCCTTCACAAATCCTCCTTCATCTTCGTATCGTACCTATGTTATCCTGCACTTTTCTGGATGTATACATTAGTAATGACAGTGTTTTGAAATAATCAAACTATCAGGAAATTTGAACCAACAAACTCCCCCTTTTGATTAATTTCAAAACACTGTCGGTTTGGAGAGTTTCACCATTTAGTTGAGAACTTTCCGTACGATCGTTTCTCCCCCATTTTGAAAGAGATCAAAAGGGTCAATGAGACTTCATCAACGGAAGGCTCCCCCTAAATGCGAGCTCCCCCTCAAAGAATGAATTGATGAATGTATGAGCTCGTAAATATGATCAAATTCTTTTGTTTTGCTTCTTGTTCCTTCGATGCTCTTCATCATCTTCATTCATGTGCGTCTTGATTTTCTCCGTGATTCTTCGACGTCTTTGATTCTTGTTATTCTTGATTGATCATTTCATTTTGTACCTGTCTCCTACACATTTATCTTGCTAGATTTTGTTAGTAGTATCGACATTGTATTTGAGATAATCAAACAATAGGAAATTTGAACCAACAAACTCCCCCTTTTGATTCATTTCAAAACAATGTCGATTTGGAGAGATACATCGATTATTGGTATCTTTCCAATACGATTATCCTTTCTCCCCCTTTTTGAAAGTGGATCAAAAGGGAGTGTAATGGAAAAATCATGAAGGAAAGCTCCCCCTACATACAAGCTCCCCCTAAACACGTGCATATCGCTCGTGTATAGGCTTTGATGTAGTTGAATACTCTTTAAATTATGAATGATTTTTGAGATTAGTATGTGATATAGTTTTTGAATTTTAGTAATGAAAATGTTAACTAAAAATATAATACTCATTTGCACAAATATTTTAACCAAATCTATTCTTAACACAATTTCAAATTTTAGCACAACTAAACAAGAGTTTCGAGAACAAATATGTCAAAGAAACATGCAAATAGCTACTAATTTTTAGAAAATATTTTTATGCTCTAATGAGCTAGGTAGACGCACACAACTCTAATCGTCTCCGGTCGAGTCTTCCTCCTCGGGATCGTCGTTGGTTTGAAGGCGACGGTTCAATGCCTCGAAGTGGGTGTCCATGCGTTCAAATAGTTCGGCACGAAGTTAAACCGCATGGCTCCGGGTGAGAGTGTTGTCGGCGAAGATCTCATCTCGTATTTCTTCGGTGCGAGTGTTTATGGCGAGGGTTTGGGCTTCGAGAAATGCTTGGATTTCCTCGAGAGTGAACGACGGTTGAGTGGATGAGCTCGAACCATCATTGAGTGAACGACGTTTGTGCCCGCGGGAGGATTCCGGAGGATTGGCGGTCTCTTGCGCCGGAGGGTCAAAAGAAACCCATGCGGAGGGAATCTCGGGAAAGTAGTATGGACCGGCTCGGTTGTTTCGACTATAGTGGTCCGAGAGTGCTTTCTTGCCTTTGCGAGTTAATCCGAAAACTTCGAGGCATTCGGGAGTCAAGAGATTTTCGGTTGTTACCTTCCCGAATGGCCAATCAGATTCCGGTATCCTAAATCCGAATTTGAAACATGCGAGAGTGATTATGTGTCCATAGGGAAGAGAGGAGGTGCCGACTCGCAACGAGTATTCCTTATGCTTGATGATCAAGTTTGGAACGTTGATGGTGGGTGTATCTTGGTACCAAAGGTTGTAGATCAAAACCTTGTTTCGAGCTTCGAGATTTGTTTTGAGTTTTACAACCGGGGTGAGAACGTTGTTCCCAATTTGCCAAGTGACCCGGAGATTTGGTTCGTGTTTCGTGGCGTAATCGTATATTCTATCATTCGTGGTGATTTTGTCTACCTCGTCCGAGTCGTTTCCGTGATACGAATAACCACGACTAATATAGAACCTCTCACCGTCCGCGGACAACCCAAGCCATTCGATTAAATTTGATTCGGAAATAGTTATCTCCTTACCGAGGAGATAGCTTCGAATGAATTTCTCATCATCGTCGTGCTTGGCATGAGCGTAGAAAAGACGCACAATTTGGTTGTATGCGGGGTATTGAAGACTACACAACCCACCGAGACTCCAATTGTCGATTCGATGTTGCACTTTTTCGCGAAGCGTGATAGCCTCGGGAGGAATTTCCACGTAAAAGCATTTCGCCACCGGACACTCTTTGAACTCGTCCTGAAATTTGCGTGCTTGCGTAATTGATTCGAAGAGGTAGTGGTTTTCGGTATTATTGAACTCAAATCAGCGATTGCCGGTTGGTAATGGTCGTTTGGCCCTCTTTGTAGACATTTTCGAGAGAGAGAGAGAGTGTTAGGAAGAAAGCAGTTGAACAGGTTTTATGCAGTTATCGTGAACTCCGTTGCAACGGAAGTATAGTTACGTTGTAACACAATCGTCGGGTATTCAACTGGTATTTCAGTAGTTCGTTACAACGAAATAGGTTCGTTGTAACGCACATGTCCGTTGTAACGGGTTGGTTTATCCGTTATAACGGACTTCTGTGTTTGGAGAGGCTTTCTGAGCTGAGGTAGACCGTTGTAACGCAGTAAATTCCGTTACCACGGAGAGGGCATATCCGTTGCAACGGATTGGTTTATCCGTTGTAATGAAACTTGTGATGTAGCAGGTTTTAGCTCGCCTTATTGAGTTCCGTTGTAACGCACATTGGTGCGTTGTAACGGACTATCTTCTGAGAAGAAGTTTTAAAATTTTGATTTTGAAGAGGCTTTGTGTGTCAAAAATTCCAAAAATATATATTTTTATTTTAAATAGGTTTTATGGATGTGGAAGTATGTAATTTTTGAAAAATTTGTGTACAAAATTTTTATAAAAATGAGCATGCGAGTATTCAAGACAATCGATGATATTTGTATAATTACAAATAGCTTTAATGCTTAAGTTATTTATGGAGCGATTATACCTTTGCTCCGGTCATGGACCCGAGAACCAAGCTTACGAAGGAGAACTCTTGATCGATTTCTAGAGCTTATTTTTCTTCTACGATAGATCGTGAAGTTTTGTATATGATGAGCTTTTCGACTTCTCTCTTCGTTCTTGTGTGCCTACATGGAAGCAAGAATACCTTTCTCGCCCTTTTCGTAAGTGTGTAGATAATTATAAAAATAGGGAATTCATATTGAAGGTTAATCTAATATAAATTCTTGTACTCATACTCCCCCTTAATGTTTGGCTTATGGTAGTGTGGTGAGGGAGTGAGTTTTTCACACGTGATTTAGGTCCTTGGTGGTCCGACACCCTTTGAGGTGGAGGGGCCCATGGTGTGTCTATCTTTACGCATCCATACAAATTTTGGAGTGGATTTTGGGTAGCGAAGATCACAACTCGTGGATATGTGTCCTAACTTACAGCAATAATTGCAAAAAGGAATTGTTGGTTTGTTGATGGTTTCGGAACTCTTGACAAAGTAATTTGAGAGTTGGTTTGTTAGGGGTTTCTTTTGAGGTATCGGTTTGGTTGAGTTGACAAAATTGTCTTTCGGTTGAAAAGGTTTGCGGGTACGGTTGTAAGGTCTAGGAGCCCTCGGTTGATATGGACGGTTGGCGGGGTAATTTACCTCATAAAAGTACCCATTTGATCCCCGTTGAAACCAACACTCGGGTCGTCCCAAATCGGTACGTCTCTGGGATGATGGTTGCGTAAAATGGTTATCCCTATGATAGAACCGATTATTTGTAGGGTGTTCCATTCTAACATTCTTACCTTTGTTTTGGTCACGGTATATGAATGCATTTCCGCGATTGTTTCGTTGATTGTTCTCCCGTTTACCTTTTTGATCATTGGATTTTGAGAGACCGGGTCTACTCTCCTTTTTGAACCCGAGACCCGACTTATCGTTTGGCTTCTGTCCCACTAACGCCCCTTTCAATATTTGATCCAATGATGGGGTGCTTGGTGCACGTGATGCACAAGCCTTCTTCAAGGATTCATTTTCTACTTTGGAGTTTTGGAGTTCTAGTCTTAGGTGTGATATCTCAAGGTTGAGGGTTTTACATTCACACTTTGAGAAGCCTTGGAATTCCTTTAATTGTGCTTGGTATGCTTTTACTGATAGTTCTAGGGAAGCTACCTTTGCATTTAGAGCTAGAATTGCGCTCTTGTCTTTTCTCTCCTTTGAACATGGTTCATCAACGTCTCTTAAGAGGTCGTCGAATGATTCAAGTTCGAGTTTCGTGTTGAATTTTGGTGAGGAACATGAACTCGAGGTTGGACTAATTGAATGGAATATAGGGTTGAGAATTACTTCATTACCTCGGTTATGTGGTGAACTAGATGAGGATACGTGAGAGGTGAAGCTCATAGAGTGCGGTGTACATGGTTTCGGTATTGAAGCTCGTTGGACAATCATAGCTTGAATTGCTCTTTCTACCACATCATCCATCGATGTTACCATTAAGGCCTTGATCGTTATACAAATTGTCACCTTTACTCAAAGAGACGGTTAGTATTTTGCTCTGATACCAATTGTTGGTTAATTCTAACCTAGAGGGGGGGTAAATTCGGCTATCTAACTTATACTTAGTTTAGATTTAAACCTAATTTACGGTGCGGAATAAATAATAATTTGGATGATAAAGATGATACCGTACAAACACTTTGACACAAGATGTTTGTTTACGAAGTTCGGTAGGTGGTTGCTTTGTAGCTTTAACTCACCCTTTACTCGCTTAATTGACCGACTCAATTATTCGCGAGTACCTACGTCTCCGGGAATGCCTTGTGCCTCTTTTTGGCCTTCGATTGAATTCCAACTCAACTCGATTACAAGGATTTGCCTAGATCGATTTACACGCTTCTATCGATCTATAGCTTAGGCTCTTTACAATTTGTTGCACTAGCCTATTACACTTTTTCACTAATCGAGCTACAACGTGATCGGTCACGTGAGTGGGATACGATTAGTGGAGAATATCGAAAGTAGATCACCGATCTAAAGAGGTTTCTCAAGCTATCAATGGATATAGATAATCACAGCTTAGGGTTTCTCTCTTTTTAGGTTTGAAAGTTTGAAAATGAGGAAGTGGGAGAGAGAGACCCATGAAGGATTCTATTTATACTCTCTATAGAAATCCTTCAGAAAACTTGAAGTGCGTTCGAACGCATAAAGTCCGTTCAGAACGCACTTGTAGTTTGCACTAGCCGTTTCAAAATAACGTGCAAGTACATCTTGGGTCCGTTCGTAACGGACTCAATTATACATAGCATTTTGCGTTCACAGGAACAAGAGTCCGTTCAACGCACTGAAAAGTGGGTGAACGGATTCCAGGTTGTCCGTTCGAACGCACATGTGTGTTCGTTCGAACGCACACATCCCTGTGACGTTTTCCGTTCACAGGAAGGATTGTCCGTTCAACGCACTCAGAAGGTGGGTGAACGGATTCTAATTGTCCGTTCGAACGGACATGATTGTTCGTTAGAACGCACACATCCCTGTGACACGTTTGGTTCTAATCAAGCTTTAAGGTTTTGATATGTAGCAAGTCCGTTCTGAACGGACTTTGAGTTCGTTCAGAACGCACTTCCTGCTTGACTGAACTCTTTGTTATTTTGAACATGATTTTACTTGAGTTCTACTAGGTTTGTACCTAAGGTTTATTTGTGGCGTATCCCACTCACGGAAGGCTTCAACATCTTGAGTCTTGATGTATTCCAATGGCCTTCCTTGTGTTCTTCTTTTCTTGTTTATGTTGAGACTTCATGTCCTGATTCTTGATGTAGTCCAATGAAGTCTTCCTTCACAAATCCTCCTTCATCTTCGTATCGTACCTATGTTATCCTGCACTTTTCTGGATGTATACATTAGTAATGACAGTGTTTTGAAATAATCAAACTATCAGGAAATTTGAACCAACAGTTTTATATTTTAGCTTTATAGTATTTTGTTAAGCTACAACGTTATAGTATTTAGTTGAAAAATGTTGTTATATCGTGTAGTGCGTATATTTAGTTGTTTGTAGCGGCGATATATTAGTATTTAATTTTGAATATTCAATTATTTTCTAAAAGTTCATTATTATAAATCTCAAAATAAAACAAAAATATTTCTACTTTGTTCAAAAATGTTTTTATTGGATTTAGATGATGTTGAAGATTTTGTTTCATTCTTTTCGTACAACGAAGAACATAAGATTTATAATTGATGCATATTGTTCTAAATTTGACGAAAAAATAAATTTTTAAAGATTGTTTGCAATAAGTATAGTGTTCTATTAATGAACTATGTATTTTTGGATGATTTTATTGAATGTTTGGACGAATTATATTATTTTGAAGTATGGAAATTTGGAATAAGTTATTAACTACTACATGCTATGTTCCGACGAAAAATATTATATTGATTATATTAGAGATACATTTAATCGTATTATAGTTTATATAATAGTTTATGTTAATTTGTATTTATGTGTATCATCTAATATTATAAAAATCATCATTGTGATCTACGATCGTTGTGATAGTGAATCGACACTATATCGTTCGCTAATGCTAAACACTAAATTAACCGTCAAAAAGTTTTGTGTCCGCTGCATGCTATTTCAAACATTGTATAATATATTGATGTAAAGTAAAAAATGTACAAAATAATATTTTACACTATAAAATTTCAAAATATAACAAAAAAAGGATGATATATATGGTATAATGGGATTTACATATTTACCCTCTCTTAAACTTAAAATTACATATTTACCTTTCTTAAAATTAAAATATCATATTTACCCTTTCATGAATCTAAAATATCATATTTACTCAAAAATTGAAAACCATCCAATTTTTTCCGTTAAAATTAACTGTCAACTATTTTATCATTTACATATTTACGCTTCTAAAATCCAAATTATCATATTTACCTTTTTAAAAATAAAATTATCATATTTATCCAAAGAATATAACAATGTAATCTCATAGATAATTATTCTACCAATCTCAAATGAAAAAAAACAAAAATGTTAAAAATAAAACTTCATTGAAAAAATATAATCATAATAAAAAATATTATTAAATTTTAGGACGCGATTTCTTCTTGTCTAGTGAGTAAATGTACGTATGTTATTTTTATTATTGAGAGAGTAAATATGATATTTTTTATTTTAGAAGGGGTAAATATAATATTTTGGATTTTTTAGAAGGGTAAAATAGTAATTTTAAATGTTGGCGGTTAAGTTTAACGGAAAAATTGAATGATTTTTAATATTTTGGCAAATATGATATTTTAGATTTATGAAAGGGTAAATATGATATTTTAATTTTAAGAAGGGTAAATATGTAATTTTAAATTTAACAAAGGGTAAATACGTAAATCCCCCTAAAATTTTAAATTATGATATTAATATCTTAAAAAATAATGGTTTTCTTATAATTTTGATTCTTTTTATATTGTTCTTTTAGGTTTAATAAAATAACATATGAAAAACTAAATAAGGATAGTCTGGCCTTAAAAAAAACTCAACTAGAAGTCAAATTAAAGTTAAAATGAGATATAAATCTTCATCTCATTTTATATAGGGGCTAAAAGTGAAAAATGAACAAGGCGAGGTTTTTTTTTTTAATATTAAAGAAGGTTATTATTTATTTTAATAATTCACTATTGATCTTTTAATTTTTGACTTATAACAGGTACGTTTGCTGGGCAGTTATTTTTTGGTTGGTTAGGCGACAGATTAGGCCGCAACCGCACTTACGGTTTTACTTTAATCATAATCATAATATTCTCACTCGCCTCTGCTTTGTCGTTTGGCTCGTCGTCTAAGGGGGTTCTTGCTACCTTATGTTTTTTTCGATTTTGCCTCGGTTTGGAGTAGGAGGTGTGTACCCATTAACTGCTACCATTGTAGCTGAGTGTGCAAAAACTCGTTGGCGCGGCTTATTTCTAGCTATTGTTGTTGCATTTCAAGGGATGGGTACTCTTTTTGCAGGTAAAGTATAGTTATAACTATGAATCTATTATTGCGGGCACAGATTATTTCAACGATGCACACTCTTTTATCACTAAAAGTCTAAAACATGTAAATGAACTGTGTTATTATAGGTACGATCTCGATCATCGTGTCAGTTAGTTTCAACAACAAGTACAAGGCACCGCCTTACAAAGCAAACCAAGTGGGGTCCACAGTCCATCAGGCGGATTATGTCTGGCGTATTATCCTTCTATTCAATGCTCTTCCTGCCACAATCGCCTTCATCATGCGAAAAAACTTCCCTGAAAGTCCACGTTACACTGCTCTCGTGCTTAAAAACCCTAAAAAGGCTGCGTACGAAATGTCTCAGTTTATTAATCTCGAGACAACCGAAGAAATTCTCGAGACAACCTAATTCAAAAGGATATATTCATGCGAGTCGGCTGGCTACCTCGACCCGACAGCATGAATGCAATAGAAGAAGTTTTCCATATTATACGCGCACAAATATTTCTCGCATTGTGCGGCCTCATGCCAGGACTATGGTTAACCATTGGTTTAGTTGAAGTATTAGGGCGAAAAAAGATCCAACTGATAGGGTTCTTTTTCATGACTATCTTAATGCTAGGTTTGGCCGTTCCCTACAACCATTGGATCTCATCTACTAACCATGCCGGTTTTGTCGCCATGTATGGCATAACGTACCTTTTTGCCAATTTTGGTCCAAATCCAACGACATTTATCATACCGGCTGAGATTTTCCCTGCTCGGATGCGTGCCACGTGTCATGGGATATCAGCTGCATCGGGACGGTTAGGGACGATTGTTGGTTCGTTTGGATTTCTATATGCTTCTCAAGGGAAAACACCTGATCCAGGTTACTCATCTGGGATAGGAGTAAGAAATTCGCTTTTCTTGCTTGTGGTTGCAAAGTTTTTAGGATTTGTGATTACTTTTTTCTTGCCCAAAACAAAGGGGAAATTACTTGAGGAGTTGTCAAAGGAGAATTGTGACGACGATGAGGTAGAATTGATCGACACGTAGTTCGAGAACTCAATAAATCGACTAGACTGAACATTTGATATTTTGAAACTCCTTTAAGAACTTCACTGAGTTTGTAACAAAATAACTCGTTTATCTATATTATTATCTTTCATAAAATAATTCAATATTTTATGTTATTTAATTTTAGGGAAAGAACAACATTATTTATGTCACATGTAATAAAGAATATGTATTTTTTTTATGTCGGGTGTTCCAAATAATCTGTATTTTAATAAAAAATTATGTGAAAATTCCGATATATAAGATATATTTTATGTTATGTAATTTTAGAAATAAACATATTTATTAAAGATGAGTATAATATATATGCATCTAAATATTTATTTAAGTTAGGTGTAATACGACTCATAAACATTTAAGTTATTCGTTAGACATATTTATATCGTATACTAATTTGGGTTTGTATATACTAACAATTAACAAGGACATAATTATTAACTAATCAAAACTAATGTCATCGGGCAGATCTTGAGTCAACTTAGAATAGCTCGTATGTATGTTTGAGTTCTGTTGAGTTGTCTAAATTTATTTTGCATATATTTTGTCCTTTGGTTATTGCAGATTGTGTTTCTTCCTGATATTAACTAGTTAAATATGTTATGAATATAATAATAAGAATGTCATATGTAACTGAACAATCAATATTGAAGCAGTCATTATATGGTACTTAGTATATTTTCTTATTGTATTAAATTTTTGTATTTGTAACTGTTCCTTTAAATTAATATTCACCCTCTATTCTCTATTATATAAAGAGATAGTGATTATTGTATTTTTCATCCATTGAACAAAAACTTTGTCTCTCCAAAACTCTCTATTAATTTTCTTTGTTTTTCAACACGTTATCAGCACGAAATTCTAGTCAATTGAGTATTAGGTTTTCGGACAACCTTATTGCACAGCGGAACTTATCCGAATCCCTAAAGGCATGGATCTGTGTATTGCTAATTAGATACGAAGGAAGAGTTTCAAAATTATACCTCAGATTAGTTCAAATCTGGTTGGAGGGAATTTGCAAAGATCACGTTAGGAATGCTCGAACCGGCACCACCCTCTATTGGTATCCACATGCGACTCGTTTGGACTGGATGTGAAGACCTCCGATGCTAGTTGGATCCTTCCCCCCTTTAGAAAATCTGCTGTCGCTTCTCTCTTTCTTCTCAAGAAATTAGGTTACGGCTAGGATTTCTCTCGTTCTCTATATTCTGAATATTGAGAATGAAAACCACTAAAAGATTACATTTATTATGAAGAGATTGGTGTAGGGCTGGCAAAAAAAGCTCGGCTCGAACGTTCGTTCGTGTTCGGCTCGAAGATCGTTCGAAAATAGCTCGTTCGAAAATTGGCTCGAATTTTTCGAGCCGAGCCGAGCCAGCTCGATCCAATTTCAAGCCGAGCTCGAGCTGACTGTTGTTCGGCTCGCGAGCCGCTCGGCTCGAACAATTTTGCACTAACACCCCTCAAAAATAATTAAATTCGCACATGTACCCTTCTCAGCCCAAGCCCAACAAACCCAAACTTATTTCCCGCTCGAGCCAGAGTTAGACTAAAACCCTATCTCGGATTCTCGGTATCTCCCTCCGCTCCAGAGAATCGGCGCCCTCCCTCGGTATCTCCCTCCGCTCCAGAGAATCGACTGTCGACTCCCTCCCGCCCGGCGGCCGCTCCAGTTCAACTTTCCGCTCCAGCTCTTCCTTAATCTCGGTCTCTGCTCGGCTCTGCTCTTCCGTCCAAGGCTCGGCCCTGCGCCCGTGCTTCGCCTTCAAGGCAACCCTCGCCTGCTTCAACCTCTCGCCTCTCGCCTGAGTCGCTACGAGCAATTTTTCTGTTCTTTCGAGCTGGCTCGAGTGTTTTCGAGCTGGCTCGAGTTTTCTTCGAGTCGAGCTCGAGCGGGACTTCGGAGCTCGAACCCCTCCTACGAGTCGAGCCGAGCTGGCTCGAACCAGACTCGAGCCGAGCTCGAGCTGGGTTGAGTTTGGCTCGGTTCGGCTCGTTGCCACCCCTAGATTGGTGTGTATTTATAATCAAGTGAAAACCCTAGGTTTTCCAAATCTTTCATTTCCCAAATGAAGTAATTCTGATTATTAATTCCATGCATCCATACATGCATGTAGCATCTAATGCTTACACCTCTTCATCTTGATCTGATTTTCTGTGTCCAATCCAAACTTGTGTTTGTGTGTGACCCTATAGGTTTATTTAATATTGGCAACATATGAAATCTCCATTTAAATATGTAAATCATAATTGGCCTCTAGCAAGGCATTATGACTATCCAAATTAAATAAATGATTTGTGCTCATAACTTATTTATCAAATAGACAAATTACTCGCTCTGTTGTTCATACGATATATGTTGATCAAAGGCATGGTAAATTATCATCTTTTCTAAATCGACTTAACTCTTTCCCGATCAAAAATCAGATTGAATATTCAATTTATATTAACAACACATGTTAATCTTATTTAGCGTGACCACACATTTCCTTCAATCTTAATTCATCAGGGGGTCCTGAGAGATATCTCTTTCAATCATGAAAGGAACAACTTCCATCTTGGTTATTCACATCCTCCATCATGCTACATGTAATATCCAATGATGATATTAGGATTATCTGGTTAAAGACAACAAAGAAACATATTTAAGCATCATAATTCACATATGAGAAATCCAATGATAACCTCATGTCTAAGAACTAAAACTCTATTTGTTATAAGAATATATATAATGACAATAACCATGTATATTCTCACAAGTTGATCAGTCCAATATGTAGTCTCTAATACATATATATATTTCATATTTGACATCTCCATGTCCATGATCAGTAAAACATAATCATCTTATGTGTGAATACACTGGTGTATATATATATATTCTATTATCTTAGACATGTATATATTCATATACATCATATATATGACCAAAGACATGTAGAATCGTATTACGTTTATTTTATAGTTTTACTATCATAATCACATATTATGATGATGTACAAACTAATGATATAATTCATGGCTTATTCAAATATTCATAAATATATTAAATAACCAGTGCACTTATTAAATGAAATTTTAATCAAATATATATGATATTAGATCAACAAGCATAAATAATAACTGATATTGGTTTACATACAAACAAAACAGTTTAGTCTAGGACATTATTTTCTTCATTGAGATCTTTCAATCACGCGACGTTTTGAAACCCCTATCAAAAATATGATTAATTAGTATTATTTAATCTATTTTAGTATCTTTACATTAACATTTTACTAGGAGATTACCCGCGCTTCGCGGCGGTTTTGTTTCATTTCCTTTACCATACGCATAATACATACACATAATATATAGTTAGGATTTTTCGGGATCAAATATAAGACTTTATGAAAATAAATATCATATTGATTAAGAAAGTTTGATGATGACAAAATTATTATACTATTTTTGGATATGACATATTGCGAAATATTAATTTAGTACTTTAATACAACACATACAAATAATAATAAATGTCACTATAAAATAATAAAACAACATGCGTGGACATAAACAAAAATCAAAACCATATGATATTTTAAATTTTCATATCTCAAATTAAGAATAATAACATTGTAAAAGTTTAAAAAATTTATTTTTGTCTGATAAATTTTATGTTTCATGTTTATTATTGAAAAATATTATATAAGTTAAAGAAATTATTTGTGTTTAGTAAGTAAATATCTTTCATTATTTTTTTTTAAAAATTAACATGAAACTGTTTTAAGTACAAATACAAATATAACAAAATTGTTTTAAAACTAATAATAATAATTTTTTTTTTTTGAGTAAATTTGGACAGGGCTCCAAGTCCCTCGCCCAAACAAGTAACTTATATTAATAAATAAGAGTCTTAATACATCTCAAAAAATTATACAGTAAAACAAATCAAAAAGAGTAAAATTATTTACATTTTCTATTCGGCTTTCCTTCTTAGCCTTTTTCAGCCCATACTCTTCGTACGAGAGTAAAATTCTTTCTCGAGCTCATCTCCCAGACCCCTCTGTCTTCATCATCCCCAATTCTAGGGTTTGCTTTTATCTAGCTATCTACACCGATTCCTCCTCTCTTGCACTAATCAGCTTCCATTCATGCAAGATCTCACCAATTAGAGCTGACCCTTCTCTCCTATCCTCCGTAAATGCTCGCCTGCATCGTTCTTTCCATACCCCAAACACAAAGACTGCAAAGAGGCTACTACTCTGCAGAGAGTTCTCCGGCGAAATTGTCAGTTTCTTCTCCATTACCTGCACTGAACGATTGAGGTCCTGGATCAATGGGAATTCCACGATCAAATCTTGCCAGTGAGCTTCAAAGAAACAACATTCTTTAATAAAATGATCAACGGAATCCTCTCCACGGCAACATAGGTAACACCTATTTGTAAGTTCCCACCCTCTTTTCTTTAAATTTTCAATAGTTAGAATTTTATTCTGTTTAAAAAGCCACCAGAAAATCAGGATTCTTGATGGAATTTTCATGTCCCAGATTAGTCCCAATTCTGTGAATGAGTATACACCTTTCATGATAAATTTATAAGCACTACTTGTTGTATACTTCCTCTCATTCCATCTCCATTTCACTTGATCCTGTTCACTTACGTTTAATTGCTGATCAGTGTAATAATAATAATTTGGATGTGCAATTTTTTTCAATTATATTTTAAAAAATAATAATAATAAGGATTACAAGTCATTAATGTAATTATATTTATTTTTATATCTTTTTTTATATAATTGTTTTCATAATTTTAAGTTAAAAAAAATATTGAATATATGATAATAACATACTTAGTAGCATGCGCAATTTTTTTCAATTATAATTTTAAAAATAATAATATTTAGTCTTACAATTCATTAATGTAATTATATTTCTTTTTTTACATAATTGTTTTCATAATTTGAAGTTGGAGAAAAATATTAAATATTTGATAATATGGATCTCAAAATAAAGATAAAATTACAGCGAATATATTTTAAATTTTTTTAAATTATATTATGAAAATACTAATAATATTTGATGTATGTTTTATGATATTATATAAGAATTTATTAATGTTAAATATTTAAACTCTTCACATTCTATTTGTATTCACAATTGATCATGTAACATATTGTGAAAAAAATTCAAAATCAAATACAACCGGTCCATTATGAACCTAACAAATAATATTTTGACACGTCATCAGTGTAAGGTGATGTGGGCTTCTAAAATTGCTTAAAACTATGTGTAAAATAAGGGACACATAAATATCTACAAATACAACATAATCACACAAAATCTAAGATTAATCTATGGTTCATATGTTGCCACATATCATAATCTAATGGTTGAAATAATTGTGATGATGTGGCATGAGTTGTGATGAGGTGGCATGAGGAGATTGCATAAAGATGGATCCAAAATAAGGTGTCGGTAAATTATGCTCATGTGTGTGTAACAGTATTACCAGATTTGTGTGTAACAGTATTACTAGACTTTTTTTTATTTCGTGAATACACTCCTATTTGATCCGTACCTTGATTAATTATCAAGCCTAATAGTTTTAATGTCATATAATATTTTTTTATGTCTTATGCCACAAGTCATGAGCATATCAGTTTCTTGTGCCAGAAGTCGTGAGGAGAAAAGTTTATAAAGCTATATCTCCATGTTTATGAAATAAAAGTTTATGAACTTGTAAATGAATAATACTAGGAGAAGACTCGCGCTATGCGACGATGATGTTAATTATGTTTGTCATTATAATACAAAGTGCATATAAATATAATAATATTGATAATATAATTTCAAATTATAATTATTTGAACTAATTTGTCTATGATTATGCATACATTTTACAATTATTTTAGATTATGATAACAAAAAAATTAATTTTCTTAATTAAATAATAACACTTATATTAATGTCATCGTATAATAATAATAATATATGAGGTATATCATGATTTTACAAAAAACATAACAGCAAATATTATATTATTGTGTTCACAACGTTTCATACAATATCAAATATAAAAATAATGAATCATACAACATACATAGTAACATATAAGTAATTAAATAGTACTAATAATTTGTTATTGATTCAAAATACAATGAAAATTATAAATAATATCAAACCTAATAGTGAAAGTAATTTAATAAATAATATAAAAAATTAATTTAGGATGAACACAAATATATATTATTCTATGTAGAAAATGATTTTTTTTAATTTTATATTTTGAAAAATAACATTATTATTTGATAATTGTTTATAAATTTAAGAAATTATTTCGATGGATTAATTTTTTTATTTCTATTATTTTTCAAACAATTAATATTAAATTTGTTTGATTCAAAACACAAATATAATCAACTTAGTATTATTTGGTATTAGTATAGTTATAACTTTTTAAAAATTGATATTAACATTTAAAAAATAATATCATGTAAATAAACTAACTAAAATTTTATTTTGTAAAAATGCACTTTTTGCATTTATTTCATAATATTTTTTACAAATTCAAATTTTGAAAAACTATTTATATGAACTATGCTAATATGGATGTCAAAATAAAGAAAATTTTAAAACGAATATATTTGATGATTTTTGAAAATTAAAATTGTAAAAATACTACTACTATGTGTTGTATGTTTATAATATTACATATTAAGTTATTAGTATTTCATATATAAACTTTTCATCTTCTATTGGATTCACATTTGATCATGTATCTTATATGAAATGATAAATAATTGAATAGACTTAGTCTAACCTGAACCTAACCAATAAAAATAATCCATATCATTAATATATGATGACTCGTAACAGGGGTTAGAGCTAGAATGTTCATCTCGAGATCAGCTCGAAAATTTTTCCAGCCAGCTCGAAAATTATTTTGAATTTTATTTTCACAGAATTTAAAAAAACTCATAAAATCATAAAAATCATTAATATTCATACAAATCATAAAAATCACAACAATCCTACATTGAAATCACTAAAATTCATACATATCATAATCCAAATCTCAACAATGCAAATAAACTAATAACATAGTCCATAATATGAACTCTTAAATTGAACATGATCCAAAATAAAAGAAAAATAAAATCCTAAATTGCACATATCGTTCCTTCCAAGCAAAAGAAAGCTACGACTTCATTGTCCAATTCCAATATGAAAAATGAAGCAACATCAATATTATGTTAAAAAATGATAAATGTTGATTTTAAATAATATTTAAATATTTTATTTACCAAGACACTATGTGCTATTTAATATTTAGGTCACGCATCAAAATTTCAAGACTTTCCTCCACTTTTGAAGCAAACTGACAAAAAAGTTCAAATTTTTAGTCGATGCCTCGCTGGCCATGGACCATTTTAAGTGTAAAAATATGAAAAAATGGCATTTTTTTCACTGCTGTCTAGCAGTTTGAATCTTAAAAAAAAATCAATACGTTATATCTGGCCAGCAGTCAGATGGGTCATATTTTGGATAAAAAATGTAATGAATTTTTTTTAATTGCTTGATTGAAACTCCGCTTTTATGCTAGTTCGCATCCAATCACCCCCGCAAACTAATCAATTTGTACATAACTAAATAAAAATTAAATAATCAAAAATTAAATAATAAGAAAAATTAAATAGGAAGAAAATGGTTCTGACCCGAATCGCAAAATTCTGACCTGAATCGAAGAACTGTTTCGAAGAAGCTCCAAGTTCCGACCTGAATCGCAAAAAAATTAAATCAATTGAGGAAAATCTTGTATCATACCAGCAGCACAATCATAAATTAAATTAAATAGGAAGAAAAGAGACCAGTTCCGAAGAACTGTTTCGAAGAAACAACAGCACAATCGTAAATCCTCCAAGCTATGACCTGAATCGTAAATCCTGCATAACAAAGAGACATGTGCTGACCTGAATAAAAAGAGACTTGTTCGAAAAAAATACATCGTAAAAATGAGACTTGTTCTGACCTGAATCGTAAATCCTCCAACTTATAACTTGTTTGCATGATCTGAAAAGAAACAGCAGCAAAATCTGCGTCAAATTCGAAAAGAAAAACAACAAAGAACAAAATATGTATTAAAATTAATGGTTTAATATTTTATATAATAATATTATTAATATTTTGGGGTAGGATAATTATGTTAAACGTGTGTATATAAAATAGAAGTATCTAGAATATGTGTCTAAAATTACGGGGGATATCTATTAAATAAAAAAGTATCTACTAGATAGATAAAGGTGTCTGTTTGATAGGGTATGTATCTTGGAGACACTTAATTAGAACTATATATACTTTGTATTGTAACGAAATTGAAATAAGAGAAAATAAAAAAATAAAAAAATCTCTCTCTGACTCTTGTGGCGTGAACAAAAAAGGAAAAAAAGGAGAAGTGAATTTGCTCTCTCGGTTCCCTCTCTGTCCATCAATATCCATTGAATTATTTATTCATTGAGATATTGATCCCCAAACAAGTATCTCCTACTTTCTATTCCAATAAACAAATTTCAATCCTAATTCCAACAAATTGGTATCTAGAGCCGAGATTTTTTGCGAGTGTTTGCGACTTGCGAGAGTAAGTTTGGAGAAGTTTGGAGAAGGAGAAAGGCATGACAGCCCAAGACGGTGTTTTCGGACTCCCACAAGTTTCACAACTTATTTTCGATGGCGAAAATTACGATTATTGGAGTATTAAAATGAAGACTCTTTTGATCGCGCAAGATCTATGGGAAATAGTAGAAGGAGTGACTACGACAAAAGAAGCCGAAACTATCGAAGCGGGTAAACAAAATAAGAAAAAAGATGCAAAAGCCCTATATTTGATACAACAAGTAATTTCGGATAAATTATTTCCGAGGATAATTGGCGCTAAAACTTCGAAGGAAGCGTGAGAGATTTTGCAACGAGAATTTCAAGGAAACAAAAAAGTGAGAACGGTTAAACTCTTGACGCTTAATTAGGGAATTCAAAAATTTGAAGATGAAGGAGAACGATACCCTCAAATATTTTTTCTCCAATATTTTGGAAGTGGTAAACCAAATAAAAGGTTTTGGCGAAGAATTGACCGATAAATCGGTTTGCGGAAAAAATACTTATTAGCCTTTCTTCAAGATACAACAAAATGGGTTCTATTATTAAAGAAACCAAAGATCTATTGACTATTAGTGTGCACGACTTGATGGGTTCTTTAGAGAGGCACGAACAACAATTAAATCGAGACACCGAACAATCTTTGGGGAGTGCGTTCCAATCTAAAACTGCCGTAACCGAATCATCAAACCAAAATACGTTTAAGGGAGAATCATTTCGTGGTGGTCGAAACGGTAGAGGTCGAGGTCGAGGAAGAGGAAGATTTGGAAGAGGAAGAGGTAGAAGCAATTACCAAAATAACCAAGAGAGATGGTGCGGTATGTGTAAAAGTTTGACTCATGCCGAAAAAGATTGTTGGAACAAAACGAAACCTCAATGCTGAAGGGAATTCACCCGACCCCGGGCCCGCACAGCGGATATGAAGGCCCGGTCCGGTTCCCAAAATCCAAGATCACGTCATGACTTCGAGGGTACAATGCATAAGAAGGATAGATTCATACCAGTGCAAAATTGATTGCACTCGAAGGGTTGATCGCGTTTCCTTCTTTCTCATGTCACGTTGGTGACTAGCCGCGCGTCCCATACCACGCGTCTCCCACCACTTCGTCGACGATTATCAGTCCTCCGGATTGATCACAACCGAAGTGCCACAGATGTCGCTCCTCTACTCGTATCCACCTAGAGTCGTAAGACTTCGGTTGCGGGTGCAACTGCCTAGACGAAGCACCGGCGAACTTGCTCGATTAGATTGATTCTCTATTCCGAGAAAAACTCTTTTTCTCGGTGTTCTCTCTTCGCACTCTTTCACTCTTTGAAAGATGACTCTATTTTCTGGATTAATCTTATTAATTCCACTGGTTCGACTGAATGGATTGACTGATCTGACTAATTAGAGAGAGAGAGAGAGAGAGAGAGAGAGAGAGAGAGAGAGAGAGAGAGAGAGAGAGAGAGAGAGAGAGAGAGAGCATCCTATTTATACAACATAGGATAAGGATGGGCCAAAAGGTATGTATATCTACTATGCACCTTTTCAAACAGAAAACTGCACACACCCTTTCAGTATTCTGTTGAAACGAAAATATTAAATCGTTCCAACCGACTTCAAACCTTCACGAAAGTTGTCGATAATCTCATTATCTTTTCAACCCAATTTGACCTGGCCCAATTTGAGTTCGGATGCGAAAGTTACGATGGTTTTACTAACTGTATGTCAAACTGTCGCACCCATTCGGTATTTCATTAAAACGACACTGATACTTCGTTCAAATGAAATAAATTTATACATGAAAGTTCTAGATAATCTCATTATATATCTAACCCAATTTGAACCATTCATATTGGAGCTTCCCACTGAAAGTTATGCCAGTTTTACTAAAACTGTTTCTTATACCTACGAACGCGTACGTTCATTTATCTTTGTGTACACTTTTACGGTTGATCCGAAACTGTATTTCTTTCAGTCTCCCACTCAATTTCAGATCTACCTAAAAGGTACTCGTGCATATCCAATATGCACGATTTTAGAGAATATAGCTCGCGTATCAAAATACCAAGCCATGCACATCCTATGTGCCAATTTTATAATCAAGCTCGACTTAGTACAACTCGTTGTGTGACCGTGTAGGTTCGTTTAAGGATGGCAGTAGGTTGTTTCCAAAGCCCTACAAGCCCATGAACGGGATCTAGTCACTCCATCATGGCTACCCATGTTAAAACGAAAAATGATTGTGATCATTGTGCCTATCTCGAATACCGGTAACTAGTTCTCCTCGGCTATGATCGATTCGACAAGCATTGTGATCGATTAGACAAGCACCTTGTCCTTTGGTTAGCAAAACATAATCATCTCCTCGGCTAACGTACTAGTGTACACGTTCAGTCTATTATCTGATAATAGATGTGCTTCTCTCTTAAGCAAACTGAAACGCGACTAGGGATGTTTAGAAATGAAACTTTAGGTGTGACGGTTTCGCTGCACATAATCACGTATTATGTCGACGTCCACACAAGTTCAAATCAGGGTTCATGTAATCAAATTACGCAACCCGCACACAGTTTTCATATAAGGTGAATGCATATTAATTTAAGTAAACAAAAATTTTAAAGGGATGCATTCATATGGATTAAGTATTTGGGTGATACAACGTTTACCTATGGGTATCTCCATACCCACAACCTGCGAGGACTATCATATTAGATAACTACACTCTACTCTCTTCTTCCTCCACTAGGTATCTCTATACCCATATTCATCGCATGACAGTCACGCGCGACTAGAGAGAGCGGTTTTGTAAACGGGTCCGCACGTTGCTGCTAGTGTTAATCTTCATAAAGTTTGGAACATTTCCAATACCTATGATCACATCTTTTCACAAAATTTCATGGATCAAATGAAATTTTTCTGAGTATTGGCAAGAAGTGGTTGTGACCTCGGCATTTTTGGCTAGTACTATTGCGTTTCACACAATACACAACCATAAATCCGATTACTCGTGACTACTCGAGTTTGGTCATGTATCCTTGATCCATACCGCTTCCTTTTGCGATTAGTAACCGCAATATACTCGCCTCCGTAAATAGAATCATAAACTATTGATCGTGTGGAACCTTTCCACATAACCATGTTTTCGTTCAAGCAAAACATGTACACACTTTGTGATCGAAAGTCGTGCTACATATTTGGACGTGCTAAATACTTGGAAACTGCTATTGTTATAACTCTTTATAACCAACACGTCCTCCACACCATTATAGATTAAATAAAATCCTGAATTCTTTCGCAAAGTATTGAAGGATAAACTTCACCGCTATCAATACAAATCCCGATAGGTTTAAATATACATAACCATTATGTATATATATGTATAACCATTATACATTCAAACTCATGTGATTCCCTTGGATTTTATTGACGGTGAATTAGACGCTTTATGTGTACGACGTATATCCACATACATATCATGACAGATATAATAGATCCTCACAACAAGTGTAAAACATCATATTATTACTTTTCACCCTGCTTGATGTCTCACATCGAGCCGTAGAAATTTTTTGTCATTCGACATTCCGATTTAACTCCTCTAAGGAGTTATATGTTGAAAACCTTTTTCAACATTATGTCGATATACGTGCTATAATCTAGAACGAGGAATTTCTTAGATCTATCCTATAGATCGTCACGCTTAATTCATAAGCGGTCTTGCCTAATCCTTTGTCGTTACAAGAAATACAACGCGGCTCCCACTAACCTTCATGTGTACACAAAGTTTCCATTCGTTCCGACAATGTTATAACAGTTTATAACTTCGTTAAAACGAATATTACAATTCCGAGAAGCTTTCTCTAATCCATCATATGGATCGTTAAAGTGTTCATATCATATTCTCGATTCTTACGAATCGACAAAACCGTAAGGTTGTGTCCAGTACACATCCTTTGATAATATTTCTATCAAGAAATTCGGTTTTGACATGAAAGAAAATATGGCTTATGAATTAACTTGGAAGAATTTATATAAATAGGCAAATCTGCAGTGAGAATTGGGCCCGATCTGCAGTCAGAATTGAGCCCGTTCGAACTTATTTCCTATATATATATAATTATGATTTCGTTTTTGATCTAAGTTTTTCAGAACCAAGGGATTTGAGCCGCCGCTTTCTCTCTCTTCTTCCACAGAATTCTGATTTCGTTTAGAGAGATTGAGAGGGAGATTCGAGCAAGTTCTTGAGAGAATTGATCGTGACGGCGACTAGAACGACGTCGACGATTCCGATCGGTCAAAATCGAGGTGGACACGAGTAGAGGGATTGCACGAGGATTCCTTGGAGAAGGTTCACGGATTTGGAGAAGAAGTCGACACGTACTAACTTGTACGAGGTAATTTTCTCCAACTCTTCCTTTCCGTTGGCTTTTCGAGCATGATCCGGGTAGAATTAGGTTACGCATGCGAAACTAATTCCGCTGCACACTTTGATAAACGGATGCGTAACCCTACAGTGGTATCAGAGCAATCGCTCGCTAAAACCATCGAAAATCGATGTTTTATTTAAATATGTGGGGACCAGTGAGTCTTCCAAAGTTGTAATAAAATAAAATAGGTTTAGTTTTGAAGACGGACATTCAAGGCAAGACGACACGACACGAAGATTGGATCTTCACATGAAGCAAGAAATCATTTTGGATTTTAGGGTTACACTACAACACATAACAACTATTGGGGCAGCCAAAGATGACCCAATAAGGGCTGAAAACCGTCCCTAAAGGATTTTGGGGCAGCCAGACGACCCAAAAAGGGCGTCCCTAAAGCCTGCGTTCCTATCTGGGGCTGGCCGACCCTATAAGGGTTTTGGGGCGGCATTTAGTGGGGCGGGCCGACCCTACAAGGCAGATAAGTACACCTCAGTCAGACAGGTTCAGAAGAGTCAAATCAGTACGTGTTATTGGGGCCGGCCGACCCAATAAGACTAATTAATAGGGCGGGCCGACCCAAATCATAGAAATAATTAATAAAAGAAATTAATTTATATAAATAATTTTAAATAATATTAATTATATAAATAATTAATATACATAATTAATTATATAATATTAATTACAAATTATATAAATAATTTTATATAATATTAATTTTAAAATTCTATTAATTATTAATTATCTATTATATTAATATTAAATTATAGAAATAATTAATAAAAGAAATTATATTAATTATATATTATAAAAATAATTAATTATTAATTATATAAATAATTCATAATTAATATATATAAATAATTTTATATAATATTAATTTTAAAATTCTATTAATTATTAATTATCTATTATATTAATAATAAATTATAAAAATAATTAATAAAAATAATTATATTAATTATTAATTATATAAATAATTCATAATTAATACTATTATATAATTATATTAATTATTAATTATATAAATAATTAATAATTAATATTATTATATACAAACTCAACATACGCCCAAATACACAAACTCACAAACATAAATCCTACGCGCAATTTCCACAAACAACCAAATACACAAACTCACAAACATAAATCCTACGCGCAAATTCAACAACACAAATCCCAGAAAATTAACACACAAATCCTACGCACAAACATACAACCAAATACACAAACATAAAATCCAACACACAAATTAACAAACCAAATCGTAGCTCTAGAAATTCATAGCTTCGTCATCATCGCGCGGGAAAAACGGACATCCCAACACGCCCTAAAATTACAAGAGACACAAATTGTAATGACATGTTGAAAGTTTATATATATAGAAACATTAAATTGGAAGATATACCGTCCAATTATTCGCCTGCGAAGACGACGGGATGGGGCGGTACGGCATCTGCTGTGACGAGGACGTCGGCTGATATCTCGTCGGAGTGTGCTGCGTTTGCTGCGACTGCATCCGATCCATCTGGGACATGTTCATCGGCTGTCGAAGTGGAGACCTGATCAAGTTCTGTAAGTCCGTCCCTACCGAATAATTCGTCCGTCCCGATCCGTCGTACCGTGCTGCACCCGATCCTGCCGGAGATAATCCCGATCCTTGCCCCTTAAAAACATAGTATATTTTCAATATGAAACTAATTGAATATAAAATCTTGGAGTGGGTGAGGGGAAGCAAAGGGGAAAAAGCTTGGAGTAATGGTAGAGGGGGGTTATAAAATAGCGAGAGGGGGAAGAGGGAGAGGGGACAGGGCTGCAGCATGGCAGACATTGGGTCGGGCAACTTTTGGGGCGGGCCGACCTAGTTATTTGTTGGGGCAGGTAAATCATTGGGGCGGGCAGATTCAATACTTATTGGGTCGGCTTTCTTTTCGGGCGGGCAGCTGCAACATTCTATTGGGACGGGCTGGCTTGTAGGGGCGGGCAGACCCAGGACGTAGGGACGGGCCGACCCAATAAAAGGGCGACCCAAAAGAGATATTGGGGCGGTAGAGCACTGTTGGGGCGGGCTGACCCAAGAATTCGAATTATCAGGGTCGGCCTGACCCTGTTTCAACCGACCCAACTGGGTTATTGGGGCTGGCTGACCCAATAATGAGCTTATTTTTGGGGCGGCCCGACCCAACGTTGGGAATTTACGGTTTTATGATTGCTCATAAAACTAAAAGGCCAATATGCTATACCGTAATATTTTATTTGTTTTTAGTAATAAATAGAATTAATGATTTTATTAAAGAAAATTCTCCCACGTAATTATCAAGTTATTTGCCTCCCAAAGTGGAACCTTCGAGACTAGTATTTGTTTATTTGTGTTGCATGGCCATAGTCTGGCACAGATTTACACGTGTGTAGCAAGGAAGGCATGCATTGATTAGGAGTTGACGTGTTGCATGGCCATAGTCTGGCATGTTAATTCGCTGATTGAATGATACTCCATTTGTGGTTTGGACTTGACCAATTCGCTAGCTAGGCTAGGATTTGGGGCAAGGAGTGAGGTACACACACTCTGGTTTTGAGTTGGACTCAATACCGGACCTCACGAATAAAGCAAGAATCGTCTTGGAGATGATTGGACACCGTCCTACCCGACGTGACGTATTTTCTGAGTGGTTGGCCATAGTCACCTTAGAAATACGTTAAATAGGGATCTTGTCCATTATGAGATTTAAGGTATCAAATCTCCGTTTCAATAGTGGGGGCTATTTGAAATGATAAAATAATGGGTATTTCAAGTTGTTTAAAATGAATTTTAATATATGAAAGATCACGTTACTAATTACATTATTTTTCAAACATTGTAGAATTCATGGCTTTACCAAGTAATAACCGCTTTAGTTTGCGTTCCATTTTGGAAAGGGAACGAATGAACGGAAAGAACTTTCTCAACTGGCAGAGGAATCTGGGATTCGTTCTGAAACAGGAAGGAAAGGCACATGTCTTGGAGACGCCTATCCCTCCTGTGCCAGGGGATAAAGCAACTGAGGATGATGTATTCGAACATACGACCATCTTGGACGATTCGAATGATGTCACATGCCTCATGTTGGCTACTATGACTCCTGAATATCAAATCCAGTTTGAGAAACAAGATGCATACGAGATTATGAAACAACTCAGGGAGATGTTTCAGGTTCAAGCAAGGGTGGAGAAGTATCAAGCTCTTGGCAATGCGACGCAATGCAAGATGCAAGATGGTACGCCCGTTAGCTCGCACCTTCTCAAGATGAAAGGATATTTCGATCATCTTGAGAGGCTTGGCATGAAATTCGAGGTGGAGTTACAAACTGATTTGATCATGTTGTCACTGCCACCGAGTTTCGATTCGTTCATTTCGCATTTCCACATGTCAGACATGCAAAGGACCATTCCCCAGCTTTTTGGCATGCTCAGAACATCCGAAAGTGACATGAAACCGCGGTACATGAAGTCTAGGACTTCGGAAGTATTGGTGGTTGAAGGAAAGAGTCCAAGCAATGGGAACAAAAACAAGAAGAGGAAGGCAAAGGACAACAAGGTTGCGCCTAAGCCCGTGGGCAAGAAAGCAAAGGATGCCAAGAAGTGTTTCCACTGCCTCAAGGAGGGGCATTGGAAGTGTGATTGCGAGATCTTCCTGAGGGAGAGCAAGCAAAAGACCGCTTCCTTGGACACACCGGCATCAGGTATTTCCGTTATTGAATCTTATTTCTTTACTTCATCATCATGGGTATTGGTGTTGGGAATTCTTTCCGTCCCCGGGCCCGCACAGCGGATATGAAGGCCCGGTCCGGTTCCCTTAATCCAAGATCACGCCATGACTTCGAAGGGTACGATGCAAATAAACAGATTAGATTCATACCAGTGCAAAATTGATTGCACACGACGGGTTGATTACTAGTATTCTTTCTCCTGTCACTTTGGTGACAATCCGCGCGTCCCACACCACGCGTCTATCACCACTCGTTGACCGTTCTCTTTCTCCTTCGGGTTGATCACAACCGAAGAGCCACAAGTGTCGCACCTCTACTTGTATCCACTGTGAGTCGGAGTTCGTCGGTCGCGGGTGCAACTGCCTAGACGCTGCACCGGCGAACTTGCTTGATTAGTTAATTCTCTACACCGGAAAACTCTTTTTCTCGGTTCTCTCTCTTTACACCCTTTCACTCTCTAGAAAGATGTCTCTCTATAATTCTGGAATATTCTGAATAATCCGAATAATTGGACTGAATGAAGCATTCTTTGATGAGAGAGAATTATCCTATTTATATCACATAGGATTAGGATCGGCCAAAAGACATGTATATCCAATATACACTCTTTCACACAGAAAGTTGCATGAACCTGTTCAATATTCTGTCCATACGAAATTGGTAAATTCTTCTGACAGAAAATCAACCTACACGAAAGTTGTAGATAATATTATTATCTACCCAACCCAATTTGGACTGGCCCAATTGGAGTTCGTATGCAAACGTTATGACTGTTTAACTAACTGTATGTCATACTGTTGCACCCTTTCGGTATTTCATAGAAACGACACTGATACTTCGTTCATATGAAATATATTTCTGCATGAAGGTTGTAGATAATCTTATTATCTATCTAACCCAATTTGAACCATTCAAATTGGATTTTCCTACTGAAAGATATGACCACGAATGTACGCTTACATTCGTTTATCCTTGTGTACACTTTTACGGTTGATCCGAAACTGTATTTCCTTCAGTCTCCCACTCAATTTCAGATCTACCTAAAAGGTACTTATGCATATCCAATATGCACGATTTTAGAGAATATAGCTCGCGTATGAAATACCAAGCTACGCACATCTTATGTGCCAACTTTATAATCAAGCCCGACTTAGTACGACTCGTTGTGTGACCATGTAGGTTCGGTTAACGATGGCAGTAGGCTGTTTCCATAGCACTACAAGCCCATGAGAGGGATCTAGTCACTCCATCATGGCTACCCATGTTAACACGAAGAATGATTGTGATCATTGTGCCTATCTCGAATAGCGGTCATTAGTTCTCTTGTTTGCGATATCCGTTAATCAAAAGTCATGGTGGTAGTCATCCTTATATTTTGATTAACTATACTTATTCCTCGTTTCCGAACTGATTTAACAATTTCAATCGATATTAACCGTTAATATCATTGACCAAGGCCTTGGTTTTCGTTAATCAATTCATCGAGTGGCCTAAGAGATATCTCTTCCTTTCGGAATAAACAATTCCTATCTTGGAGACTCATATTGAATTCCGTGTTTCGGACAATACCCAATGATGACTGTTTTAGCTCCCTGTTACGGTGAGCGTAAGGTCATATCGAAGTATTATGTTACGCACGTAACGCAATCGATGGTCCCCTCAAGTATGAAGAACCTAATACCCTACTCGTCGCGAGTCCATCCATAATGACTAAACACCTTTGTCCTATGATTAGCAAAACATAATCATCTCCTCGGCTAACGTACTAGTGTACATGTTCAGTCTATTATCTGATAATGTAAATGCTTCACTCTTAAGCAAACTGAATCATGACTAGGGATGTTTAGAAATGAAACTTTAAGTGTGACAGTTTCGCTGCACATAATCTTCAATTATGTCGACGTCCACACAAGTTCAAATCAGGGTTCATGTAATCAAATTATACAACCCGCACACAATTTTCATATAAGATAAATGCAAATGAAAAAATTTTAAAATCTCGAAATTGCATTAATATAAGATAAGTTTGGGGTGATACAACGTTTACTATTCTATTAGACTAATCTCGTTCTACGAAACTATCGTTTTAGATAACTAACTACTCACTTCCTCCTCTAGGTATCTCAAACCTATAGCTTTCGCATGGTAATCGTGCTTAGCTTGCGAGAGTGGCTTAGTAAATGGGTCCGCAACATTCCTGTCAGTATCAATCTTTTCTATGATCACATCCTTTCGTTTTAAAATCTCACGGATCAAGTTAAATTTTCTGAGTATGAGTTTGGAGCGATGATGTGCCCTCGGTTCCTTGGACTGTGCTATCGCTCCCGTATTGTCGCAATACACAATCACAGGTTCCGAGATACTCGGGACTACTCCAAGTTCGGACACAAACTTCTTGATCCATACCGCCTCCTTTGCTGCTTCCGAAGCCGCAATATACTCCGATTCAGTTGTAGAGTTTGCTATTGTGGGTTGTTTGGAACTCTTCCATACTACCGCTCCACCATTTAGACAAAACACGTATCCACTTTGTGATCGAAAGTCATCGATACATGTTTGGAAACTGGCATCGGTATATCCAATAATAACCAACCCGGATGTCTTTCCACCATAAATTAGAAACTGATCCTTAGTTCTTCGTAAGTACTTAAGGATGTTTTTAACCACGATCCAATGTATATCCCCAGGATTAGATTGGTAACGCGAAACGACGCTCAATGCATACGACACATCGGGGCGCGTACAAATCATGGCATACATAATTGATCCAACTGCCGAAGTGTATGGAACAATACTCATCGCATTCTTATCCTTACTCGATGTCGGACATTGAGTTTTAGAATACGATATGCCACTCGACATTGGAAGAAGTCCTTTCTTCGAATCTTGCATTGAAAACCGTTTCAACACTTTGTCGATGTACGTGCTTTGACTCAAGCCGAGTAACTTCTTGGATCTATCTCTATAAATCCTCACGCCTAATATATAAGCGGCCTCGCCCAAATCTTTCATAGCGAAACGAGTATTTAAATACTTCTTAACATCCGTAAGCATCGGAATGTCCTTTCCTATGATTAAGATGTCGTCTACATATAGTACAAGAAATACTACGCGGCTCCCACTAACCTTCTTGTATACACAAGGTTCCTCTACGTTTTTCATGAAGTTATATTCGCTTATAACCTCATCGAAACGTATGTTCCAACTCCTAGAAGCTTGCTTCAATCCATAAATGGATCGTTGCAACTTGCACACTTTATCCGGACTCTTTGAATCGACAAAACCCTCGGGCTGTGTCATGTACACATCCTCTTCTAAGTTCCCGTTAAGGAATGCGGTTTTGACATCCATCTGCCAAATCTCGTAGTCATAATATGCAGAGATAGCAAGTAAGATCCTTATGGATTTAAGCATTGCTACGGGAGAAAACGTTTCTTCATAGTCTACACCATGAATTTGTTTGAAACCTTTCGCCACAAGCCGTGCCTTATAAGTGTTTACATTCCCATCCATGTCGGTCTTTTTCTTGAAGACCCACTTACATCCCACTGGTTTAACTCCGGGAGGTGGATCAATCAAGTTCCAAACTTGATTATCGTACTTGGATTGAATCTCGGATTTCATGGCAGTTTGCCACTTTTTGGAATCCTCGCTTTCCATAGCCTCGAGATAAGATGTCGGTTCATCATCTATGAATTCGACTTCATCATCATTTTCCACGATAAACCATATCGTATAGGCTCTTGACGAATCCTACCCAATCTACGAATTGCGCCTTGTGCACTTGATTCCGGATCCTCAACATTTGATGGAATCGGATCAATGTTCATCGGTTCTGTGTTAATTTCTGGATCTCCAACTTCATCGAGGTCTATTTTATTTCCTATAACTCTTTGAGATATAAATTCCTCCTCCAAGAAGATACCTCTTCGAGCGACAAAAATCTTATTTTCGTCAGGATTATAAAAATAATAACCTCAAGTCTCTTTGGGATATCCAACAAATATACACTTTTCAGATTTAGGATCTAGTTTGTCCGACATTAATTTTCGGACGTAAACTTGACATCCCCATATCCGAATAAAAGACAACACCGGAGGTTTTCCGGACCAAATCTCATAAGGCGTCTTTTCAACCGATTTAGAAGGTATTCGGTTTAATAAGTGAGCCGCGGTCTCTTGGGCAAATCCCCAAAATGATTTTGGAAGGGAAGTTTGACGGGTAAGATGACAAAGACACCTTTCTCCAAGTTGTGTTGGCCCTCATACATTCCGATGTATGTGGACCGATGAGTGTCGACGCTAGAAATGGGTATTGCTACTTTGTGACTTTTACTGACGATTATAGTAGATATGGTTATCTATACTTAATGCGTCACAAAAGTGAAACTTTTGAGAAATTCAAAGAGTTTCAACACGAAGTATAACTTCAACTGGGCAAGAAAGTAAAAGCCATTCGATCGGATCGAGGTGGCGAATACTTGAGCTATGAGTTTGAGGACTATCTTCGAGATTGTGGTATAGTATCACAATGGACTCCACCCGGTACACCCCAATGGAATGGAGTGTCTGAGAGGAGGAATGAGACCTTGTTAGACATGGTTCCCTTGATGATGAGTCGAACGGAGTTGCCAAAGTCATTTTGGGGTTTCGCGCTTCAAACGGCCGCTCATATACTGAATAGAGTTCCGTCCAAATCGGTTGAAAAGACACCATATGAATTATGGCATGGCAAGGTGCCATTATTGTCTTCTTTTAAGATTTGGGGCTGCGAGGTATACGTCAAAAGACTATTGACGGAAAAACTCGAGCCAAGATCAGACAAGTGTTTATTTGTGGGGTATCCTCAAGAAACTAGAGGATACTACTTTTACTTGCCTAGCGAAAACAAGGTTTTCGTGGCTCGACGAGGACACTTCTTAGAGAAGGAATTCCTAGATCGTCAAGCCGGTGGGAGTAAAATTGATCTCGAAGAAATTCAAGAACCACAAAGTGAACAAGTTGATCTGGAACAAGATTCTGAGTTACCATTCGATGGTGAACCAGAATCTAGTACACAAGCTATACGTAGATCTAGTAGGAATCGTCATGAACCTGAGAGATATGGATTTCTCATTAGTAATGACGATGATGAGTTGACTCTAGATGACGAGCCAACCTCCTACAAAGGTGCTATGTCTAGCCTGGATTCCTCGAAATGGCACGAAGCCATGAAAACCGAGATCCAGTCCATGTATGATAATAAGGTTTGGAATCTTATTGATCTACCTAATGGTGCTAAAACCGTTGGGTGCAAATGGATTTTCAAGAAGAAAATCGACATGGATGGTAATGTACACACTTTTAAAGCAAGGCTAGTGGCGAAAGGTTTCAAGCAAATTCATGGTGTAGACTATGATGAAACGTTTTCCCCAGTAGCCATGTTTAAGAGCATTCGCATTCTTCTAGCGATAGCTGCATATCATGATTATGAGATATGGCAGATGGATGTCAAAACTGCTTTCCTTAATGGGAACCTTACCGAGGATGTGTATATGACACAACCCGAGGGTTTTGTCGATCCAAAGAATACGAATAAAGTGTGCAAGCTTGTGAAATCCATTTATGGATTAAAACAAGCATCTCGTGCGTGGAACATATGATTCGATGAGGTCATCGCTAAGTATGGTTTCATTCAAAATATCGAGGAACCTTGTGTATACAAGAAATTCAGTGGGAGTTCGGTCGTATTCCTCATCTTGTATGTGGACGACATCTTACTCATTGGAAATGACATCCCAATGCTTAACCAGGTTAAGGCATATTTGGATAGTCAATTCGCAATGAAGGACTTAGGAGAAGCCGCCTATATTTTAGGCGTGAAGATCTATAGAGATAGATCGAGGAGACTTCTCGGACTAAGTCAAAATACATATATTGACAAAGTGATAACTAGGTTTCACATGGAGCAATCCAAGAAATGATTTCTGCCAATGTCACATGGCATCGCT
Source organism: Luzula sylvatica (assembly GCA_946800325.1). Lineage (NCBI taxonomy): Eukaryota > Viridiplantae > Streptophyta > Magnoliopsida > Poales > Juncaceae > Luzula > Luzula sylvatica. The sequence goes on from OX326956.1 coordinate 36,469,956, forward strand.
CTCACTAAGGATCGGTGTCCTTCAACGGACGCTGAACGTGAGCGAATGAGTCGGATCCCATACGCTTCGGCTATAGGATCGATCATGTATGTCATGATATGTACTAGACCAGATGTCGCATATGCGTTGAGTGTGACTTCCCGCTATCAGTCTGATCCCGGGGAAGTTCACTGGTCCGCAGTCAAGAGCATTCTTAAGTATCTCAGGAATACTAAAGATATGTTTCTTGTCTATGGTGGTTCGGAAGGAGATCTGCTTATCCAAGGATATACATATGCTAGTTTCCAAACTTGCCAGGACGATTTCCAATCTCAAAGTGGTTACGTCTTCACGCTCAATGGCGGAGCTGTTGTTTGGAAAAGCTCCAAACAGAAGACGGTGGCTGATTCTACAACTGAAGCGGAATACATCGCGGCTTCGGAACCGCAAAGGAGGATGTCTGGCTACTACAGTTCATGGCGGAACTTGGCATTATGCCAAGTATCTCGCGTCCCATGGATGTCTATTGTGACAATAACGGAGCAATAGCACAATCCAAGGAACCGCGAGCGCATCACAGGTCCAACCATGTACTCCGGCGTTACCACTTGATTCGTGAGATTACGAAGAGAGGTGACGTGAAAATAATGAAGATACCTACTGATGATAACGTGGCCGATCCATTTACGAAGCCACTATCACGTGCCAAGCATGATCAGAATGATAGGGCGATAGGATATGGATATCTATCGCAGTGTTAGATTGGGTGTTTTATTTATGTTTCTTATTGCATAAGGGGATTCGATCTGCCTAGTGCAAGTGGGAGAACATTTATTATGCCCTAGGCGTGTTATTGGGATTGTATTTGTTTATGAGACATATATTTATATTATTATTCATCATATGACCTGAACCTTCATATTTCAAAAAATTTAAATAACAAGAAAGTATGTGAGAGGTTATTCGATTATGGATATTCGTAGATGAGATGATCAGGTTTTACTGATCTGGGACGGTAGCGTCGATTCTAGAATATGGATATATGCGGCGTCGTATATTGGACTGACCACTATATGAGTTTGTGACATGGTCAGAGTCATTGGAGACGAACTCATATCCAGATAGTGCGTTTTAGTTCTTCATACTTGAGTGATCTCACATATACCTAGTATGTGAAAAGACAATGCTTTGATATAATTAACCCTACGCGTAACTGTGCAGCAGATATTACTATTGGATATTGTTTTTAGCATAGGCAAAGGATGTGAGGTTGCAAGATAGGAATTGTTCCTTTCTAACCTTCAAAAAAGATAGATGGAGATATCTCCCGGGCACCTCGATTGAGTTGAGATTGATGAAATGCTTGGCCAAGCTCGATGGAACTCAGTAGAGTTCGCATTGTTATTATAAATCTAATTCTTATCGAGAAAGAGTATATCTGATCAAAAAGAAAAGGGGATGACTTGAAGTCTTAGGCTTCACCGTGACTCTTTTGATCGGAAGATATCGCGAACAAGAGAACTAGTAACACTTATCTGAGCTAGGTATATGAAGATATACTACATCTTCATAAAGGTGTTCTCCACCTTTTTCGTGCTAATTCTGGGTAGGTATTAACGGCAGTCTAGTGCTCGCAATACCTTGTGGATTGCTGCTATATCCACTGCCAGTCTTAGACGAACCTATACGGTCACACCAAGATTTCGTAACATATCGGATTCTCAAGATAATGCTCACCAGTACGTTTGTTGGACACACTACAACAATGTATGGGTTTGAATACATTTATATATGCTGCTGAATGCCTGTTTTAATGTTGTCACGCACATTTGGCAGCATTAGGCTGAAATGCTCTCCGGGTTGGTGTCCTCTAAAGTTTTGAGAGCATTTCACAAAATGCTATGTAATTCTGAAATTAATGGCATATATTTGTGTCGTCAATGATAATACAACATCAAGAGCATTTATTAATGCCATCAATATTTCAAAAATAATGCATTTGTGATGTCAAATGATCAAATGAATTGAATTCTGAGAAATAAAAGCATTAACGAGTATGTAATTACAACATTAAAAAATGCATTTAATTGTGACAATAAAAGCATTTACAAATGCATGGGCATGGGCATGGGCATGGGCATAGGCATGGGCATAGACAATTAGCAACATTTCCGAATGCTTTGGTTGAGAAAATTGGTAGCAATTAAAAATGCATTGTAATATATAAACCAATGACATATCAAAATGCTTGCAATATAAAAATCAACAACAAATAAAAATGCAGTCATTTGTCCATATTTATAGAAATCATATATATTTATAATTCTATAATTATACAAAAATAATAATATTATACTATAATATAAGTTTCATTTCATTTCATTTTAATACTAAATTCAATAATTAATATACAAAATATACATCATCAAGTACAAAATTAACTAAAATCCAAAACAATATACACCATCCATACCAACATAATTACATCTAAATATAAAACAATTATTAACAACAACATACATCTTTGAAGTTCTGCCACCGACCCATTCAAACATCAAAAACCGTGCAAGCCATCCTTCAATTCTAGCAGTGTTGTCCAATAGAGTTTTCTTTCATGAATGTCGGTATTTTGTGTTTCGCCATGAGTCCTTGCACGCCTATGGTTGTTTACAACATGGTTCGAGAAATCGGCGATTCCAACTCGGAATCGCCGAGTTCAACCCGGAATCGGTGGGCACCTTGTCGATTTTCACCATTTTTACTCGGAATCGGCCAGTTTGGCAAGAAAAATGGAGTTAAACCCGAGAAAAAACGACAAAAACGAGACCTGTAGCTTGCTGTCGTGAGTGGAGGGCTCCAGCTTCTTCGTCGTGGAGAGCTTGGCGTTGGAATCGCGTGCGTCGTGGAGGGCTCCATGGCATAGCTCCATGGCGGAGGCGTAGAGGTAGGGGTCGCGTGCTCTGTGGAAAGTAAAAGGCAGAAAGAGAGAGAGAGGTGTGTGGGCTGTGTTGGGTGGGCCGTGGGGTGGGAATTTTTTGTTTTTTAGCCCCGTGGAGAGGGAATTGAAATAAAGGCAGAGAGAGAGAGAGAGAGAGAGAGAGAGAGAGAGAGAGAGTTTTTTGTGTGGGGGGTATAATATGTAATTAGATTGATGTGATATAAAGATGTTTTTTTTTTCTTTCTATATGTATCCTCATTTGTAACAGATTGAGTATTCATTTATTCAGTATCAACTTCTTCTTTCTTCTCTGTTAATTTCTCCGTGAATTTCTTTCATAATCATGTCAGGCAAAAGCAAAGGCAAAAGCGTAGCGAAAGAAAAAGATATCGGGTGGATGCATTGTCATGAAGACGCAGACAAAAGATATGTTCAATGCAATTACTGTAATAAAAAGATGTCGGGGGGCATAGCACGAGGTAAAGAACATGTGGCTGGTATTAGAGGTAACACTGCACCTTGTACGGATGTTCCACTAGATATAAGAAAACAACTAAAAGAGTACATGCAGGGGGAAAAATTAGAAACTCAGATATTGTTTTTACATTTTTGCCGATTCGTTGACCGATTCGTTGACCGATTCCGATTCCGATTTTGCCGATTCCGATTCCGATTACTCCTCCAGGCATTCCCCGATTCAATTTCCGATTCCGATTTTCAGAATCATGGTTTACAACTAAAAAGAGAATTCAAACATAATATGTTATTAAACCCTAAATTTTGTCAGGGCATATACGATAATTTGAGAATTTAAAAATAAAGCAAACTATAAAATAAACTGGATGAGCGAATAATTAAGGTAAAAAACAGCAACTTATACAATAATACTTTTTCTCTTTTACCTTGTTTAAAATCTCTGACCCATTAGACCGAAATCCATCTTCGCATCGTCACCAAGTCAATCAAGCATCTTCAAAATTCTCTGACGGTTGTCGAACTCAACCTTCAAATGAAGATAAAAGAAATCAACATCAGAATATAATTTTGCAAAAAATGCAGGGGCATTTCTGAAAGTTAAATGTACTTATATTTTTTAGAAGACGCACTTTCTCTGAGTCAATCAAGTATCTCCGAGAAGCTTGTTTACCTCATAAATATAAAGCAAAACTCAATATTACCATCATAACTCAAAAACAAAATCTATAAATATAAGAGAAGCTTGTTAACCTCAAGGATTCAAAATGGACTCTCTCTCTCTCTCTCTCCACAACAGATCTGATGTACCAATACGCCAATGCCTAGTACAAAATAAAATGAAATATTAATTTGGCTAATATGCAGGGACATATTTGCAAATTGTACAATTCGTTATACTTCTTTGACACCTTAGCAGCAATCTTTCGAGCGGAAGTCATATTTCATACTTCTCAAGACATGCAAATTGCTTGTAGCATCTTTAGAGTCCACTGCAACAAAATTAAAAACAAAAAAAAATTCATAAATAACTATTTGTTTTTTATTGTAAATACTGAATAAATAAAATTAGAAGTTAATATTGAAATGACCTTAAACGTACCGATCAAGTGTAGCTCTTCCATTCCTCCTAGACTGCATGGTCATGTTGGTCGACGAAGAAGCCGAGTCGTGCGAAGGAGCCAGGCTGACGATGCGGGTCATCCCATCAGTGACTCCTTTGAATTGCCCTACTATGTCCATTAAGCTGCAATCAAACAAATAAATCATATAAAATAAGTTGTAATACGGGATAATCTTATCTTGAAATACCCGATTTGCCCTTTTAGTTTAAAATTACTTACCAGCCAAATGTAATTATAAGGGATTATAGAGGATCGAAGAAGCCTATCTATACAGCAGGCATTACCAGCCAAATCTGAGGGTGCGTGATGAATTTTTCAACATGAATTAACAAAAAGAATGGTACCCGTACTGGTACATATCACACTGTACCATCATTGTGCTATAGAATTCTTCAATAATACGTGAATTATCATTTTTGTGTTAATTTTTAAAATACTCGAACATATAACGATTAAACCGTGGACAGGAACGAAATTACCTGAAGGACAGTCACCTCAGCCCCAAATTTATCCATCAAAGACCAGCAATTAAGTTCAAGCTCGAGCTCAAGTCACTTCAGCCCAGAATTAAACCGTGGCGATGCAGGGTACTCGAGGGGAGGCGGATGGGTCAGCGCCAGTACAGTTATAGCGTTTGATGGGTCAGTGAAGGTATGCTCGACGACGCGTCCATGCAAAGCTCGAGCTCCCATCATGGCGTATTTTGACGATGCAGGGTACTGTGAGGGTAGAAGCAAGAATGATTTGCTTCTTCGATGAGGAATTCTATCTGATGAGAAAGAGCGGGAGAGATGTAGGTGAGACTTTAATTTGGGTGACAAAGCGGCTAGGTTAGGGTTATGAAAGTATGCCAAATTAAACATGAGCGAGAAAGAGGGGTAGTGAAATTTGAATTTCAGAATACCAAAATTGAGCGGCCAATCAAATTTATAGAGGGAACAAGGTTTTCACTTTTATTATTTTTGTTTATTAATATGCAATTTCATCTATAAAATAATTATAGAATGTTTAAACATAATACATAGTAAGCAAAGAAAAAAAATAATACACAATAAATTATATATATATATATATAGAGGTTAACTAAAAAGCTTGTACAAGCTACTCCATTTTTTTGCTTGTAAGTTTGTATCCGTCGGATCCTCATCATGATTCGTGCAAGTTTTTTTCCTAAACACGCTATCGTCAAATAGAGAAATCTCCGTTAAAAGAAATTTCACTCTCCACTCTCCGTCAAAACCTTATCTCGTCTGTCTAGCTTTCTCTCGCGAACTCCTCTCTCCGGCCACACTATCTCGCGAGCTCCTCTCGCCGGAGAAACAGAGTATTTCGCCGATCTGAGACTCTCTCTGAGGAGGAACAGAGTATTTGGCCGATTTGTTCCCCTGTTTTGGTTTTTCTGGATAGAGAACTAAATAATTTACATTTGGGGATTGTGTGCTGATTTGGACTGCTACGATTAACTAAAGTAATGTTTTGGACTGATACTGTCAACTGAGGTACTTATTTAGACTGTACTGACTAATTTGAGGTACTCATTTTGGAAAAGAAATTGTGTGTATTGTTTATTCATTTTTCATTAATAAAATAATATGGTGAGTTTTTGGAGGTTTATTAAGTTCTGATTATTGTTACTGTCTTAACATATCGAAAGTTCTAACAAAGAGAGTTTTAATTGGTTGTGAATTGAGTCTTAATTGACTAGAATTTGGTCCAAGTTGGATAAGTTGGCTGTGAATTGAGTAATTGGGTCCGAGTTGGACAAATTGTCTCTGAATTGCAATAATTCAGTCTTAATTGGGATAAATTGAGACTTAAGATAACGAAGAAAGTTTCAAATACTCACATGGATGTATTTAATGTTTAAATTAGTGTTTAGGGTTGAATTTATGTTATTCGAATTTTTCCAGAGTTTTGTACATAATTTTGGGAACAAAGCGCTTCCAATTTGAAGAGGAAAATGTGCTCGAGAGAAGCTGCGAGTCGTATTAAGTTTTTCGATAAGACTTGTAACAGTATGAAGAAAAAGAAATAGAATTTAATGTAACATACTGAAATGATTAGTTAGAATGTAGTTGGATGTATGGTTGCAACCGAGTAACTAACGAGTGTAAGAGTTGTATATGTATGGAATTTCATGTAATGTAGCTGAAATGTAGTTTCAAACTAACTACAAATATCTTTTATGTCCTCAAAAGGCCAAACTAATAGAATAACAAAAAAAATATCTATTAATTGGCATCATAACAAATCTTAATCTCATGCTTGGAACATTCTTTTTCAACCGATAAATTAATTCAACATTTATCATATCTCGAATACAACACAAATTTCCTCATTTCTACTTCATGTAACATCGTCAAATTCCATCTGGCCATGCTGGTACAACACTTTCACCGTTGCATTCAGTTTGAATCATGATTGACATTCGACTCAACAACCTCCTTTTCAGCATTAATATCGTTAAAACAAACAAAAAATCAATACACAAAAATATGTAATGACTATTGATTATTCATCATCGAAGGTACTTTGAGTTGGTAAATATTTACCTTCGTTTTGGAGTCTTCATCACACTCTTTCTTAGCTTCACTGGGGTCCTCACCGACCTATATCTAGAATTCACATAAGAAGAAAACTTTATAGTACCGAGAAAAAGAAAATATAAATAAAATTGTACATGTGCATCACTCGCATTACTGAAAATTTGCACGGATGATATACATGAAAATTGGAGGAACTTCAGGGGTACATGTGAGAATTGGCAAATCTTTTATAATATAGGGACTTTTTTGCAATATTGTTTTCGACGTAGCTACCCATGCACCAACAAGGTCTTGAATAGTTGAATTATCGACGCATGCGTTGAAAATGAAGAGGAAAATGCACGAACAATTCTTCTTCAATGGATGTCAATTGTCAAATACCAATGCAGATCCATCTCGTGATATCTCAAATTCACAATCTTAAGACATAAAACAAAGTTCAGAAAAATTATCAATTAACAGAGGTCTATATAATATTTCACATTTCAAAAAGTACCTGTCCAGGACCAAGATATGCGACCTCACCAACACGTTCGATACGATAAACATCATATGGAGAATTATTGATATCGAAATATAAATAATCCTTTAAACTTGTGCAATCTAGAAAACAGCAGATCATCACTCTCCTCTAAACTCGGGCAATTTTGGGATATCGTTAGTGTAGGTGTAAGTCAGCTGCAGTTTTTCGACTTTTCAGGGACTAATATGCATAAATGAGAAGCAAATATGACAGGTCAAAATTGGATTGAATAGGTCGAAATTGGATAGAGAGAGAGAAAGAGTGCTTTCGAAATTGAATAGGTCGAAATTGGATTGAATAGGTCGAAATTGGTCGAAATTGGATTGACAGGTCGAATTTCCATGTTCAAGGGGTAATTACTGCAGAGGAAGGTGACCTGTAAATGATTTCTCAGAGAAGATAGAGAGAAAGAGTGCTTTCTGGGCTTGTTTGACAGCGTAGACAAGAGTAAGAGAGAGAAAAGGCAGAAGAGGCGAAATAGAGACAGGCGGAATCATCATTTGAGGAGATTAAGTCGATGCACAAGGGAAAGATCTCACACAATCGTCGTCTACGGAGAACCCTATACGCGTCCTTGGCCTGAGTTCACCATGGATGGGAGGAACATGAGACGAGAGAAGAGTATGTGAGTTTTTGCAAACAAGGAAACAAACGACATCAACCTAATTGACGGACAGGGAGAAAATTAACGGAAGTATGTTTATCTAATCATAGCACAGATCTTCGTATGAATCTAACGGTGAGATATTTACAAGCAAAATATAATGTTTGCTTGTACAAGCTTTTTAGTTAACCTCTATATATATATATATATATATATATATATATATATATATATATATATATATATATATATATATATATAGTTCCATTAAATTTATAATAGTACACTAGAAAAGATTTATCAATTTATATTTATATATATATATTATATAGTTCCATTATATGAGGGAGACTAAACTACTTAATTAAGTACTAATATTTTGGTACTAATTTTTTGATAAATGTTATATTTTTTATTTATGAGAGGTTAAACTGGATATTTTAATTTTTAGAAGGATAAATATAGTTATATTAAATTTGAAAAAAAAGGTAAATAATAAATATACAAAAACCCCTATAAAACTTTTTTATATATTAAGTTATAAATGATGATTTACATTCCCAATAGTTTGAATATGTAGTTCATATGTTCTCATAAATAATAATTAATATTTTAAGAATAATGTATTATTTAAGTGTCAAAGTAGTAGGGCTCCTGTGGCCGATTGTCTTAAAATATTACAATCTCATACGATAATTTTATAAAAAAAATACAATTTAAGTATGACGTGAAGAACTCTGTTACTAGGGATCAGTGATATTTTAGAAAATCTCCTGTAGGATTGCAATTTAGAATAAACAATTATATAACATTAATAAATCTTAGAAAATCAGTGATATTTTTTAAAAAGGTGTGCATATTATTAAATGGATCCTACGTTTAAAAAAAAAACACCATAACATGCACATAAATAACAGTTATTTTTCACAATTCACATAACCAAAATGGATCCTACATTTTTGCAATTTTGCATATCAATCCATCACCACAAGATCTCATAAAAAAGAAAAAAAATATCAATAAACATATCTTCACTTGTCTTCTTGACCATCATAAAACCAAGAAAGATCAATAAACAAGTTTTCATAATAACAATAATTAAATGTATACGGATTCGGTTGGACCATTATTATTATTATTATTATTATTATTATTATTATTATTATTAATACTATTATTATTACTACTACTACTACTACTACTATTATTATACTTATGTATAAAGTAAAGAAAAATGGGAGAATTTCGTGCAGCCACGTCACCAGGGACTTATCTGTAAAAAAAAAAATTTACATTTTGGTCCTTTTAATTTACAAATTGGTCCTTTTTTTAAAAAAAAAAAATTACATTTTGGTCCTTTTTTTTATAATTTGGTCCTTTATATTTGTTTTCTGGTCCTTCGAAGTTTTCAAATTTACATTTTGGTCCAGGGCTCTCAAATTGGTCCTGTTTTTTTAAAAAAATTACATTTTGGTCCTTTTTTTACATTTTGGTCCTTTATATTTGCATTTTGGTCCTTCGAAGTTTTAAATTTTACATTTCGGTCCAGATTTTGTGCAGCCACGTCACCAGGGGCCTTTTGTAAATTCTTTTTTTACATTTTGGTCCTTTTTTACTTACAAATTGGTCCTTTTTTAAAAAAAAATTACATTTTGGTCCTTTTTTTAGAAAAAAATTTACATTTCGGTCCTTTATATTTGCATTTTGGCCCTTCGACGTTTTAAAATTTACATTTCAGTCCAAGTGCCTCTTTGTTAAAAAATTTATTTACATTTCGGTCCTTTTTTATTTATATATTGGTCCTTTTTAATTGAAAAAACTACATTTCGGTCCTTTTTATTTATATTTCGGTTCTTTTAAGTTTAAAAACTTATATTTTGGTCATTCATATTTACATCTTCATCCTCTTTTATTTACATATCGGTCCTTTTTAACATTTTTTAATTTACATTATAGTCCTTTTTATTTATATGTTGGTCCTTTTCAGTTTTAGTTCGCACTTTGGTACTTTTTATTAATATTTTTGTCCTTTTTTATTCAAATTTCGGTCCTTTTTTACATTATTAATAATTCATCTCATCTCATGCCTCCACATCATCACCTTATTATGCCTCCCTATCACCATTTTTCTTGGAAAATTTTCAAAAGACTCCTTAAATTTTTAGATATTGTAAAAAATAATTAATTTACATATTTATTCATTAAAAAAAATGCTTCTTTTAATTTTAAAAAATCCTTAAACTTTTTGTAATATATAATAATTTAAAAAAAAAATTACTATATGTTATATGTTATATAATTTTAATATTTCATTCATTACAAATATTCGACTTATGTATTATTTTTCTTGAAAAACTAGCATAAAATTATAATAAGTTGAACAATATTATTAAAAGAACATCTTGCAAATATTTAAAAATAAAATATCATAAAACTATTAAAAAATACATAAAAGGAAAAACTAAAATAAAAAGTAGATGTTTAAATAGATATTTTCTATGAATATATTTGCAAGGTGTTTATTTATTATTGTTTATTTTATTATTATTTAATGTTAGTTTTTTATAAATAAAGAATGAAATATTAAAATTATATAAACAAAATATGTAATAATTTAAAATTTTTTAAATCAATACATGTTAAGAAGTGTTTATGAATTTTCTTCAAATTAATAAAAAATAACAAAAATAACTTTTAATTATTACATATGAGATTTGAAGGGTATTTTGGAAAAAAAAAATTAATATCATCCATAAGGGATATTTTAAAATAAAAGTTTGGTCAAAAATATTTTTGGAGTTTACGAAAAGATAAAGGATTTTTTACAATATCGAAAAAAATTAGGGGGTTAAAAATATAGCAAATCTCGGATGTGCGAATAATCATGACAAACTCGAGGGCTCCCGCGCAATTGCGCGGGAAAAAAGCTAGTTATTATTACTACTACTACTACTACTACTACTACTACTACTACTACTACTACTACTACTACTACTACTACTATTATTATTATTATTATTATTATTATTACCATAATATGAATAGTAATAATAGAAATAATTATATAATAATTATTATTGTTATTAAATAGTAATAATAATGTTGGAGAATTTTCAATCATTCATACCAAATTAGATAATTACATTGTATGATTTTAGTAAATATTTCAAATATATATATAGATATAATTATAATTTTATTATTTGTACAAATTTGTTGGGAGTTACAAATAAAACTATGCGTTTAACATCTAACACTTATACAATTAAGTTATTAGTTATGGAACACGTACTAGTTTTCTTTTTCTTCTTTTGTAACGAAATATATATACTTGAAATGCGCATCAATCTATTTGACATATCTAAACTCCCTCTTTTTCGTGCTCACGATGTTAATATTCTGCGCTCGCTATGTTATATTTAGAATTGGCATGACTTCTAGTAGTTAAACTCCTTGGTAGTATTTTTAGGGTCATTGATATATTTTTTGTTAAGTTGTATTATTCAATATTGTTATTGTTTTTAGAATGTTATGTATATTATTTTTGAAAAGCAATTGAACACATATAATGATATATTATTAATACATATTTATGCTAAAAGTTAATATTAATTAATACATATTCATGCTAAAAGTTTATATTAATTAATACATATTAATTACATTGATTGTGATATATATTAAAGATCTGAAAAATCGAAATTGTTTATCAAGACATAAAAATATTGTTTATTTACACCGCATAATAATAATACTTATAAATTGTACATAACAGCCCCTGCAAATCTGCAATGCAATCTCCAATTTGCAAAACAGCCCCTCCTCTCGAATTTTGCATATCAGCCCCTTTAGTTTGTAATTTCGCATAAAAGTTCCTCATTAGTTGTACATAGAAACACACTTCAAATATATAGTTCTCCCTCCACTCTAACCCTAAAAGATCTAAACATTTGCATACAAACCCCTTTTATAAATGAAACATAACATCAATTCTACATGTAAACCATATATTTACTGCCAACCAGAAACATAATTGGATTTTTGCAAAACAGTCCCTTAATTTGTCTGAATTTACAGGCCCACACCCTGAATTGTTATAAAAATCACCACTAAATTATTGAAAATTGATGTCTTACCATGCATTATAATCAAAATAATCCCTACGATCCAATGAAATGCAAGGCAAAGACTTGCCTATACTAATATAATGAGCACCATCAAATAGAATGAAAAGAAATCAGAACTCAAACAAAAGCAACAATAAGACAAAATTGTACAAAAACTTAATTTGCAAACTCATCATACTCCTCACCTGAGAAAATAAGGTAGGTTAGGAAATTTAGTTACTCCATTTTCCTTACTACATAAAAGTAATCAAACAAACAAATCAGTCCTAAAAAAACCTATAACTAAAATAACTTTAATCATATCAAAGAAAAAAATAAAAACATACATGAAGGCGTAAAAATTCACTGGCCTTTTTTGTTCAAATAAATTTAACATAAAAATTAAGAAATTGACTGGGTCTCCATAAGACTATTTATATAACAAGGTCTCGATAAGAATTTATATTAAATACAAACCTTAATAAGGTCTCAATAAGACTATTCATAGGGCGGTCTTCACCATGTCCACTCGGATTCTTCATTAATTTCTGTACACGATGCAAGTTACGGACAACCAGTTATACCTTCAAGACAAGAAAATATCAAAAATTAAAAAAAATTAATTAAATAATTAAAAAAAATTTCCTTACCAGTGAAAATACAACAATCGAAGATTCAGGAGATTTAGAGATTTTATCGGTCCGTATATGTCCTTCATTTTTATCATCTTCAACTAATGCGAGGAATTCGCCAGGACTAAATTACCAATGATGCCGATTAAAGCTTGAATTTCGGGACTTCTTTTTGTTGATTGCTCGAGAAATGGCTCCGCTTCAATTAAATCTGTCAACGATATAAGTACTTCTAAAATTAAGCCTGAATCAAGCATGGGAACAATACTAATAATGGCTACAAGTTTTCATTCAAATTGAGGACTTAATAAGAAATTATATCATCTACAAGTTTGCATTCAAATTAAACTAAAAAATAAATAAAGAGAATTATGGCACCTCATGAATTAGTGAAGTACCAGCTCTTGAGAGTCGTAACAGCAATTTTTCCTAAACAAAAAAATGAAGATATTTTTAGATATAAGTGTATATTAATACATAAACATACGTAAAAGACACAAACTTGTCATTTGGTTCTTGCCGTCAAATCGAGTCGACACATTGTTCTTGAAAACTCAGAATATCTCACTACATCAATTTATTGTAAGAATTTCAACTTAGGAATCAATTTCTAATTGGATGAGACTATAAACTCAGAGGAGTAAGAGCATTTTAATTCCAACAAAAGCGCAAAGACTCAGAGACTATCAAGAGCATTATAAACTCAGGAATTAAGACCGTTTCTAATTGTAAAAAACTACAACTCAGGAATTAAGAGCAATTGCGCTATAAACTGAACTAAAACACAAAAAACCAGAGCTTATAAACAGTGGAGAATTACAATAAAACATGAAGAATCACAACAAAAATCACAACCAGGGACTCAAAACTGAAGAGAAATTACTAAGCAGTTCCGAGAGAGGGAATCAACCCAAGGACAAACGAAGATAAATGAATTTGTAGAGGGTACCTGGCGGTAAGCCAAATTAATTGGTCTGATTTTGGAGTGGCGGGAAATAAATGGCGCCCAAATTTTCATGAAAAATTCACATGCGCAGGCCTCGATGGCGGCACTTTTCTTCTGCCGTAGAAAGCGTCTCGTAGACTACGAAGGCGTGTGGTACTGAGCTGAGGTGAGGGAGGCGTGGGGAGAGGCGCGAGCCGTGAGATTAAGACGTGAGACGTGAGATATGGTGAGCGCATCCAAAAAAAATAGGGGGTCAAAAATATAGCAAATCTCGGATGTGCGAATAATCATGACAAACTCGACGGCTCCCGCGCAATCGCGCGGGGGAAAAAGCTAGTACAAACTATGTTTTGGCAGCATTTATTGTTGCTATGATTTTAATTCAATAACATCATTAGATGTAAATATCGTTATATAGTAAGCATTCGCGAGATTTATCATAAAATGTTGTCTTTTACAATATATGCTAGGATTAATCGTTTAATGCTGTCTTTTATAGAAGTAATGACAGCAACTACGCAAGAAATCGTTTATCATAAGATGCGAGCTCGAGGTGGATACGAGTAGAGGAATCTCATCTGAGATTCTGGACTGTGATCTAACGAGAGCAAGGTCGAGCAAGGTCGGAGACGAACCGGAGAAAATCCGGTTGTATACGACAAATCGGAGCTTCGGATTAGGTGTCGAATCGCGCGGGCGTGGGACGCGTGTGTTACCGAGATCGAAGCAAGGACAACAACTACGCAAGAACAACCCTTCACCGTGATCAATTTCACGTGGTATGGTTCTTTATATATAAGAGTTATATATTCGTAGTTACATTTTTAGGATTCGTACGTTCGGGTCGTTGACGTGGTCCTCGGGATCGGGTCGGACCGGGCCCCTCAATCCGCTGCGCGGGGCTCGGTAGTGACGCCGATACCCAACAGTGGTATCAGAGCGATCGTCACGATTCGATCGTCGAATCGATTTCGAATAAGTGTTATTTGGAATTTCATGTAGAATTTTAGGACATAATCATGTAGTTATAAAATTAGGACCATAGAAATCTTACTAGCATTTGATCATGAGATGATCAAAAGAATCTAGAAGTAATCATGAATTGTTCATGATTAATCATTTTTTTTAAACGATTCAAATCTGCTAAAATTACAAAATAAAACTGAAATTCAGGTCTGGTGCGTCATGACGCACGATATGTTGCGTCGTGACGCACAAGTGTATCGGGAAATCCAATAGTTGGATCTGAGGCGTTACACTCTGTCCGTCGTGACGCACAAAAGTTGTGCGTCATGACGCACTGTGTAAGTAGAGACCGTCATGACGGACCGTTTGGCACGTCATGACTATTGAAGCCCAAAAAGTTTCTGGAAATTTGGACAAAATGGTTTTGTACAGTCCGTCATGACGCACTGTCTGGCATCGTGACGGAAGAACACGGTCCGTTGTGACGGTAGTAACCAACCGTCATGACGGAGGAACCTGAAATAGTTTATGGAGTGGACAACAAAATTGTTTTGTATGGTCCGTCGTGACGCACCGTGTGGCGTCGTGACGGACTTGTGAAGTCCGTCATGACGCACATTATGTTGCGTCATGACGGAAGTCAAGGGAAGTCCATTTCAACACGGTGCGTCAGGACGGACGTTATGTTGCGTCATGACGCACAGTGTAATTTTTTCTGATTTATTTAAATATGGTTCTAATCATTATTAATTATGTTCATTCATCATGATATACTTGCTCATTGATGTAATTAGATTATATCACATAAATCCCTGCATAATACTTAAGTCATGAAATGCCTTCCATGTTCACAACCTCCGAGGTTGGTCATCACACCTTGCACGGTTTCAGGCCAATGTCGGGCGTGCATTGTTGTATGTATCAACGTGAGAGGCAAGCGTTAATTGGGGACAAATGCAGGTTCGGGCCAAAGTCGGGCGCATTTGTAGTTCAATTGAACGATATGTGATAGTGGTTGTGACTTAACCGTCCAAGCCAATCCGATTGGGGTTCGGGGCATAGTTAGGATGCACAAACGGAATTTGGATCATATATGATATGGTTCGATACCGAAATCCTATAAAGGGTCAAGAATCGCATTGGATGCGATTGGATTTATCCTACCTAAATAATGAGGTCCCATTTGTCGGCCAAAGTCACTTGTGGGAGGATCATGAAATATAGGTCTTGAAGTGTTATTGGATTTAGAATCCCGAATCAATATTAGGGTTATTGATTTGATAAAAGTAACATATTTCATATCATCATATAAGCATATAGCATAAGTTCGCACATATTAGTATCAATCTTATTTTAAAGTATTTTTCGTTGTAGCAATCATGACATCAAGCAACACCAACTCAATGTCGATTAGATCGGTATTGGAGAGGGAGAAGCTAGTCGGAAAGAACTATCTTGACTGGCACCGCAACCTAAGAATTGTTCTTAGGCAAGAGTGCAAGAGTCACGTGTTAGACACAAAGATGGTGACTCCCGATGATAAGGCTTCGCCCGAAGAAAAGGCGGCATTTGACAAACTTAAGAAGGAGTCAAATGACGTGACGTGCCTCATGTTGGCATGTATGGACGCGAATTTGCAGAAGCAATTCGAGGATTTGGATGCGTACGAGATTAACGCGACGCTCAAGGAAATGTTCCAAGAGCAAGAACGGATTGAAAGGTTCAATACGTTGAAGGAGTTGGTTAACTGTAAGATGCCTAACGGATCTTCGGTTAGCACTCACGTGTTAAAGGTACAATCATTGATTGATCATCTCGAGAAATTGGGAGAAAAGGTGTCACCAATAATGCAACAAGATTTGATCTTGTGTGCATTGCCACCGATTTTCTCAACTTTCGTGACGAACTATCACATGCATTCGATGAACAAGACGATTCCCGAGCTCCATGGGATGCTCAAGAATTTTGAGTCGGAGATGCTTAAGGCATCGGGGGAACCCAAAGCAAGAGTTGCTAGGGATGTCCTCATGATTCAAGGAGGGATTCGTAAGAAACAAAAGTCCAAGGGCGGTGCGGGCAAGTCGTTGTCCAAACCAAAGACTAAAGGAAAGGAGAAATCCGAGGATGTCACCTGCTTCCATTGCAAAAAGAGTGGGCATTGGAAGAGAAATTGCAAGATTTACCTCGAGGAGGTGAAGAAAAGCAAGGGGAAGGCTTTGGAAGCCGGAACCGCAGGTATGACTATTATAGATGTTAATATTTCAATTTTGGACAATTGGGTATTGGATACCGGTTGTGGAACTCATATTTGTCGAAATATGCAGGTTCTTCAAAATAGAAAGAAGTTGACAAGAGGTGAAGTGGATTTTCGAGTAGGAAATGGAGCAAAAGTTGCTGCGTTGGCCGTCGGAGATGTTTATCTTACTTTACCGAGTGGATTTATTTTAGAACTTAATAATTGTTATTTTGTTCCAAGTTTGTGTAAGAACGTTATTAGTGTGTCTAGACTTGCTAATGATGGTTATGAATTTATTATTAAGAATAATGAATTTTCTATTTGTAAGGATAATTTATTCTATGGAAATGTTCTATTAGAAAATGGTCTTTACGTTTTAGATATGAATTACACAAATGATAAATCAATCTATAATATAAACACGAATCGGATTAAACCTAAAGTTGAGAGTAAGACCTATTTTTGGCATTGTCGACTTGGCCACATAAACGAGAAACGCATCTCAAAACTCCATAAGGATGGACTTTTGGACTCATTTAAATTTGATTCATATGGACAATGCGAATCTTGTTTACTTGGCAAGATGACAAAAGCACCATTCTCAAAAGTTGGACAAATGTCCAAGGAACTATTGGAACTTATACATTCAGATGTATGTGGTCCAATGAGTACCGAGGCAAGAGGAGGTTATCGATACTTCATAACGTTTACGGATGATTTGAGTAGATATGGGTATATCTATTTGATGCGTAACAAATCTGAATCTTTTGAAAAGTTCAAAGAATTTCAGAATGAGGTTCAAAATCAACTTGGCAAGACAATCAAAGCACTTCGATCAGATCGAGGAGGCGAGTATTTGAGCTACGAGTTTGAAGATCATCTTAAAGATTGTGGAATCGTTTCACAATTGACTCCACCTGGAACGCCTCAATGGAATGTCGTGTCCGAGAGGAGGAATCGAACCTTATTGAATATGGTTTGATCGATGATGAGTCAAACTAGTCTCCCAAAATCGTTTTGGGAATATGCCCTTGAGACATCGGCTTTTCTGATAAACCGCTTACCTTCTAAATCGGTTCAAAAGACACCATATGAGATATGGACCGGACAACCTCCGGTGTTATCTTTTATCAGAATTTGGGGGTGCGATGTTTACGTTCGGAAAATGTTTTCGGATAAACTCGAACCCAAATCTGAAAAATGTTTATTTGTAGGATATCCTAAGGAAACTAAAGGATATTATTTCTACAATCCCGAGGAAAACAAGGTTTTCGTAGCTCGAAGAGGTACCTTCTTGGAGGAGGACTTTATATCTCAACGAGCTAGTGGGAGTAAAATAGATTTCGAAGAGGTTCGAGATTCAGAAATAAACATTGAACCGATGGATGTTGACCCGAATCCGCCAATAGTTGAGGATGTCGAGCCAATAGCACAAGGTGCTCCTCGTAGGTCTAGTAGGACCCGGCTGGAACCAGTACGATATGGATTTATCGTAACTGATGAAGGCAACGTCGAACTCATAGATGATGAGCCGACAACCTACAAATATGCTATGTCGAGCGAAGATTCCGACAAATGGCATGATGTCATGAAGTCCGAGATCCAATCCATGTACGATAATCAAGTTTGGAACTTGATTGATCCACCACCCTTGGTTAAACCCGTCGGGTGTAAGTGGGTTTTCAAGAAGAAAACCGACATGGATGGGAAAGTGCATACTTATAAAGCACGGTTAGTTGCGAAAGATTTCAAGCAAATTCATGTTGGGGAATATCCCCGACCCCGGGCCCGCGCAGCAGAATGAAGGCCCGGTCCGGTTCTCCGATTCCCGAGATCACGCCATGACTTCGAGGGTACGATGCAAATAGAAGGACATATTCATACCGGTGCAAAATTGATTGCACACGAAGGGCCGATCGCTGCCTTCTTTCTCCGGTCACGTTGGTGACAATCCGCGCGTCCCACACCACGCGTCTTTCACCGCTCGTTGACTTCGCCGATTCGCTTGATTTCGTCTCCGACTCAATCTACTCGTCCGAATCGATCACAACCGTAAGAACCCCAGATGTTGCTCCTCTACGTGTATCCACCTTGACTCGTAAGACGTCGGTCACGGATGCACCTGCCTAGACGATGCACCGGTGAACTTGCTCGATCGAATTGATTCTCTATCTCTCGAGAAATTCTTTTCTCAATTTCTCTCTCTTCGCACCTTTTCACTTTGAGAAAGATCAAATCTGAATTCTCTCTTTCTTTTAGTGTCTTTGGCAGAATGAATTGCTTAATTCCTTAGTTAGGATGAAAGAGAAAATATCCTATTTATATCTAATAGGATTAGGATTAGCCAAGAGGCATGTATATCCAATATACACCCTTTCACACAGAAAAGTGCATGAACCTGTTCAGTATTCTGTCCAGACGAAATTGATAAATTTCTCGGACAGAAAATCAACCAACATGAAAGTTGTATATAATCTTATTATCTACACAACCCAATTTGGCCCAGCCCAATTGGAGTTCGTATGCAAAAGGTATGACTGTTTTACTAACTGTATGTCATACTGTTACACCCTTTCGGTATTTCATAGAAACGACACTGATACTTCGTTCATATGAAATATATTTCTTCATGAAGGTTGTAGATAATATTATTATCTATCTAACCCAATTTGAATCA
Organism: Luzula sylvatica; assembly: GCA_946800325.1. Taxonomy (NCBI): domain Eukaryota; kingdom Viridiplantae; phylum Streptophyta; class Magnoliopsida; order Poales; family Juncaceae; genus Luzula; species Luzula sylvatica. The sequence continues at coordinate 36,489,707 of OX326956.1, forward strand.
TTCAAATCGGATTTTCCCACTGAAAGTTATGGCCACGAATGTACGACTACATTCGTTTATCCTTGTGTACACTTTTACGGTTGATCCTGAAACTGTATATCCTTCAATTCATGGTGTAGACTATGATGAAACGTTTTCGCCGGTAGCCATGCTTAAGTCTATAAGGATTATCCTTGCCATAGCTGCATATTATGACTATGAGATATGGCAAATGGATGTTAAAACCGCTTTCCTTAACGGAAACTTATCGGAGGATGTGTACATGACACAACCCGAAGGTTTTATCGATCCAAAGAATCCTAAGAAAGTATGCAAGCTTCAAAGGTCCATTTATGGGCTGAAACAAGCTTCTCGGAGTTGGAATATTCATTTTGATAAGAAGAACCTTGTGTATATAAGAAGGTTAGTGGGAGCCGTGTAGTATTTCTTGATCTTTATGTGGACGATATATTAATCATAGGAAACGACATTCCGATGTTATCGGATGTTAAGAAGTATTTGAATACTCGTTTCGCTATGAAAGATTTAGGAGAGGCCGCCTATATTTTAGGCGTGAGGATCTATAGAGATAGATCCAAGAGACTCCTCGGCCTAAGTCAGAGTACGTACATCGACAAGGTGCTGAAAAGATTTTTCATGCAAAACTCTAAGAAAGGGTTTCTTCCCATGTCGAGTGGTATAAACTTTTCGAAAGCTCAATGTCCAACATCGAGCGAAGAGAAAAGTAACATGGATAAGGTTCCATATGCTTCGGCAGATGGATCTATCATGTATGCCATGATCTGTACGAGACCTGACGTATCATATGCATTAAGCGTCCTATCACGTTACCAATTGAATCCAGGAGATCCGCATTGGCAAGCCGTGAAAACTATCCTTAAGTACTTACGAAGAACTAAGGATCAGTTTTTAGTATATGGTGGCGAGGATAATGGATTGGTTGTAACTGGTTACACCGATGCCAGTTTCCAAACATGTACCGATGATTTTCGATCACAAAGCGGTTACGTGTTTTGCTTGAACGGTGGCGCGGTTATATGGAAGAGTTCCAAACAACCGACAGTTGCTGACTCTACGACGGAAGCAGAATACATCGCGGCTTCGGAAGCAGCAAAGGAGGCGGTTTGGGTCAAGAAGTTTGTGACCGAACTCGGAGTAGTGCCAAGCATCTCGGAACCCGTGGCTGTGTATTGCGACAATACGGGAGCAATAGCACAGGCCAAGGAACCGAGATCGCATCATCGCTCCAAACACGTCCTGCGTAAATTCTACTTGATTCGTGAGATTTTACAAAGGCAGGATGTTGTGATTTTGAAGATTGATACTGACGAGAATGTTGCGGATCCGTTTACGAAGCCACTTCCAGTTGCGAAACATGATCGTCATGCTAGAACTATAGGTTTGAGATACCTAGAGGAGGAAGTTGGTTTGTAGTTATCTAAAACAATAGTTGTTATGATGAGTTATTTGTTGTAAACGATGTATCACCCAAGACTTATATTATATTAATGCAGTTTCAAAAATTTTATATTTCATTTGCATTTATCTTATATGAAAACTTGTGCGAGGTTGTGTAATTGGATCACACGAACCTTGATTTATGACTTGTGTGAGCGTCTACGTGATACGTGATCATGTTAAGTAAAACCGTCACATTTCAAAAGTTATATTTCAAAAACGTCCCTAGTCATGATTATGATACTTATGTGATAAGTATATCTATTATAAGATAATAGACTAACATGTACACTAGCATATTCGCCGAGGTGATGATTATGTTTTGCTAATCATAGGACAAATAGTTTGTCAAATCGGGAATATGGATATGCATTAGGTTATGCATATTGTGACTTGACCAAAAGTGCGATACCATGACATGGTTTAGTCATTGTAGATGGAATCGTAACGAATGGGGTCTTAGTTCTTCACACTTGAGATGATCATGGATCATTTTTCGTGCGTAACATAATATTTAGATATAATCTTCCACTGTCTGTAACAGGATGGTCATGGGATTATGATCGGGTGTTATCTGAAACACGGAATTTGATGTGAATCATCAAGATAGAAATTGTTCCTTTCGAGAGAAAGAGATATCCCTTAGGCCTATCGATGAATTGATCAATGAAATCTCTGGCCAGAGTCAATGAAATTAATAGTTAATATCGATTGTATTTGTTGATTCAATTCGGTATCGAAACAATAAGTTTAGTCAATCAAATTATAAGGATGACTATCACCGTGCCTTTTGATTGATAGATATCGTGAACAAGAGAACTAAATACCACCATTCGAGATAGGTATAAATGATCACAATCATTTTTCGTTTTCAACATGGGAAAACTATGATGGATTTCTTCCTATATCCCTCTCATTAGCCTGTGAACTTAGGCATAAGTTCACTACCATTAATTGATACGAACCTACGCGGTCACACACAGAGCTGTCTTATTTCGGGCTTAATTTCAATCTCTAAGGTTATGTGTACATGAGATGTACACTAGTACTTTCTTTAGTTGGATCTTAAACTGAGTGGGAGACTGAAGGAAATACAGTTACAGATCAACTAGTAGATTGTACAAATGAGTGTAGACAAACATACGTGTTCGTCGGAACGATTGGATGCATAATAAGATTATGCAAATCTGGAAGAAATTACATGGTGCGTCATGACGCACAGTAGAGTAATTTCTGTAGAAGCCAATCTGTGAGTATACCGTCATGACGCATCTTATTGTGCGTCATGACGGTAGTGCGTCATGACGCACAGAGTGTCCGTCATGACGGAGCACTATTATAACGGCTATATCCAAGTAACTGTGACAGGTGCGTCATGACGCACCATATCGTGCGTCATGACGCACAGTGATCCGAATTCTGGATTGCAGTTTTTGATACTCATTAATACTCATTAATCACAGAATATATTTATCTCTGTGTAACCTCCCTCTCTCTTCTGGTGAATTATTATCTATCTAGATCTGAGAAAAAGAGAGAAAACTTTTGAGACAAGTTGAGGGATCAAAAGATTGAATTTGAGCAAGTTTGCGGGAATTTTAGGGGAATTCGCCGCAACCGAAAGATGCGAGCTCGAGGTGGATACGAGTAGAGGAATCTCATCTGAGATTCTGGACTGTGATCTAACGAGAGCAAGGTCGAGCAAGGTCGGAGACGAACCGGAGAAAATCCGGTTGTATACGACAAATCGGAGCTTTAGATTAGGTGTCGAATCGCGCGGGCGTGGGACGCGTGTGTTACCGAGATCGAAGCAAGGACAGCAACTACGCAAGAACAACCCTTCACCGTGATCAATTTCACGTGTTATGGTTCTTTATATATATGAGTTATATATTCGTAGTTATATTTTTAGGATTCGTACGTTCGGGTCGTTGACGTGGTCCTCGGGATCGGGTCGGACCGGGCCTCTCAATCCGCTGCGCGGGGCTCGGTAGTGACGCCGATACCCAACAATTGAACCATTCAACGCGCTCTAGCTCTTGAAACTATTTCTTGAGTGTTGCATTTTACTTTCAGATACACCCGAATTCTCAAAACAGTTTTGAGAAATTTGCGTCTATACATGCCACCATAAGGCACGTAAAATCGTTCGATTTCTTCTTAAAGTTTACCGAACCCGGATTTCTTTAAAGCCAAAACATCGAGCCCTGAATCTACCATTTTCGTGTCCAACACATGCTTTTAAATCTAAGAACTATTCTTTGACTATGAACGTCAATTACGGTAATTCCGGCCCAAAAGCTATCTATCATATCGATCTCATCAATATATTTGGTGTTGCTTGAAAACATAATTCTAAACGGATGATGAAGATTAAGCTCCTAACCGTGCGTACTTAATCTATATGCTTACATGATAAATATATGAATGTGTTATTTTTATCGAATCGATAACCCTCATACCGATACGGGACTCCAATTCCATAACACTCAAGACTCATATTTCCGTTCCTCCCACAAGTGACTTTAGCCTATCTAGTGGGATCCCGTTATTTAGGTAGGATGAATATCCAATCGTATCCAATACGACTCTTGAACCTTTATAGAATTTCGGTGATGGATCGTATCATATACAATCCCATTTCCGTGTGTGCATTCTATCTATGTCCCGAACTCCAATCCGATTGGCCTGGACGGTTAAGTCACAACCATATCCAACGTATCGTTCAAATAAGCTACTAGTGAGTCGACTTTAGCCTGGGCCTCACAAGTCCTGATTTAACGCTTGCCACCCTTTCGATAGTTACAATATCACGTGCCCGACTTTAGCCTGAACCCACGTGAAACGTAACACCAAACTCGGTGGTTGTGGACATGGAAGGCATTTCTATGACTTAAATATTATGAGGGATCATGACATTCATATTTCTTAAATTCGTGACATAATCATATTATATCACTATCACAAGATTTTCTAAATGCATATGATTTAATTAGGGAGACTAATTATTCTAAATAATTATTTATCTTATATGATAGCATGATTGATGCCGATCATATCGATATAAAGAACTCAAAATTCCGAACTTCGTAGCCAAAGTTATGCCGAAAACAAAATCAGCATCCAGAGGGGGGTCCGTTGTAACGGACTGCCCCATCCGTTGCAACGCAGTGGTCACGGGGCGCGAGAAAACCATGCCCGGGACGCGTCCGGGGCGCCAAAAACTGCCCCCGGGCGGCAGAAAAACTGTTTTTCTGCAGATTTCGCCGTTTCTTCCGTTTTCGCTCGTTTCTAAAACGATAAATCATGAAACTTTTTGACGATCATTCCTAGATACTCTCAATCAACTTTTGATTGATCTCTAGTGAATTCCACTTGTGATTTTAACGAAATTTGAATTTCTCTATATGTAACATCATGCAAACGGATACAAACTTTGATAACCCGTGCGTATATCTAATATACGACTATGATTCGACCCTCAAATTGATGGCGATCGCTCTGATACCACTGAAGGGAATTCACGCGACTCCTGGCCCGCGCAGCGGATATGAAGGCCCGGTCCGGTTCCCAAAATCCAAGATCACGCCATGACTTCGAGGGTACGAAGCATAAGAAGGATAGATTCATACCGGTGCAAAATTGATTGCACTCGAAGGGTTGATCGCGTTTCCTTCTTTCTCCTGTCACGTTGGTGACTAGCCGCGCGTCCCATACCACGCGTCTCTCCCCACTTCGTCGACGATTATCAGTCCTCCGGATTGATCACAACCGAAGAGCCACAGATGTCGCTCCTCTACTCGTATCCACCTTGAGTCGTAAGACTTCGGTCGCGGGTGCAACTGCCTAGACGAAGCACCGGAGAACTTGCTCAATTAGATTGATTCTCTATTCCGAGAAAAACTCTTTTTCTCGGTTTTCTCTCTTCGCACTCTTTCACTCTTTGAAAGATGACTCTCTATTTTTTGGATTAATCTTATTAATTCCACTGGTTCGACTGAATGGATTGACTGATCTGACTAATTAGAGAGAGAGAGAAACATCCTATTTATACAACATAGGATAATGATGGGCCAAAAGATATGTATATGTACTATACACCTTTTCAAACAGAAAACTGCACACACCCTTTCAGTATTCTGTTGAAACGAAAATATTAAATCGTTCCAACCGACTTCAAACCTTCACGAAAGTTGTAGATAATCTCATTATCTTTCCAACCCAATTTTGCCTGGCCCAATTGGAGTTCGGATGCGAAAGTTAGGACGGTTTTACTAACTGTATGTCAAACTGTCGCACCCTTTCGGTATTTCATTAAAACGACACTGATACTTTGTTAAAATGAAATATATTTCGTTCTAGATAATCTCATTATCTATCTAACTCAATTTGAACCATTCAAATTGGAGTTTCCCACTGAAAGTTATGCCAGTTTTACTAAAACTGTTTCTTATGCCTACGAACGCGTACGTTCGTTTTTCCTTGTGTACACTTTTACGGTTGATCCGAAACTGTATTTCTTTCAAATGCTACAATTGCAAGAAGTTCGGTCATATGAAAAAGGATTGCCGAGTTAAAGCAAATGAATAAACCAACTATACCAAAGAGAAAATCGACAACGAAAATATTTTCTACGCGTGTCAAGCGGCCTTTGAGAAGAAGAATGATGTGTGGTACGTCGATAGCGGGTGCAGCGACCATATGACCGGATGGTTAATAAAAAAAATGTTTGAGTGATATTGTTGTAAATTACTTTTATATATACATTAACATTTGATTAATTACTGTCGATTTACACTTAATACATGTTAATTACGGATTAATAGTTGAGTGATATTTACAAATGTTGTTTACACATGTTAATTGGAATTTTTTTGAGTGATATTTACACATAGTTGAGTGATATTTACACATTTTATCACCCATAACATCTACCAAATTTCCTTAATGAAAATTGTATAACTGTTAATTCAAGAATTAACACGTGTTAACCCATAAGTATGAAATTTTTATCAAATCCGCTAACACAGTTTTAGGGTTTAACACAGTTTTACGGCTTAACATTCCCAGCACATAAATAGGCTTAACACAGTTTTACGGATTAACACAGTTTTACGGCTTAACACTGCTAGCACATGAATAGGCTTAACGCAGTGTTACGGCTTAACACTGCCAGCACATCAAGAGTGCTAGGGGAAAGGTGGGGGAGGTTGAACATTTTCCTTTTGTTAAATGTGTGTATTTAAAATAGAAGTATCTAGAATATGTGTCTAAAATTAAGGGGATGTCTATTAAATAAAAATGTGTCTACTAGATAGATAAATGTGTCTGTTTGATAGGGTGTGTTTCTTGGAGACACTTAATTAGAACTATATATACTTTGTACTGTAACGAAATTGAAATAAGAGAAAATAATAAAAAGAAAGAACTCTCACTTTGACTCTTGTGCCGTGAATAAAAAAGGAAAAAAGGGAGAAGTGGATTTCCTCTCTCCGTTCTCTCTCTGTCCATCAATATCCATTGAATTATTTATTCATTGAGATATTGATCCCCAAACAAGTATCTCCTACTTTCTATTCCAATAAACAAATTTCAATCCTAATTCCATCAATCTGCAAATGCTTGTAATCTGCAAAAGCAAAAAAGAACAAATTCTGAAGAGAAAACAGTTCAAACCTGAAATTTCGCTTGCAGAATGTAACTTGCTGGACTAGCTCGTAGCGAGAGAGGCGCTTGCAGAACTAAGCAGAGTAGCTAGAGAGCAGTCAGGACGCGGCAGAGAGAGAGAGAGAGAGAGTTGGACGGGAAAGGGATGAGTTAGGGTTACGTTTGATTAGGTTGAATTTTTGGGTTGGGCCGTGTATTAAGCATACAAAGGAATCAAGCATGTATTTGTAAATAAATTATTTTTGAAGGGTATATGCGTAGAATTGTTCGAAATCGAGCTAGCTCGCGAGCCGAACAAGACCCAGCTCAAACTCGGCTCGACTCTGGCTCTAGCTGGCTCGGCTCGAGTTTGTTCAAGCCGATTTTCGAGCCGAGTTCAAACGAACGTCGATCTTTGAGTTTTTTTGCCAGCCTAACACATCACCTTGTCCGTTTGATTCTCATTTCTCAATTAACTATACCAATTATATTCCTAAGGGATTTTTTGAAAAAAAAAAAAAAACTATACCAATTACAAATGGAAAGAAGTAAAGAAGATTTAAAAGGTGCATGTTATGTTTGAAACAAAAGGAAATAGATTAAATGTTTCTATTTACAGGCTCATTTTTGTGTAGAACTTATATTACACAAAAAATGCAAATAGACCCCCTCTCATTTCAAGACCGCCTGGGTCTTATGGGCCTACCCATAAAGCCGGCCCAGTGGACTTGATATTTAGAGAAATAAGGTCGTGGGAGAGGAAGGCTCAATCAAGTTTGGAGGTGGTGGGGAGGGGACTTTTATTTGACCATCTGTAGTTTCGTTCCATTAAGGAAGCTTCAACGAGATTTAATCGTATTTATGGTATTGTTGAAAGTTAGGATGAGATTAAGATTGGGGGAATAGGAAGTTGTGTCTTCCGTGGATTTGAAAGTTTGGATTATTTTACCTAATCCTAGATTTGAAATATTGGATATGTTTTTTCAAAAAAAAAATGATTTCATTGATGGGTTCTAAGTTAACTAATTAATTTCGAGTTAGTAGGGAAATTTTTCGGTATATACCGGCACTTAATTTGTTCTTATCATCACCAATCATTCCTCACACATTATTACAAGATATTATTGCAAATCTTATAGAAAATAAAATACAAGCATATCCAAGATTCCATTATTTCCAAGGAATCTTGATGAATTAACTTTTTTTGAGGAAAGAATCTTGATAAATTTATTGTCAATCAAATACAACTTTTTCAAAGTAATCATACAGCTTTTTGTAAACACTAAATTTCTTATATTTGAAAAAATGCTTGGACGAATCAAGTTAAGTCACTGGTATTAATTAAAATATTAAGGCATAATTATTAATTATATAGTTGTGGGTAAGCACTTCTGAATAATAAATAGTTACATATATACCCCTTAATTTTATTAATCACAACGGCAACTTTCTTAAATTCTTCTAATATTCCCTTTAGACTGAGAACATTTTGCATCTTCTAAATTATAATTTCGTAGAGGACTGCACAAAAAAATAGTCACCAGAAAAGGATGAATCAGGTGTTTAATCAGTTTCTTCCACGTCATAAAACAAGGATATTTAATAAATGAAAGAAACAAAGAACAAACAGAGAAGAATAATTTATAGAATTAACTAGCTAGCATTAGCAAGAAACCAGAATTGCCCTGCCAACTAAGTTCCAGACAAATATCGATTCTATCATTTTATAATTCTTTGGATTTTCTATTAGATTTCGAAAGATTGTTGTTAATTTAGTAATTTAGGTTTTAATAGTTTTTATATAGTATTTTTTCATTATAATTTTTTAAAGAACATTGTTTTAATGTGATATCACTAAGGATTATTCGGTAATTATTAATTAAATTGGAAGGAAATACAAACTTTTGATTCAATACAGCTCGAAGAATAGTCACCGGGATCCCACGGTTAAGAACTCGCCGTTGTTTTCTCAAGAGTATATTACAAGATGATATATGAGTAACCCTAATCTCTCTCAACTCACACTTAAATATTAAGTAATTCTCCTCACAGTCAAATAAAAAAGAAAAAATGAGAAGTAATTCTCCTCACATTAATTAGCATAAGATAAAGAAGATTGTATATCTATTCGTTTTTGTAAACGGCTTGTATATTTACTTTCATAACCTTGTAACTTGTCACTTGTAATTTGTAAGAACATCACATTCAATTAAGCAAAAGCTTATGCTTTTATATAAATCTATATAAGTATATACAATCATTTCAGTTTTGCAGGGGTGTGTAACTGGCACTTTTATTTTATTTTCTAAGAGGGTGCATTCAAAATTATTTCCTGAAGAATAAGCAAGCAACACAAAAAAAATAGTAATCTCTCGCTATTTAAGTCAATCTGATCCAAGTAGAGCACTGATGATTTCGTGGTAGTAGGAAGCACGTCCACACATAATTGTGTTAATGTTGCAGCACTAATTTAGACCCAGGTCATAAGACCAAATATCTTTTAATTAATTTCTTCTGTTTGTCTTTGGAGTATACAATCATCAAATGTGTCAGTTCTTAAATACCTGATTTTGAGTAGTTTTTAAAATATTTTGAGTTTATTTAGAGATAAGTTTCGAATATAGTTACGTCTCATTTTTTTTTAATAAATAAAATATTTACATATTTACATATATATATATTAAAAAAAAAATACAATTCTATTTAAACATACATTGATATTCTAATTCTAAATTACTAACCCGAGATATTTATAAAGAATCTTAATATTCGGCGAATATAGTTAAATCACATGTTATTAAGAAATTATTAAGAAATTCAACCGAATAAAAGCAAAGATTAGAAATACATGTACCGTGCGTATATCTTCAATTTCAAGTTTGAGCCAGACCGTCGTGGGTTTGTACTACGAATATTCTACAGTTTGCACTCAATTTGCAACATTAAATTAATTTTTTTTTATTTTGAACCAAACACGAAATTAATATTTCAAAAGCAAAAGAGTATTTTTTACATTTGAGTTGAATTAAAAAAATTGACACTTCAGTTTGTCTGAGTGAAAATTTGCCACGTTATTCTTGCTCTTATTTGCTAGTTTTTTTTTCCTGAGATCTAATGAAGTCCTGATTTTGCAATTAAGTGTTCATTTTTTAATTACTTTAAAGAGTGGTGATAGACATCCCCTTAGAATCCCCTAGCACAATTGATGTGTTGGCAAGAACATTAAATTTGATCCAATGGATCGATTTCATCATTTACCACATGTTAAACGTGTGAAATTTAATTAAAATATAATAAAATAAATAAGTTAGGTTTACCATGGTAAACCTAAGATGTAAAATTTGTTATTATTAAACGTATTAAATGCATCTTTGCCAACACATCAAGCTTTTTGGGGAATTTTAGAGGGGACAAATATAATTTTTCTACTTGAAAATGTTACTATTAATAATGTTGATGTAATACTTGTACGAAATTGATTAATATTTTAATTATTTTGGTAAAAATATTTACTTTTTTTTTGCATATGTACTTAAATATTTGTTCTTAATTTATAAAAGATTGTTTTCATTCTCTCTTAAATTGTACAATTCAATAGTGTTAAATAAAATAAAATAAAACACGGGTATTTTGATAATTGACATCAATTAATACATTTTAATTCACATTTTTATTCTAACTACATTGTCGAACACACATGAAATAAATTGAAATTGTTGACCAGTATCTCTTCCGTTATTTCACTATTCCATGCATTGCTGAACGAGTCCTTAGTTCCAACTTCAAAGATCACTCTTTTAAATATGATATAAAAACTAGTTATCAAATCAAAAGTCTTATATTTTTTCCAATCCAAGTTTGTTAAAGCTTCATTCATTGTACCGTTTCAACAACTGGGATGATTTCTAACTTTATTCATGTTAAAGTCCCAGAGTTATATATGATTTGGCAAATACATGTACCGTGGGCATTTGAGAATTCAAACCCTACAAGCATGATGTTTAAGAAACTACATATTTCATCGTGTATAACAGCCCAATCATAATTCCTTCAACAATAAACTGCCCAAGAATTAATTAATCAATCCACTTGCTTAGAGAGGAGGAGTTAGTTGACTTTACGTGGAGGAGACATTATTTCATTTATTGTTGTCTGTACAGTTGTATAAGTTAGTGGAGAGGGAGATTGTATTATTTATTGGGAAATTTTATTTATTCGTCGTACCAGATAGAACGGCTAAGTAATATAGTATGAACTATGAACCCAGCTTTATGTGAACTAACACATCAGCAAATTAAAATTAAATGATGTGAACTGTTGTCATTAGTTACTTCACGGCGCACCAGCCACTCCTAAAATCTAATTTCTCTATAATGCGACAAGAATTGTTGACCTCATATCATTTTCTATATGCTTTTTAGTTTTATCTAAGGGAAAATTATAAGTTGTCTGTAATCCTGGACATAAGGTATGTCCTGTTAGAAATTCCTGCCTATATAAATAGGCACTGATTTTGTAGTTAATCAGACAAGTGTCCCCTGAGTTTTCAATCTTTAGCCTCCTATCTAATCTCAGGTGAGCTTAGATATTCTCTTTGAGCAAGTACATTTTATGTTTACATCATTGGAGAAAAGACTCCACTGATATATAGTTATAGTGTTTGAATTAACATTTTTTTTTTTAATGTTTTGTCCAGGAGCTAAAGTGGAAGGAGAATTCGTATCGATCGGCTGTGAAAATGGCGCGTCGGCAATTGAACGTTTTGAACACCCTCGATTCAGCCAGGACACAATGGTACCATTTTCTGGCCATTGTGATTGCAGGCATGGGTTTTTTCACCGATGCCTATGATCTTTTCTCTATTTCGCTTGTGTCAAAACTCTTAGGTCGGATCTACTACTTCGACCCGACCTTTAGCTCACCCGGTATTCTTCCACCCAATGTGTCTGCTGCGGTCACTGGAGTGGCTCTTTGTGGGACGCTCGCTGGTCAATTGTTCTTTGGTTGGCTGGGGGACAAACTTGGAAGGAAGACCGTTTATGGTTTCACCCTGATTCTCATGGTTGTGTGCTCGGTTGCCTCGGGTCTCTCGTTCGGTCATGAAGCAAAGGGTGTTGTCACCACGCTTTGCTTCTTCAGGTTTTGGTTAGGGTTTGGTGTCGGAGGTGATTATCCTCTTTCCGCTACTATTATGTCTGAATATGCCAATAAGAAAACCCGTGGAGCCTTCATTGCCGCTGTCTTTGCCATGCAGGTAGAGAAGTGTTATTAGTATCATTTTCTAAATAATGATATATAGATGCGAACTAGAGATATTTAAAAAAATTGAATGCTACATTGCAGGGATTTGGGATTTTGTTTGCTGCTATCATATCGCTTCTCGTATCGGCAGGGTTTAAAAACAAGTATAAGGCCCCACCATACAGTGTGAACCGTGCCGGTTCCACTGTTCCTCAGGCCGATTATGTATGGCGCATCATCCTCATGTTTGGTTCCATCCCAGCTGCCCTTACCTTTTACTGGAGGATGAAAATGCCTGAGACTGCTCGCTACACAGCCCTCGTGGCCCGTAATGCAAAGAAGGCAGCGGCTGACATGTCCAGTGTGCTCCAAACCAACATTACAGAGAATGTAGATAGGGTTGATTTTGATGTTGTAGGTGGAGATGACTGGGGCCTTTTCTCCCCACAGTTTGCTAAGCGTCATGGCTTGCACTTGGTTGCTACCTGCACTACCTGGTTTTTCTTGGACATTGCCTTCTACAGTCAGAACCTCTTTCAGAAGGATATCTTCAGTAAGATTGGGTGGATTCCCAAGGCAGCAACGATGAATGCCATCGAGGAGGTATTCCGTATCGCTCGTGCACAGACCTTCATTGCTCTATGTGGTACCGTGCCGGGCTACTGGTTTACGGTGGCCTTCATTGAGATCATTGGTCGCTTCTGGATCCAATTCATGGGCTTCTTCTTTATGACTGTGTTCATGCTTGGTCTCGCTGTTCCCTATCACCACTGGACCACACCTGGCCACCACATTGGCTTTGTTGTCATGTATGGCCTTACTTTCTTTTTCGCTAATTTTGGACCCAATGCCACCACCTTTGTCGTGCCGGCGGAGATCTTCCCTGCACGTCTTAGGTCAACATGCCATGGTATCTCAGCTGCATGTGGCAAGGCTGGGGCTATTATTGGTGCATTCGGTTTCTTATATGCTTCTCAAGGCCCGACTGCGGCCACGAGAGACCGTGGGTACCCGAAGGGCATTGGGCTTCGCAATTCGCTTTTTGTGCTTGCAGTCTCTAACTTCCTCGGCATGGTTATGACATTATTCGTGCCAGAGACAAAGGGTCTATCGCTTGAGGAGGTTACTAAGGAGAACTTAGATGATGATGATGAGGTGTAATTAAGAAGCTCCACAAATTTGGTAACGTAAATGCTGGCCTAGATTAATTGTTACTTCTTTCATAGCGTGGATTGTTGTGTTTGATTATTTTTGTGGTGTCTTTAGTGTTTATTGTTTTCTAATTTGATTGTTAAGTTATTATTTGGTGAGTTTTGAGGAGATTTAATTGGAGTGCAGATTTCAAGTGTAAATGTGATCGATCTACTAAAATGGCTTTTCAGTTATGTTTTTTTTTTCGTTGGAATTGAGTTTTATATGCTTATTTTTCGCATGGATTTATCATTTTAATTTGCTTTTGTGCTTGAAATTAAAAATATATATATATTTTTTTGTTGTTGAGAAAAATAAAGTAGGTTCTTATGCCCTACTTCTATTGAATTTTATTTATATTGGTTATAAATAATACAAGTAAAGAGGTATTTGTCCTAAAATTTAAAACTAATCCTAAATACCCCTTATACACTACTCATATTATCAATAATACATCAATACAATATTCCGAATTTTGAAATCCTTTAAATGTAGGATTTCGTAATTCCTTGAAACCCTAGAGTAGAAGCCTTCTGAAGCGGCAGAATGAATCCCCTCACACTTTTATCACGCCGCCTTCAACTCTTCATCTCATATTCTTATTTACTCCTTCATTGCTTAATCTATTTCCCTCTTTCTTTGCTAAGATTAAAGGAAATACAGTTTCAGGATCAACCATAAAAGTGTACACAAGGATAAACGAATGTAGGAGTACGTTCGTGGCCATAACTGTCAGTGGGAAAATCCGATTTGAATGGTTCAAATTGGGTTAGATAGATAATAAGATTATCTACAACCTTCATGAAGAAATATATTTCATATAAACGAAGTATCAGTGTCGTTTATGTGAAATACCGAAAGGGTGCAACAGTATGACATACAGTTAGTAAAACAGTCATAACTTTTTCATACGAACTCTAATTGGGCTGGGCCAAATTGGGTCGTGTAGATAATGAGATTATCTACAACTTTCATGTTGGGTGATGTTCTGTTTGAGAAATTTACCAATTTCGAAATGACAGAATACTGACCAGATTCATGCAGTTTTCTGTGTAAGAGGGTGTATATTGGATATACATGCCTTTTGGCTAATCCTGATCCTATTAGGTATAAATAGGATATTTTCTCTCTCATCAAATAGTTGAATCATTTGTAAGCAATTGATTATTCTGCCCAATACACAAGAAAAGAGCAAATTCAGATTTGATCTTTCGTGAGTGAAAAGGTGCGAAGAGAGAGAAATCGAGAAAAGAGTTTCTCGAGTGATAGAGAATCGATTAGATCGAGCAAGTTCGCCGGTGCATTGTCTAGGCAGGTGCATCCGTGACCGACGTCTTACGAATCAACGTGGATACAAGTAGAGGAACGACGTTTGTGGTTCTTCGATTGTGATCGACTCGAGTAAGAAAGACGGTGGAAACGCTTGGACGCACGAAGACGAAGTCGAGTGAACCGGCGTAGTTAACGAGTGGTGAAGAACGCGTGGTATGGGACGCGCGGATTGTCACCAACGTGACAGGAGATAGAAGGCAGCGATCAACCCTTCGTGTGCAATCAATTATGCACCGGTATGAATCTGTCCTTCTAATTGCATCGTACCCTCGAAGTCGTGGCGTGATCTCGTGAATCGGGGAATCGGACCGGGCCTTCATTCCGCTGCGAGGGCCCGGAGTCAAGGATATTCCCTACAGTGGTATCAGAGCGATCGCCATGATTTGAGGGTCGAATCATAGTCGTATATTCGATATACGCACGGGTTATCAAAGTTCGTACCCGTTTGCATGATGTTACATATAGAGAAAGTCAAATTCCGTTAAAATCACAAGTGGAATTCGCTAGAGATCGATCAAAAGTTGATTGAGAGTATCTAGGAATGATCGTGAAAATGTTTCATGATTTATCGTTTCAGAAACGAGCGAAAACAGAAAAAACTGCAGAATCTGCAGAAAATTAGAATACGAAACAGTGAGTAAAACTAAGATAATTTTCAGTGGGAAACTCCAAATTGATTGGATCAAATTGGCGTAGTTAGATAATGAGATTATCTATGACTTTGATACAGAAAGTTTTTTCATTTGAACGAATTATCAGTGTCGTTTTTATGAAATACTGAAAGGTTGCGACTGTTTGACATACAGAGACTAAAACATCCGTATATGTCGCATATAAACTCCAATTGAGTCCAATCCAATTGGGTTAGTTAGATAATAGGATTATCTAGAACTGTCGTTCACGTTCCAAGTCGGTTGGAACAACTTAATAGTTTTGTTTCAACAGAATACTGAAAAGGTGTCTGTAGTTTTCTGGTTGAAAAGGTGTCTATTGGATAAACTTACCTTTTCGTTTGTTCGTATTTTACTAAAACTGGTATAACGTTCAGTAGAAAATTCCGATTTGAATGGTTCAAATTCGGTTAGTTAGATAATGAGATTATCTAGAACTTTCATGTTGTAATATATTTCATTTGAGCGAAGTATTAGTGTCGTTCCGGGGGCAGTTTTTGGCGCCCCGGACGCGTCCCTGGCGAGGTTTTCTCGCGCCCCACGGCCCTTGCGTTACAACGGATGGGGCAGTCCGTTATAACGGACTCTTCTCTGGATGCTGTTTTTGTTTTCGCGATAACTTTGGCTACGAAGCTCGTAATTTTGAGTTATTTATATCGATTTGATCGGTATCAAACATACTAGCATATAGGACAAGTAATTATTTAGAATAATTAATTTACTTAATTAAATCATATACATTTAGAAAATCTTGTGATGGTGATATAATATGATTATGTCACGAATTGTTAAACATGAATGTCATGATCCCTCATAATATTTAAGTCATGGAAATGCCTTCCATATCCACAACCACCGAGTTTGGTGTTACGTTTCACGTGGGTTCAGGCTAAAGTCGGGCACGTGATATTGTAACCATCGAAAGGGTGGCAAGCGTTAAATCGGGACTTGTGAGGCACATGCTAAAGTCGACTCACTAGTAGCTTATTTGAACGATACGTTGGAGATAGTTGTGACTTAACCGTCCAGGCCAATCAGATTGGAGTTCGGAGCATAGATATGATGCACACACGGAACTGGGATTGTATATGATACAATCCATCACCGAAATCCTATAAATGTTCAAGAGTCGCATTGGATGCGATTGGATATAATCCTACCTAAATAACGGGATCCCACCCGATAGGCTAAATAAAGTCACTTGTGGGAGGAACGAAAATATGGATCTTGAGTGTTATGGACTTGGAGTCCCGTATCGGTATGAGGGTTATCGATTCGATAAAATAACACTATCATATAAGTATCATATAAGTATATAGATTAAGTACGCACGGTTAGGAGCTTAATCTTCATCATCCGTTTAGAATTATGTTTTCAAGTAAACACCAAAAATATCGATGAGATCGATATGATAGATGGCTTTTGGGCCGGAGTTACCGTTATTAACCTTGATAGTCAAAGAATAGTTCTTAGACTTAATGAAACGTGTTGGACACAGAAATGGTAGATTCGGGGCTCGAGGCTTTGGCTTTAGAGAAAGTCGGGTTTGATATACTTTAAGAAGGAATCGAACAATATTACGTTCCTTGTGGTGGCATGTGTAGACGCAAATTTCTCAAAATTGTTTTGAGAATTCGGGTGTATATGAAAGTAAAACACAACGCTCATGAAATAGTTTCAAGAGCTAGAGCGCGTTGAATGGTTCAATGCGGCTCAAAGAGTAGGTTAATTTTGAGACACCTTATGGGTCTTTGATTAACACTCGTGTGTTGTTGGTACGAGATTTGATCTTCGTGATCGAATATCATATGCATTTGATAGATAAGTCGATCCCTGAATTGCATGAGATGCGATTTAAAATTGAATTGGAGATGCTTGGAGTATCCGAGGAATCCAATGCATTAAGATGCGTGGATGTCCTTGTAATTCAAAAGGCGGGATCGAAAGAAATGTATGTCTAAGGGTATTTTGGAAAAATATTTTCCAAAACGGAGAGTTCGGACAAGGAGTTGTCCCAACTAGTGACTCAAAGAATGGTGAAATCCGAGGAGGATTAAACCTAGAAGTTGATTGGTTCTTTTGGCATTGCCGTCTTGGCCATATAAACTAGATTCGTGTATTTAGATTCCATATGATGAATTGCTAGAATCATTCGAATTAGATTCGATTGATTAATGCGATACTTATTTATTAGGCAAGACGACAAAGGGCATCATTCTCCAAAGGTTGGAGAAAGATCCAACGAATTATTGGAACTTATATTCACATGTAGATGATCCGATAAGTTTCGAGGCAAGAGGAGGCTATCAGTATTTTGTTATGTTTATGGACGGTTAAAGTAGATATGGAAATATCTATTTAATGCGTGCCGAAACGGAGACTTTTGAAAGGTTCAAAGAGTTTCAAAACGAAATACGAAATCAACTAAGCAAGAAAATCAAAGCATTTTCGATAGGATCGAAAAAGCGAGTATTCGAGCTACGCACTTCGATAGGATCGAAGAGGCGATATTTGAGTTATAAGTAGTGATTATCATTCATGATTGTGGAATCGTTTCACGATTATATTCATTTCGGAACATTGAGATGTGTCCGAAAAGAGGAATTGAACTCATGTTGGACATGGTTCGATAAATGATAAGTCAAACGGATATCCCAAAAATATTTTGGGGATACGCCCTTGTGACAGTGGCACTAATGAATGGTTACATATATGATATGAACCATAAATCTTCTAATCGGTATAAAATACGCCATATTAGATATGGATCGGAATGGTTCCGAAGTTGTCATTTGTACAGATTTGTGGATGTGAGTATATTTCGAAATTTGTTTCGGTTAAACTCAATCCCAAATCTGAAAATTGTTCGTTTATGAAATATATCCTTAAGGAAACTAAAGGGTATTAGTTCTAACGTTCCGACGAAAATAAGATTTTCGTGGCTCGAAGAGATGCCTTCTATGAGGAGGACTCGATGCGCACAAGTTTGAAACTTGATGTTGCTAATCTCTATGCGGGCTAGCGGGAGTAGAATAAATCTCGAGAGAGTTCGAGATCTGAAAATGAACATTGTACCGTTGAATGTTGACACGACTTCATCAAGCGTTGATGAATACGAGTCGAACACACAAATGATTTATTTGTAGATCAAGTAGGCTATATCATAAGCCGGTAAATACGGATTTACCTTGGCTAATGATGATAGATCGTAATCATATGATGATTCAATATCCTACAGGGATGCTATGAAAGGTTGATTCCACATGACATGATGTCATGAATTCTGAGATTCGATCCGTGTAAAATTATCAAGTTTAGAACTTGATATCATTACTTTCCGGGTTAGACCCGTGAAAAGACAATGGGTTTTCAAGATGAGAACCAACACGGATAGGAATACACATATATGCAAAGCGAGGCTCGTAGCGAAGAGTTTCAAGAATTTCATAGTCGGACTATGAAGAAACGTTTTCGCATGTTGCCATGCTTTCACATTCTCGAAATTCTGCTTGACATGGTCGCGTATTATGACTATGTGATGTAGCAAAATGGATGTCAAAACCGAATTTCTTGACATAAATTTTATGAAAGGATGTGTACTTGACACAATCTTACGGTTTTGTCGATTCATAATAATCGGGGATAAGATATGCACGCTTTAACGATCCATATGATAGATTAGAGAAAGCTTCTCGGAATTGGAATATTCGTTTTGATGAAGTTATAAACTGCTATAACATTGTCGGAACGAATGGAAACTTTGTGTACATATGAAGGTTGGTGGGAGCCGCGTTATATTTCTTGTAACGACACAAAATTTAGGCGAGACCGCTTATGAATTAAGCGTGAAGATCTATAGGATAGATCTAAGAAGTTCCTCGTTCTATATTATAGCACGTATATCGACATATTGTTGAAAAAGGTTTTCAACATATAACTCCTTGGCGGAGTTAAATAGAGATGTCGAATGGCAGAAATTTTCTACGGCTCGATGCGAGACATCAAGCAGGGCGAAAATAAAAATATGATGCTTTACATTCAATGTGAGGATCTATTATATCTGGCATGATATGAATGTGGCTATATGTCGTATATATGAAGCGTCTAATTCACCGTCAATAAAATCCAAGGAATCACACGATTTTGAATGTAATGCGATTACATGAGACTAACTCTTGTGAATGTATAATGGTTATATATATATATATATATATATATATATATATATATATATATATATATATATATATATATATATCATATACATAATGGTTATGTATATTTAAATTCATCAGGATTTGTATTGATAGCGGTGAATGTTATCCTTGAATACTTTACAAAAGAATTCAGGATTTTTTATCTATAATGGTGTGGAGGACGTGTTGGTTATAAAGAGTTATAACTACAACAGTTTCCAAAGATTAAGCACGTCCAAATATGTAGCACGACTTTCGATCACAAAGTGTGTACATGTTTTGCTTAAATGAAAACACGGTTATGTGGAAAGGTTCCACAAGACCAATAGTTTATGATTCTATTTACGGTGGCGAGTATATTGCGGTTATTAATCGCAAAAGAAAGTGATATGGATCAAGGATACATGACCAAACTCTAGTAGTCACGAGTTATCGGATTTATGGTTGTTTATTGCGTGAGACGCAATAGTACAAGCCAAAAATGCCGAGGTCACAACCACTTCTAGCCAATACTCAGAAAATTTCATTTGATCCATGAAATTTTGTGAAAAGATGTGATCGTAGGTATTGGAAATGTTCCAATCCTGATGATGATTAACACTAGCGGGAACGTGCGGACCCGTTTACAAAACCGCTCTCTCTAGTCGCACGTGACTATCATGCGATGACTATGGGTATGGAGATACCTAGAGGAGGAAGAAGAGAGTAGAGTGTAGTTATCTAATACGATAGTCCTCGCATGTTATGGGTATGGAGATATCCATAGGTAAACGTTGTATCACCCAAATACTTAGTCCATATGAATGCATCCCTTTTAAAAAATTTTGTTTACTTAAATTAATATGCATTCACCTTATATGAAAACTGTGTGCGGGTTGTGTAATATGATTGTTACACGAACCTTGATTTGAACTTGTGTGGACGTCGACATGGTTGAGGACCATGTGCAGCAAAACCGTCACACTTAAAGTGTCATTTCTAAACATCCCTAGTCGCGGTCAGCTTGCTTAAGAGAGAATCATTTCTATTATTAGATAATAGACTGAACGCGTACACTAGTACGTTTGCCGAGGAGATGATTATGTTTTGCTAATCATGGGACAAGGTGCTTGTCGAATCGGGAACGTAGATATATGTTAGGTTACATGTATTGGATATGACCGAAGCCGCGAGACCATGACATGGTTTAATCATTATAGATGGACTTGCGACGGATGGGGTTTTAGGTTCTTCAAACTTGAGGGGATCATTGATTGAGTTACGTGCGTAACACATTGCTTTGATATGATCTTATGCTCACCGTAACAGGGAGTTAAAAGGGTCATCATTGGGTATTGTCCGTAACACGGAATTCAATGTGAGTCTCCAAGATAGGAATTGTTTATTCCGAAAGGAAGAGATATCTCTTAGGCGCCGCTCGATGAGTCGATTAACGAAAACTGTGGCCACAGTCAATGATATTAATGGTTAATATCGATTGAAATTTGTTAACTCAACTCGGAATCGGGGAATAAGTGTAGTTAATCAAATTATAAGGATGACTATTACCATGCCTTTTGATTAACGGATATCGCAAACAAGAGAACTAGTAACCGCTATTCGAGATAGGCACAATGATCACAATCATTATTCGTTTAACATGGGTAGCTATGATGGAGTGACTAGATCCCGCTCATGAGCTTGTAGGCATTGGAAACAACCTACTGCCATCGTTAAGTCGAACCTACAAGGTCACACAACGAGTCGTACTAAGTCGGGCTTGATCATAAAATCGGCACATTGGATGTGCATAGCTTGGTATTTGATACGCGAGCTATATTCTCTAAAATCGTGCATATTGGATATGCATGAGTACCTTTTAGGTAGATCTGAAATTGAGTGGGAGACTAAAGGAAATACAGTTTCAGGATCAACCATAAAAGTGTACACAAGGATAAACGAATGTAGGAGTACGTTCGTGGCCATAACTGTCAGTGGGAAAATCCGATTTGAATGGTTCAAATTGGGTTAGATAGATAATAAGATTATCTACAACCTTCATGAAGAAATATATTTCATATAAACGAAGTATCAGTGTCATTTATGTGAAATACCGAAAGGGTGCAACAGTATGACATACAGTTAGTAAAACAGTCATAACTTTTTCATACGAACTCTAATTGAGCTGGGCCAAATTGGGTCGTGTAGATAATGAGATTATCTACAACTTTCATGTTTCATGTTGGGTGATTGTCTGTCTGAGAAATTTACCAATTTCGAAATGATAGAATACTGACCAGATTCATGCAGTTTTCTGTGTGAGAGGGTGTATATTGGATATACATGCCTTTTGGCTAATCCTGATCCTATTAGGTATAAATAGGATATTTTCTCTCTCATCAAATAGTTGAATCATTTGTAAGCAATTGATTATTCTACCCAATACACAAGAAAAGAGCAAATTCAGATTTGATCTTTCGTGAGTGAAAAGGTGCGAAGAGAGAGAAATCGAGAAAAGAGTTTCTCGAGTGATAGAGAATCGATTAGATCAAGCAAGTTCGCCGGTGCATCGTCTAGGCAGGTGCATCCGCGACCGACGTCTTACGAATCAACGTGTATACAAGTAGAGGAACGACGTTTGTGGTTCTTCGATTGTGATCGACTCGAGTAAGAAAAACGGTGGAAACGCTTGGACGCACGAAGACGAAGTCGAGTGAACCGGCGTAGTTAACGAGTGGTGAAGAACGCGTGGTATGGGACGCGCGGATTGTCACCAACGTGACAGGAGATAGAAGGCAGCGATCAACCCTTCGTGTGCAATCAATTTTGCACCGGTATGAATCTGTCCTTCTAATTGCATCGTACCCTCGAAGTCGTGGCGTGATCTCGGGAATCAGGGAATCGGACCGGGCCTTCATTCCGCTGCGCGGGCCCGGGGTCGAGGATATTCCCTACAAAGATAGCCTGGCGAAACCCTAAATACACCTCTTCGCCGCCCTCGATATCACCTTAGTTCATCTCTTCCCTCTAATGGCTTTCGTCTCCACTGCTCTCTCCAGTTCATAGCTATAAAAATCTCAGAAAAATCCCAACTGTAGAGACTGGATTTTGATCATCCGATTCCTTGCCGGTTAGATCTTCTAAACTTGCAGCAATCTGCAATAAGGTATATGTTTCTTCTTCTGCTTGATTTAATTTCTCAATCTCGATTTGTTGTTTTTCGTCTTCATTGATTTCAGAGTGAAAACACCAGATTTTATGTTTCCCTTCTTTCTGTTCTTTCTTCAATTACTGCATTACTCGTGACTTCTTCTTCCTCTTCTTCATTTTGCTTTCTGAACTTCAGAATTTTCAGTACCTATATTTAGCAACAAAAAAAAAAATTAGTGTAGTATGTACATTCAAGTTAAGAAATATAAGAGTTTGTATCTGTTGGTTTGAATCATGATCCGGATTTAATATAGGATTTGAATCAAAACAACTTAATTTTTAAACAACATCATTCTTTATTTATATTATCATCTATGATTTCTGTTTTAATTTTTTGAAAACAACCTATATCCACATTTTCATCATTTAAATTTTATTTACTAATAATTATGAACAAGTACTCAATTACTTTGTCCATCTACTAGATTATTAATTGTGTCCTTAATATTCTCATTTATCTCAATCCCTATAGACATTAATATGTTAATATTTTCATTTTTATCAGTAATTTCAAGTTTATCTTCCAGATTTAAAGGCTTAATTTCAATATTATTATTTTTATGTTTTTGTCTCCAATTTCTATCTTTTTGTATCTCTTTGAATTTTATTAATTGCGTTTTTTCAATAGGAGATGTATAATGATTTGTTTGTTTGTTTTGTAATCTTGTACTTCTTCTCTGATCATCTAATTTTATAGCTGTATTTTTCTCTTTAATTTTGCATGTTTTTGTTGTATTTACTGTGTCGTTTTTTATTGTTTTATTTTCTTGATCTGTACTTGTATAATTTAATTTCCGATCATTGATATTTATTAATTTATTATTGAATCCATCAAAATAATCACTTATTTTTCTTTGATTTTTTTTCAGGAAAATTTATAAGATTTTGAGTTGGAGAGTTTGAAATATGAGAAGTACTTCCTATAAATTGTAAGTTTTCATTATTAATCTTATTAAAACTATCTTCATATGTACTATTTTGAATGTTTGGTTCCTTGAATGTGTTATTTAGATTTTTATCTGGTGAAGCTTGATATAATGATTCATTACTAAGATTTGGTGAAGAAAATATATCATCTATATATGGTACTATGATAGTGTTATACTGTGATACATAATTGTTATTCTTATATGTCAATATTAATGAATTTTCATTAGTATGTGAATTCTCATTTGAATTTACAAATTGATCCTCACCAGCAGAATTGATCACTGCTTGGTTTTTGGAATTTTGTGTTGAGGATAATACTAATCCCTTATCTGTGATTTTAATTATTAAAGAAAATTTATGTGGCAATAAGGGTTTTAGATTATGTGATATCATTTTAATTCCCTCATAAGGGTAAAAGAGTTCTTTTAAGAAAGAAAATGATATTTGTTTACTAGCTTTTGGGTATATATTTTGAATTTTTCTTAATCCTCCCTCTCTCTCAAAAGAAATTTGCCTTGTTATACCAGTGAAGATATCCTTATTAGAGGTTTTGAAATTCACATGTTTAATGATGAGATCCTTTTCTGAATGAGATATTTCGTTAATACTTTTATTTGGAGATTTATTTGCAATATCCACTTTTTTCTTGATTCTCCAAAAAATATTATTTTTTTTCTTTTTTTGCCTTATTTGAATAGTTTTAATTCTCTCTTTATATTTGTTAGTGTTTGTCTTAACTGTTTTATGTTATTTTCCTATGTTTTCTATGCTTTCTATGTTTTGTCCCTTTCTTAATTTTTGCTCTGTGATGTTAACTGAGGGATTTTTTGCAAAATTGGAAGAACTTGTGCACTTATTATTTCCTGAACAGGTAATATAGTTTCAAAATCATCATCTATTAATTTTATTGAATTTGGAATTTTAGTATTCATTTTACAATTAATAGCTAGCTTTATTCCATGAATAATCTTTGTTGGAATGTAGAAACCAACTGTTAATAGGATACCAATAGGTTCAGTTAATTTTTTTAGAGCAATTGGAGTACAGTAATTTTCAGGTAAATTTTTTAAAATGATTTCTCTAGTTATTAGCTTTAAATTTATATCCTAATTTTTTTTTGAAAAATTTACTGTTATTTGATTTTCTGTTTCAGTAACCAATTTACCTTTGTTTTCAATTGATTCATAGGTTTGCACATTAATTGAGCCTGGAATTGGACTCTTTGAAGTATGAAATTTAGGTATATTCTGAACTTGTATATTCAATTTTTCCAAATTGGTGTAACAATTTTTTTTTGACATGCCCTAACTTAAAACATCTAGTACACCTTATTGATTATCTACATTCATTTCTAAGATGTGTATTAGATAAACACCTAAAACATTTCCTATTTGAATAATGAATATTTTGTTTATTAATTTCTTCATTTTGTTTTTTATTTGGTACTGAGATCCAATTGTTTGATGAATTTTTTAGGGTTTGGACATACGAAGGTTTACTACTCATATTGAAGATTTAGTAGAATAACGGTAAAAGAAGAAGAAGAAGAAAAACTTAGCTGAAGATAGATGCTCAAGATAGATGTGTGCCCCTTTCACTTCAAGCTTTTGCAATGCATCCCAAGCTGGCCCAATGTGCGAAGTTCTTCAATTTGGTCTTTGTTCTTGAGAGATTTGATTTTCTTAATTTGGTGTAATAATTTGGGTTAATTTGAGAGTAGGAACTTAGCCAAAATATGGAGAAGGCTTAGCATATCCTATTCTTCGATTTGCTTTTTCACTATTTTTCTTCTTGCTGAGTCTTGTATCAGTAACGGTTATTGAAATCTTTGTATGATTTACCTTGTCTAGGATGAAGAGCTTAGCCCCTTTCAACAAGGGGCCTATATACTCTTTTCCCCTATTAAGGTATAATCATTTCTCTTGCTTGAATCTTGAACCGCCTGAGTTGATGACTGTTTTTCTTTTGTAATTCTCACTTGTTGAATCAGTTCTTGAACAGCCTTGAACAGCCTGAAGGTCCAAGGTGGTGGTTGAGAACCAAGAGGCTTGATGAGAACCACTCAGTTCTTGCTCGTTCTTCACCTTAATCAGTTTGCTTCTTTTGTAATTCTCACTTCTTCACCTTAATCAGTTTGACAATAATCATCAATCTTAAAAAAATTAAGATTGATGATTATTGTCTCTGTTTAAAAATGGAGAATACTTTTAAACGCACCCAATAAGCAAAAAACACAAGCATAATTGGGACTAGGACTCGCAAAAAAGCTTGTAGCTCGACGTTCGTTCGAACTCGGCTCGAAGATCGCTCGAAAAAATTCCGTTTAAAAATTAGTTCGAACAAACTCAAGCTAAGCCGAGCCAACTCGAGTGAAGTGGAGCCGAGCGAGCTCGACCTCGCTCGAGTTGGAACAATTTTGCATTTAAAATCATGGTTCAGAGAATCGGCCGACTTAAAAAAAATTCGGCCGAGTGGAGTCGGACTCGGTCTCACCCGAGCCGATTTTGACCCGGATAAATCGGATCCGATATTCCGTTTTTTTTTTTTTCTTTTTCAGAATGGTGTATATACTATAGTTCGTACTGAGAAATTTAGAGCGACTTATCAAGATGAACATCATTTCTTCCTACCCACCAGAGCATCTCGAGAGAGAGAGAGGAGCACCATTGTTGCTTGTTATGTTTTGAAAAAGAATCCCGATTTTCAATTGGAGAAGATGAGAATCCTTTTCTTGGTTTCATCAGTTTTAAAAAAAGACAGAATTAAAGAACTGGTTTTTTAAGATAATAAGAAACTGAGAAATTGAATCCCGATTTGGGAATACACAAATCAGAAGATGAGAATCCTTTTCTTGGTTTCATCAGTTTAAAAAGAAGACAGAATTAAAGAACTGGTTTTTTAAGATAATAAAAAACTGAGAAATTGAATCCCGATTTGGGAATACACAAATCAGGTTATTATTTTTCAAGTTTTTAAAGTACTTAAAATTCAGGTTATATGTGTATAAAATAAATTATTGGTATTAGGTCTTTGAATATGTGTATTAAAATAATTTTTTATAGAAAAAAACAATGCATATATATATATATATATATATATATATATATATATATATATATATATATATGGGTTAGGTTCAATGACCAACACCCTTGTTTGGCAGACTCGGCCAACAATGTTTATTTCTCACAATATATACATGAAAATAAAAATCGAACCACATAGATGTGATATCTATCACTTGAGAATGTTATAGATTTAATTTCATGAAAAATAAATATTTTTATCATCTCCATCACGATATGTAAATATATTGACGGATGACAATATTTACGACATGATTCATTATGAAATCAATTTTAAAATTCGAATTTTTTTCATTGGATTTAATTTAAATTATATAGATAGACTTTAGATTAATTTTTACAATGTTTCGACTTTTCTTTCATCGAAATCCAAAAAAATACCGAAATGGACGGTTGTGAAAATAGCTTATCGATTTTGTTAGATAGAAAAGTACAAACGAAACAAAATTTGTTCTACAACATATCTAAATGATATAGATTACATCTATACGGTTAAAATTTAATTTTCATTTATATAATTTGAGAAATAAACGTTGTTGGCCGAGTTGGCCAAACAAGGGTGTTGGCCATTGAACCTAGCCACATATATATATATATATATATATATATATATATATATATATATATATATATACACACACACACACACACACACACACACACACACACACACTATTCTATCGTTAAATATTATAGTTTTTATACAAGTTTATTTATCTATAATTTATTTATTTTTTAAATTATTTATTTTTAAAATAATTTTTGATTCCGATTCCGACTTTGATAAATGAGTAATGATACGACCCATGAAAATTTCCATGATTTTTTCCATGAAGGGTGACGTGGCAGCTCGTGATTGGTTGCAACTTTAACCCCAACTTTAATGCAACCAATCACGAGGTGCCACGTCACCCTTCATGGAAAAATTCATGGAA